>JBBGZY010000128.1:0-379101 GCA_037952925.1 Lithobates clamitans
TCACTTTCCGTTTCATCTTCAATCCACGGCTTTTTAAATATGTCCTTGCTGCTATATTCCCTAATGATGATGACAAGTACGATCTGCATAATTCATTATTTTAATTTCAAAATGCCCTAAAACTTTACAATAACTTTCTTTTTGCTTTTTTTTTGATCAAAAAAACGGATGTTTTCACAGTGGACCTGACCACTTCACGAACGTGAATAATAAATCACCTGACGTTTTATTGGAACATAAATAATCCTGGAAACAAAGATGATGATTTGTTTCTCTTTTTTATACAAATATTCGATACACGCCTCCAATATTGTGTTCATTAACCAGTTGAGCGCCGGAAAAGATTTACCCCCGGGCCATTTCTTGCGATACGGCACTGCGTTACTTTAACTGACAATTGCGCGGTCGTTGCGGCGCTGTACCCAATTAAAATTGATGTCTTTTTTTTCCTACAAATAAAGGTTTCTTTTTGTTGGTATTTGATCCCCTCTGTGTTTTTTTTTTTTTGTGCTATAAACAAAAAAAGACATTTTTTTTTGCCAATTTTGAAAAAAATAAATAATTTTTACTTTCTGCTATAAAACATATCCAAAAAAAACAATGGAAAAAAATTCAAAAGTCTTCATCAATTTAGGCCAATATGTATTCTGCTACATATTTTTGGTAAGAAAAATCCCAATAAGCGTATATTGATTGGTTTGGGCAAATGTTATAGTGTCTACAAACTATGGGAAATAATTACGGAATTTTTTTACATTTTTTTTTTACTAGTAATGACGGTGATCAGCGACTTATAGCGGGACTGTGACATTGCGGGGGAAAAAATGGAACCTAAGTGACACTTTTTTGGGGACCAGTGACACTAATACAGTGATGATCAGTGCTAAAAATATGCACTACCACTGTACTAATGACACTGGCTGGGAAGAAGTTAACATTGGTGGCGATCAAAGGGCTAAATGTGTTCCTAGGGAGTGATTACTAACTGTGTGGGGGAGGTGCTTGTACTGTGAGAAGGCAGAGATCCGTGTTCCTTCTTAGCAGAAACACAGGATCACAACCTTCCCTACTGATAGAATGGTGATCTGCCTTGTTTACATAGGCAAACCGCCGTTCTGTCTCTCTCGGGAACGATCGGCAGGCCCCGGCAGAAATCAGGTCAGCCAGCCCACTGATTGGCTCCCGCTGTGTCCAATCGCCGGTGGAGTTCCAAAAAGTCAAGTGACAGCAATCCAAAACAATGGGTGTTGCAATGAAGACCACCACCAATAGGGAGGACACACATTGACCTTTATTCTAAGCGTTGGACTACCAAATAATGTAGTCAAAACAGCTTTATTTACAACAAGGACATGAAGCTCCTCCACATCCACCGTGACTGGAGTCACCTAGCAGAGTTTCCTTACCAGATGTTAATCAAAACTCACATAGATATAAAACATAAACACTTCATTGCGCAGTATTACTATTAAGGTGCTTTATTTAAAAAGTTCGAAAGTGCTCACAAGTATCCAATAAAAAAAATACATTTGTGTCCACTGACAGCAGTAAAATTAACTGTTTCCAAGCAACACAATGTCCGGCCGTCAAACGTGGCGACGTCACATAGCTCAGCACCACCCTACGTGTTTCGTCATCATAGACTGATCATTGTAAGCACCCCTGTCAGTGGTAAATAGTTTGTCCTATCCTTGTAACTGCTACATCTGCGGGACAGCTTGTTCTGTTGAAAAACAACAGACTTACTGGCCAGATCACCACGCAGCAGATCATCATGCAGCCATTACATCTAGGATGCTGATACAGTAGCAAATGATATTGCGGTCAACATCCTAGCAACAAATTATGCTATTCAGCTCAGACGTCAGCATCCTAGCAACCAGTTTGGTAACACTGGCCTGTAGTATAAAGGAAATAACCCTGAGTGCTGCACACCATCAGGACCCGACAGTCACTATAGTAGCAGAAACCTGGGCCTGGCTCTGTCCAGGCCATGCCCCCCCAACGTGTTTCGCCCCACCTAAGGGGCTTATTAAAGAGGAAGTAAACCCTGATGGGTTTTACTTCCTCTTTGTCTCCCTGCAAAGTTAAAGCATAATGGGCTAGTATGCATCGCATACTAGCCCATTATGTGTCACTTAACTGAAACCAGAGCATCCCATGTCACTGCTGTCCCCTCTTCCGCGAAGCGTCCATCTTCCTTCTGGGGCCGCCAGTCACGGCATGATCTCCTTTAGAGACGGAACGCCCTCCTTTTTTAAATGAGTCTAAAGTGCGCCTGCGCCGTAGACAACGGCGATCGCCTTTTTTGTAAATATCTCCTAAACCGTGGAGGTTTGGGAGATATTTCCAGCAGCTACAGGTAAGCCTTAATCTAGGCTTACCTATAGGTAAAAGTGGTTGTAACGGGTTTACAACCACTTTAATGGAGGTCATTACTAAGCTGTAGTATAAAGGATGGAAATAACCTTGCATGCTGCATCCCATCAGGACCGGAGAGTCACTACAGTAGCAGCAGCCTCATCCCAGTCTGTCAAATTAGCCAACTCGTCAGAAACTCCAACCACATCACTTCCGGTTTCTTTAAACCATCAGTAATTGGAGATTTTGATGAATAGCTGTTTGGACACAACACCGACAATCGATTAGAGTCCAGTGCACGATATTATGAGCGATACTAGCCAACAAAATGTCCGCCTCTGAGACGGCGACAACTTTGTCCTCATTAGCCGCTGTGCTGTCAAAACAGCTAAATCTTCCCGTACTAGACTGTATTCGGTTTCTGGTGTTGTGTCCAAACAGAAATTTTCAAAATCTCCAAATACTGATGGTTTAAAAAAAACGGAAGTGACGTGGTTGGAGTTTCTGACAAGTTGGCTAATTTGAAAGAACACCGGCTCTATTCAGGCCACGCCTCCAATGCGTTTCGCACTACCTAAGGGGCTTAGTAATGGAGGTCATTACTAAGCTGAAGTAAGGGCATAGCACCCGGTATGGACATTCCCACCTCAGCGCCACTCTGTGCAGGCCAGTCAAGTTCCTCCACCCCGAACTCGATCATCCATGTCTTTATGGACCTTGCTTTGTGCACTGGTGCTCAGTCATGTTGGAACAGGAAGGGACCATCCCGAAACTGTTCCCACAAAGTTGGGAGCATGAAATTGTCCAAAATGTCTTGGTATGCTGACGCCTTAAGAGTTCCCTTCACTGGAACTAAGGGGCCAAGATCAACACCTGAAAAACAACCCCACACCATATGGAACACCTTTGGGATGAATTAGAGCGGAGACTACGAGCCTTCTCGTCTAACATCAGTGCCTGACCTCACAAATGTGCTTCTGGTATAATGGTCAAACATTCCCATAGACACACTCCTAAACCTTGTAGACAGCCTTCCCAGAGGAGTTGAAGCTGTTATAGCTGCAAAAAGTGGGCCAACTCAATATTGAACCCTACAGACTATGACTGGGATTCCATTAAAGTTCATGTGCGTGTAAAGGCAGGCGTCACAATACTTTTGGTAATATAGCGTATCTTATTAAAAATGGCCCTGGGGGGCAAATGCCTTAACTGGTCAGAGGACTTAATTTACAGACTTGCTAAGTAACCCATACAGTAGTTCCTTTTATGGTCCCCAACATTTTTCTCCGGTACGTTGTGACAGGTGTAGGGAGCTCACCTGCCCCAACATAAATGCAGGACAAATGACTATATATATATAAAGACCAGTATATACAGGGTCCTAACTGTGCCTAAGCTTAGCACATGCTTTCTCCCTGCTGCATACTGTTATGTGTTGTTTATGGCACACAATTAATGAGATGCTTATTCTCTGATTTATGTCTGTTTATCTGAACTCACATTGTGCACACACTTTCCACTGAGAAAAGGTCACCTCTACTGTACATTTATTTATACGGCTCCCAGACAGGTTTGTCTGCACTTTATCAGCTCTCCAGATATTTGGAGTGACTAGTAGTATTTTCAGTGCAGCCAAACTGTTACTGGCAGGCAAAATATACAGGTGTACTATGGATGATCCTGTAGCAAGAACAGGAAAAAAAATTAAAGCAAACACATGCAATTTAATATAAAATATAAAATGTAATGTAAAAAGTGGTTCTAAAGGTAAAAGTTTTTTTTTTACCTTAATGCATTCTTTGCATTAAGATAAGAAAACCTTCTGTATGTAGCTCCCCCCCCCCCCCCCAACCCCCACCTTACCTGAGCCCGATCTCAATCCAGTGTATCAAAGCAGAGGTTCTCTCCCCTCTCTCTCTCCTTACTGGCTCAGAGACAGCAGCAGGAGCCATTGGCTCTCACTGCTGTCAATCACGGCCATTGAGGAGGGAGGAGCCAGGAGCGACCAGCGGGGGACCCCAGAAGAGGAGGATCGGGGCTGCTCTGTGCAAAACCATTGCACAGAGCAGGTACGTACATCATGATTGTTGTTTTTAAAAAGTAAAAATGCCCCTTTACAGAGTCTTGAGACGGCTTTCACACCGAGCCGCCCATAGCGTCGGCGGTAAAACGCTGCTATTTTTACGTACAAACAAATACCCTGCAAAAAAACGTGCTCTGCATATTGTGCACATGTAATGTTTGAGCAGCATTTACATGCTTTAAAGCAGGGATATCCAATTAGTGGACCTCCAGCTGTTGCAGAACTACAAGTCCCATGAGGCATTGCAAGACTCTGACAGCCACAAGCATGACACCCAGAGGCAGAGGCATGATGGGACTTGTATTTTTGCTACAGCTGGAGGTCCGCTAATTGCATATCCCTGCTTTAATGCATACAGCTTTAATGCAGCCTGCTGGTTGCTAGGACACCAACAGCTATTGCTGTGTAGTGTCCTCCGTTGCTAGAACAAAGGCAGCTAAAGCTGCCTAGCATCCTCAATTGTTAGGATGCACTTCAAAGGAGCACATTGCCGCCAGCCGCCGCCTAGAATCCTTTGTTACTAGGACACAGGCAGCTGTGGTCGTATAGTGCTCTCTGTTGCTAAAATACAGGTGGCCTTCGTTACAAGGATGCAGGCAGCTGTTCCTGCCTAGCATCTTCTGTTGCAAGGGCGCAGGCATCCTTTGCCACCTAGCATCCTCCATTGCTAGGGTGTAGACAGCTATAGCTGCTTAATGTTCTTTGTTGCTAGGGAGCAGGCAGCCATTTCCGTCCTGGCATCCTTCCTTGCCAGGACGTGGGCAGCTATTGTTGCTTAATGCCCTCTGTTGCTAGGGCGCAGAAAGCTATTGCTGCCTAGCATCCCCAGTTGCTAGGATGCAGGTGGCCATTGACGCCTGGAATCCTTTGTTGCTAGGATGCAGGCATCTACCTAGTGTCCTCCATTGCTAGGGTGGAGACAGCTATTGCGGCTTAATGTTTTCTATTGCTAGGAAGCAGGCAGCTATTTCTGCTTGGTATCCTTCCTTGCCAGGACATGGGCAGCTATTTTCATTTAATGCCCTCTGCTGCTAGGGCAGAGACAGCTATTGCTGCCTAGGACATCCCCATTTTCTAGGATACAGGTGGCCAATGGGGCCTGGCATCCTTCATTGCCAAGACGCAGGCAGCTATTGCCACTTAATATCCTCAGTTTAGTAGGACGGAAGTGGCTACTGTCTTCTAGCATCCTCCATTGCCAGGACACGGGTGGATTTTGTACTCCAGTAAAAATATGATCCATGCGCCGGCCCTCCAAATCAGGTTTTTCTCTTTTTTTTCTTCATGGATCTGAACACAGCACAAGTTTACATCATGACAGATTCTTGTCAATGACAAGGGTGATGTGATGACTTCAACACGACAAATGCCTGTCAATGATGAAAAGCAGATTGTAGCATAAGCCAAGTACACATTAATGGTCTAGGCGCAGCTTCAGATCCTGTAGACCTGCTAACTCTGCTACTGCTTTGGATGGCGAGATCAACAAAGCCCCAGAAAGGGCAACTAGAGCAGCAAGTGCTACCCCCCTCTTGCATATCAACAGCTTATAGATAAATACAATCATGTCATTACCAGGAAAACAGAGTTGCACATCGATAACGTTACCAATTTCAGTACGTTTATTGAGCCAAACCATCCATGTGGCAAGGTCCCACACGAAGGCCATCCCTCTCCGATGCATTCCACCTTCATAGGCTTAGTCGTAGAGATGGAACTGTTGAGAACCCTATGACTAAGCTCATGAGGGTTAAACGCATCAGCGACGGGTGGCCTTCAGGCGGAACTGGATGCATGGATTGTATGGTCAAATAAACTTACGGAGACTGGTAACGTTACCAGCGTATGACTTTCCTCTCCTGGTGGTAACTCCACATGGAGCATGGACGGCCTTCTGAGACCAACACTCGATAAATGGGAGATTGTTGCAGCTTGGAGCGGTGGGCCTCCCCTCCAGAGTCTCTTGTGAATGATAAAGGAACAGGAATGGTACAACTTACTTTTTCACAGGAATCTTTCCCTCTTGGTTGACTTGAAGTTTCAGCTTGGTGTATCTGAAACAAAAAGGAATTGAAATGTTTTCTTTATTGAGACAATGAGTTGCTTTGTCAAAACCATTATACTTCAATACCATGTTTCTTTATCTGGTTTATTATTTATTACAGGTACTTATATAGCGCCGTCTATTTATGCAGCGCTTTACATATATATTGTACATTCACATCAATCCTTGCCCTCAAGGAGCTTACAATCTAAGGTACCTAACTTTAAATACATACACATACTAGGACCATATTAGAGAGGAGCCAATTAGCCTACCAGCATGTCTTTGGAGTGTGGGAGGAAACTAGAGTACACGGGGGAAACTCAAGTAGGCCATGGAGAACATACAAACTTGGGATTCAAACCGATAGTGCTGCTATGTAGAAGTGCTATGTAGAAGCCACTGTACTGACTCTAAAAAACATTTATCATACCTTTTACAGTATGTACAGTAGTGAGATAAATACTGATGGACAACCAAAGCATGACTATAGTAAGACAGATGAAAACTGCCTGTACCTATAATAACATAATCCAACTACACCTTATCAATAATCAGACCCATTTTGGAGTAAATTGGCCGCACCAGCCATTTTATTAACATTTAACCATAACATTTATTTACAAACAATCCCTTCACAGATACGTTGTAACCGTGTTAAGGATCATTGAAGGCACTAACCAAATTTACTTCTTTATATCAGCGTGCCACACAAGGTCCCCCGGTCGCTGGGCGCCGATTTGAGGACCATACCACTCTGCACCTTCTCATGCTGATACCCATTGACCAATGCATTGACCTTGGTTAACTGGCATCAACCGAGGATCCCATGCCATGATGGTTCCCCACTTATGCTATATTGATGCCATATTGATTTCAGACGATCCCTGAAAACTCATCTCTTCAGAGAAGCCTATCTGGCCCCCACCTAACAACTGTACATTTATCTTCTCAATCAGCACATCACCCACAGTTATTACCTCTTGTATCTCTTGACCTTCCATCTTAGATTGTAAGCTCTAAGGAGCAGGGCCCTTTGATTTCTACTGTATTAAAGTGTATTGTATTTGTACTGTCTACCCTCAAGTTGTAAAGCTCTACGTAAACTGTTGGCGCTATATAAATCCTGTATAATAATAATAATAATATTGATCTTACTTTCTAACGCCTCCAAAGATCCCCAATCATTACCCCTTACCCCCAATAACCAACATATATACAATCAAACCAAATAATAGGGCGGGAGGGTGGGAGTTCCTTCTTCCTCCAGTGACCTGTGACTGAACCACCAGCCCCAGGCTCCTCCTACCCCCCAGGAACAGACCTCTAAGGCCACCCCCTACCCTGGCAAACTACACTCCCACGAGTTTAACCCCTCTCATTGCTGGTTTTGCCCCGCTACCCTGTCCTGTCATGCCAGCTCTGCGCCAAACTGCGTCTTGCTGCGGGCTTCTCTAGATATAAGTTGAGGCCTACTACAAATATGTATCCAACACTAGAACAAAAATCACTAGCACAGCGTAGGATCGGGTATTGTAGTTTAGTGTAGGTCCTGCCATAAAAGAGTCTACCTTGTCATACTGGTCAGGCTTCCAATGTTTTGGATAAAAGTGTGTCACAATATGGAAGACAGAATCTCCCCCACCCCACATACACACACTCCCAAAAGGTAATCTTCCAGTGGTGCAGGGGTTAATACAACATTCATAAAGCGTGCCAACTATGCCCACCCATTCTGCTACCCTCTTCCATTTATAGAACTTGTACTATCACTTATCACAATGAAAAGAGCTCTTTGAATGAAGGACATTCAGTAAAAACATCCGAGTTCGCCGCTGTATGGTGTGCGTTCCACGGAGGCGGACATTGCGTCAATGGTTAACGTGAACTGGAAGTGCATCGATGCTTTTCGCCCCTCCTCCTCCAGGGCGTCATCAAAGGAGGTCCTTTAATGATGCCCTGGAGGAGGGGCTAAACGCGTCAATGCAGTTCCGGTTCACGTTAACCATTGAAGCCATACAGCGGCGAACTCGGATGTTTTCCCTGATCCCTGTTTTTGCCAGATATCCTGTAAGTGGCACCTAGATTGCGCTCTACAATTTATTTTAGCAGTATTTCACTATGAGCTTTTTCTTTGTTTCCCCATCTATGGAGTGTGTTACCTTTCTGGTATAAAGCAACGCTCTTGGAAGAGTTTTTTTGAACAACCATCCTACATATCCCAGATCAATAGATCACAGCCTATTTGACCCCAGACTGCGAAGCTGAGGGTCTGTTGTTTCTGGTGAGTGGGGTCACCAAAGGGGGAGTGTGGCACCTCACACCTTGCAAGTTTGGAGCACCGCTGCACTTTTTTTCAATCACTATACAAGCACCAAGCACTTTACAGATTTGTGTATATATTTTTTGCATTTTTCATTTTATATGTCATAAACATATTGATTTATATGGCACTAATCACCATTAATTGTATAAAATAATATATGCTGCCAGCGCTGTTTCATATTTTCTATCACTTTTAAGGTTACAGCACTTTTGCACAGCGGCTGCAGTTTTTTTTTCTTTTTGTTCCATACATTTTATTGTGTATCAAAACAGCATACATCATATAATGATGCAACATTAGAACAGATTTGGTTTCAAAACTGTATAGTATTACACAACTGAAGTGAGATGCGCTTAATGTATTCAAAAATGCGATTTTGTAATATAAGGTATATAACAAGTTATACAAGTGAACATCTTACCTTAGAAGAACTATAAAAAAAAAATCATGTTTTTAAAGTTATAGTAATCTGTATTTGATCAATTTCTATTAGACTGAAATATAAATTTAGGGGTGAAATGATATAGGAAGAGGAAAAAAAGGGGGGACGGGGAGCATATGTAATCTATTATTTCCTTCTGTCTCCTTTCCATTATCTTTTACCTTCTCTTTCCATTTCTCTTATCATGTTATATTGCCGCTTCATAGACATTAGTAGATTTGATTTGTATCCAGTTATACCAGGTTGAAGTGAACATTGAGATATTCTCTGATATACTGATAAGTTCCTCGATTTTCTCAATGTGATTGATTCTAGGAAACCATTCTTTTTTTTGAAGGAGTATTTTTTGAACGCCAGTGGTACGGTATACAATGTCTCCTGCGGCATTTATCATAAACATATGTAAAGATTTGAGGTATCGTCTCTTAGATATTTTAGTATGGTGCAAGAGGTATTGCGCCGGAATATAGTTTAAATTTTCTGACGTGACTGAAATAATTGTGCCGTGGACCATTTCCCAGACTGTGTGGATCATGGGACAAGACCACCAAATATGAATCATGGAGCCTTCTTCATTTTCACATCTCCAACATCTACTAGAGACTTGGGGATAGAATGTGTTTAGCAGGGTGGGTGTTCTGTACCAACGTGTAATAATTTTGAATCTGCATTCTTGAGTTGCTACATTAAGAGATCCTTTGTGGGCATACATGAAAATTGTTTCCCATTCTGTTGGTGTCAGTTGGGTATTGAGGTCTCGTTCCCATGTTTGACATGGACGTACTGGTGAAATCAGTTATTTCCCCAAAGAGAGATATATATATAAGATAGAAATGGTATGTTTTTGTTGAGTTTTTTGGGAGCAAAGAATTTCTTGAGTAGTGAGAGGTCTTGTCCATGTGTGAGCTGCCTCATGTTTGGTCAAGTAGTGTTTGATTTGTGTATATAGTTCCATTGCGATATGGAATTCGGGGTAATTTCTCTATTAATATCGTCTCTTGATTTGAGAGTGTTCCCTCTAAAGAAGTGCTTAGTCAGAATGTCTTTATGGAGCCAGTCTCTCAAGAGGAAGTTTTGTTCTAGTCCTGGGGGAAAATCTGGGTTGCCTTTCAGCGTAGTCAGAGGACCCAACCAAGGTGTTGAATTGCTGGTTTTTGAGACTTCGCAAAAGATGTCCAAAGTGGGACCTATTGGAGGGTCAGATTTAGCCACCGATGGCTGATGTTTTGGATGTATCCAAGGCAGGGGTTTTAAGGGTTGTGGAATTTGTATGTGTTCTACTGAAAACCAGTCTTTAACCAGGTGGTGTATATTTCAATCCACAATTCTTGCTAAGTGAGAGGCCTGGTAGTATTTTCGGAAGTCAGGAAGGGCAATACCTCCTTTGCAGTTTTGTGTTTATATTTATTTTTAGTTTGTATTTATTTAGTACCTTTAGTACCGAGTTTTTGCAATGGCATGCAATGCCAAGCTGCTGCTAACAAAGCAAGTAGAATATAGGCATGCATTAAAAAGGGACTAATCCCAGAGATAAAATGATAATTCTCCCGCTCTACAAGACTCTGGTCCGGCCGCACCTGGAGTATGCTGTCCAGTTCTGAGCACCAGTCCTCAGGAAGGATGTACTGGAAATGGAGTGAGTACAAAGGACAACAAAGCTAATAAAGGGTCTGGAGGATATTAGTTATGAGGAAAGGTTGCGAGCACTGAACTTAATCTGGAGAAGAGACGCTTGAGAGGGGATATGATTTCAATTTACAAATACCGTACTGGTGACCCCACAATAGGGAGAAAACTTTTTTGCAGAAGGGAGTTTAATAGGACACATGGCCACTCATTAAAATTAGAAGAAAGGAGGTTTAACCTTAAACTACGTAGAGGGTTCTTTACTGTAAAGGCCCATACACACGATCGGACTTTTTGACAACAAACATGCAAATTAGCTGGCAACATCCGACCGTGTGTACTCTCCATTGGACAAACTTTTTCGGTTTTCATCGGACAAATGTTGGCTGTGCAAACAGACAAACTTGGCAGCAACAAAAGTCCGACGTCGGCTAGTCCGATCGTGTGTACACAAAACCATCGGACTTTAGTCCAAAGTACAAACAAGCATACTCAGAACCAATGCAAAAGATCAGACAGCAATACAGAAGTTGATCAAAGGGTGGCGCCGGAGAATTGAACTTCCTCTTTTGAAGTGTCGTCAGTACGTTGAAACGTCACTACGTTCGTGTTTGTTGCTTAAAAAGTCCTGCCGTGTGTATGCAATACAAGTTCACGGCCAACGCCCTTTGGACAGAAATCCAAGGAAAATTTTGTATAAAGTCCAATCGTGTGTACGAGGCTTTAGAGCGGCAAGGATGTGGAATTCCCTTCTACAGGCGGTGGTCTCAGCGGGGGGCATCGATAGTTTAAAAAAACTATTAGATAAGCACCTGAACGACCGCAAAATACAGGGATATACAATGTAATACTGACATATAATCACACACATAGGTTGGACTTGATGGACTTGTGTCTTTTTTCAACCTCACCTACTATGTAACTAAGTAACTATGTAGCTATACGGCAGAGGTGTCCCACCTTGGTAGTGTGTGTGTGTGTGTGTGTGTGTGTGTGTGTGTGTGTATATATATATATCTTTATTTACATTTTTTGGTGTACGTTTCTTTTGACCATTTGACAATAGGAAAGTACCATGGAAGCCAAAATCAGTGCATGTTCCCTGTGAATAAATATTTGGCACCAGGAGATTGGTCCTCTACACAAAGACCGCTCTTCCTGACAAGCCACAAATTGCTGATCATGACTACGAGCAGACAAGGTGAGAGCGGTGCATTCAGGGGTGAGCATCCTCGGGGACGAGCGTCTCCAGCAGATGATTGTCTGGGTAATTATAGTAGGCATTTCTGCTGTAGATTGCAGGGCTGGTAATGGGACAGGCTCTCTATTCTTGTTTAATCTCTACTTGATATATAGCTTGTGGCTTCAGAATCCCAATCCCCCTCCTACGTCATCTGCACATCTACACATTCTGGCATTGATTCAGCTGATATTGGCACAACATGCGGAATTTAAAAAAAGAATGTTGAATATAATGCAAATATTTACATTCATCTTGTATATAATGTGAGTGGGAATATTAACTGCGATCGGGTTTCACGGCAGAAGGTTGTGTAAACAATGCCGATAGGGATCCCTTTGAACATATTCTTGGTTTTCTATATTGTTTCCATTTTGATTAGAGCCATTTATCATGGTCTTCAAGGCCACTAAGCACAGATTATGAATTTGTTTATATAAAGAGATTTGACAAATACGTTCAGAAACCTATTAGAACGTTGAAATATTCCAAATGAGCTAACTTGGGAGGCATAGCCTGACCCCCTAGTATCCATCACTTTCGAGCGGCCTTTACCTTTGAATAATAGCTGGCCTACAAAAAAAAATATTGAATTTTCTGAATGATCTTAAGGTCTCATGCACACGGGGCAATTAGCCCTGATCTATAGTTACATAGTTAGTAAAGTTAAATAAAGACACTAGTCCATCCATTTCAACCGGAGTATTTGGTGTATGTGTTCATGTTGATAATCATTTCCATATCCAGTGGCGGCTGGTGCTCAAAATTTTTTTGGGGGGGCGCAAACGAACTGAAAAATACTGAACCCCCCCCATCAATTGCAGCCTCACTGTACCCATCAATTGCAGCCTCACTGTACCCATCAAATGCAGCCACTGTGCCCATCAAATGCAGCCACTGTGCCCATCAAATGCAGCCACTGTGCCCATCAATTGCAGCCTCACTGTACCCATCAAATGCAGCCACTGTGCCCATCAAATGCAGCCAGGCTCGGCTGTCACTTCACTAACCCCCCCCCCCCCCACATGGCCGGTCCGGGGGCACTTACCGCAAGTGTGGCGGGGCTCAAACATTATGGCGGTACCCCAGCTTAGAGATGGGCCCTACACTGTGTTATAGTTATTTACACGAAGTCCTTCTGTAAGAGTATTCTGCCAAGTCACTACACACCTTACTTGTAGATGCTGCATTTAAGAGAGACACTGCTGAGCCCATGCCTGTGCCACCAGTCCAGCGTACCTCTGCCCCTTCTTTCTCAGTGACAGAATGGAGTCCTTTGAAGCAGCTAGTATGGACCTCATGCGTGCACTCACCTAACTCCTTTTGCTCTCTTGTACCATGCGGCTAAGCTATGGTTCTCCGTAACGCGGGTTCAGTCTATATACCTTTAGGGAGGCCAGATCACTGACCCCCTCACTACTGGAGAACCACAATGCCAGGTACCCCGGATGCTTTGCTCCTTTCACTAGTTCTGGTTACCCACAGCAACTGTGTTCCTCCTCCACTTGCCCCTTTTGTAGTGGTCTTACTTCATAACCCACATGTGCTTTACTGACCCTGTTCTTTCATACACCAGAGACCATTATGCACCCCTTTGAATGACTTCAGACCAGGCTTAGAACAGTTTAACAAGTTTTACTGTAACTTCTCATGGCAGAACAGACAATGGGTATAACAAAGTCCCAGACCCTAGACATACCTTTACAGGTTTTTAGTCCATAGCTGGCACTTTCAAATTACTAGTAGTGTCCTCCAGAACACCGGCATCTCATGCTGATTACATGCTGGTTCTTGGGTTCCCTAGTTCAATGTACTGGTGTGTTCCCTTGTTCTCAAGCTCCGCCGGACTCCGAAGGCCCCCTGAACCGGACCTTCCTTCTATTTATGTATCACACTGGGTGGAAGGCCGACCCAAGACAAAAAAGCCTGGGAACTGAGGTACTAAAAGTTAACCCTTCACCAGCCTGGGAGAGCCAGCTACCTTGCTATTGCAGTACACTGTAGGCAACCTGCTTACACACTCATAAGCAGTGGCGGCTGGTGGGTTCTTCCTTTGGGGGAGGCAGGAAACACACAACACACACCCCCGCGGCACGGCACTGAAACAGCACCCCCCCAAACGGGCAGTCCATCCGGCACTTACCCGCTAGTGTGGCGGGGCTGTGGTGTCCTCACTTGAAGTGCAGGCAGTGGCGGCTCCGGTGTCCGCTCCTCCAGCTTCCTCCACCGTGTGTCTCCTCTTCCGCCAAATCACTAGGAATCCAATAGGATCGCCTGACGCTTTGGCCAATCAGGAAACAGATCTCACAGACCTGCCTCCTGATTGGTGGGGAGAAACTTTAGTGTGATAATAGCAAAAATGAATTTGCTATAGTTACACAACTGGCTGGGCTCGCAGCGCAATGCTCTGCGCTCTGAGTCCACCCTTTTTTGAAGCCTATTAGAGCCCCTGGCTCTAATCAGGTGCTTAAAAAAAACACCCACCCTGCATTGGAATCCGTGTTCCGGCGCCACTGATATGTAGATCAGGGGGCCGGACGCATGGATAGGAGGGGTGGCACCCATGCGCCATCTATGGACGGGCCACCACTGCTGTTCTGGAACTACATTTCCCATGATGCTCCACAACACGGCAGAGTGCATGAGCATCATGGGAAATGTAGTTCCAAACCACCTGGGGTGTCACGGTTCACCATCACTGATGTAGGTCATCTGGTTTTCAGGCAGGCGGCTTCTACACCCCAGAGGATCTCCTTGGTCTCCTTGGTTTGTGGCTTAATATAACAAAGATGGAAATTGGAGCACCACACTATTGCTAAGAGGTCAACTGTATACGACTGCATTCCAAAAAAAAGTCAGAGGACTATTCTTTGGATCGCCCCTCTGACTTTTATTGGAATAAAGTTGTATCTGAACCTCTTAACATTGGTGTGGTGCTTCAATTTCCATTTTTGAATGGCCACAATGGCTACTTGACATTGAAAGGGAAGTACAGAAACTTGGATCTAATTAGCTGAAAGCTGAGCAAGCTCTGCGCTCTGCTGATGGTAAGAAGCACTGAGCATCAATAAAAGATGCCATCATGCTGTGTAAATTGAAATAGCCGAGTCTCAACGGTGAACTGTGTCATGAATGTTATATCAAAAAAACCTTTATCATTTCGAAGCTGTTTACAACAGACCTATATACTGGAGAAGCATAACATATAGCAATGGCATTACAACGCTGTATACCTTAAAACCAGATGTTCATTTTTACACTCCTTTAACCTCCCTTTCTAGTGCTTTACAATTTTTTATTTTTTTTCAATTTGATTTGAATTTTTTGTTTAGTTCCACTTTAGAGTGGAAATCCATTTTTTTTTTTTTTTTTAATTAACCACTCGGCCTCTGAAAGATTTACCGCCCCTCCATGACCAGGCCATTTTTTGCAATACGGCACTGCATTATTTTAACTGACAATTTGGCGGTCTTGCGACGCTGTACCCAAAAAAAATTGATGTCCTTTTTTTCCCACAAATAAAGCTTTCTTTTGTTGGTATTTGATCACCTCTGTGTTTTTAATGTTTTGCACTATAAACAAAAAAAGGCCAACAATTTTGAAAAAAAACACCCAATATTTTTTTACTTTCTGCTATAAAACATATCCAGTAAAAAAATTTAAAAAAATCTAATTTCTTCATCAATTTAGGCCAATATGTATTCTGCTACATATTTTTGGTAAAAAAAAATCCCAATAAGCGTATATTGATTGGTTTGCGCAAAAGTTATAGCGTCTACAAACTATGATATTAGAGACTACTGGGATATTTTTTTGATTTTATTTTTTTTATTTTATTTTTTTACTAGTAATGGCGGCGATCAGGGACTTATAGCGGGACTGCAATGTTGCGGCGGACAAATCGGACACGGACACTTTTGACACTTTTTGGGGACCAGTGACACTAATAAATTAATCAGTGCACAAAAAAATTAGCACTGTCACTGTACTAATGACATTGGCTGGGAAGGGGTTAACATCAGGGGGCGATCAAAGGGTTAAATGTGTTCCTAGCTGGTGTTTTCTTTTTGTGGGGGAGGTGCTTGTACTAGGGGAAGGCAGAGATCCATGTCCCTGCTTTGCAGGAACACAGGATCAAATGCCTTCTGTACTGACAGAACGATGATCTGTTTTGTGTACATAGGCAGATCACCATTCTACCTCTGTACCGAAGCATCGGCAGGTATCAGCGGACATCGAGTCCGCGGTACCCGCCCCACAGCTCCGGCTGTGTATAATCACGGCGGCATGTGTGCACGTCCCTAAACCGGAAGTGCAGGATCATGTACTACGTACGTGACCCTGCACAGCAGAGCCGCCTTGCCACCGGATATGTAAGTTATACGGTCAGCAAGCGGTTAAAAGTCAGCAGCTACAAACACTATTAGGAAACAGACACTCACCAGCCCAGGAGACCAGTCCTGTCTTCACTGGGGCTGGTTCTTCACCGGTCTTTGGATCCATGGCTCCGCCATCTTGGATATGGGGGCCGGCTGTGACTTCCACACCTTTTTCACAACTGGCTCCCCACTGCGCATGTCAGAAGCTTACGTAATTCTCACCTAGGTGAGATTTGCTGAAATGGGGGCAGGTACCTGTCAGAAAAGGGTACCCTCTCCCAGAAAGAAAAAATGGTAATGGATATCTCCTGATTTTTTTTATTATTATTGTGAAAGAAAAACTGTCTCTAAATAGTAAAAAGATAAAAATGTTTAAATGTAGATGTATATTTCTTGTTACTACCATAACCTACCACCAAAGAACAACCAAAATTTTCCTGCTCCTGAAGATCACAGTGATACCACATATGTGTATGTTAGTTGTTGTATGTAGCTGTAGCTCAGTCACAAAACAATAGTACCCATTTTGCTTTTTTTTTTCCTACCTAAAACACACTGACCTTGACCTTTGACCCCAACCTTGACCCTGACCTTGACCCAAACACCAACCCTGACACTGAAGTAGATCAAACCTTGAGCTAGGTATTTTTTTCTTTTTTTTTTTTTTTTTATTACTATTATTATTATTATTTTTACACACACTTTTTTTTCTCTCTGCAAGGAGAGAGAAAGATACAATGTATATTTCCTCACCATTTAAAGAGAGAGAAACACAGGGGCAGGCTTCATGGTGACTGATCACTGTGGTGGCCAATCAGAGGCTACCGCAGCAATCAGGTGCTCGGGAATCGGGATTATGACTAAAGCCGAGCGGAATGTCCGACAGAAAAAGTCAAACAGAAGCTTTTCATCGCCTATTCCGATTGTGTGTAGGCCTCATCGGACTTATTTTTTCGAAAATTCTGACGGACCTAGAAATGGAACATGTTCTAAATATTTCTGACGGAAACAATTCCTATCGGAAAAACCGATCGTCTGTATGCTGTTCCAAAGGACCGAAAACGACGCAAGTACGAGACGGAAGCTATTGGCTACTGGCTATTGAACTTCCTTTCTCTAGTCCCGTCATAAGTGTTGTACGTCACCGCGTTCTGGACGGTTGGACTTTGGTCGGACTTTGGGTTGACCGCTTGAATGGAATTCCGTCTGAGTTCCTTCGGAGAAACTTTCGGAGTTTATTCCAACGACAAAACCGGTTGTGTGTACGAGGCATTAGCGAACCTTGATTTGCGAAAAGCGTTAACCTTGCCATGCCTGGCTAGAGGTCTCATGATGTCTTATGATGTATCTTGATGGATTTTTATCTTCAGTAAAGTAATCATCACTGCTTCATAGCTGGGAGTACAGTCCACCTTTCTTGAACCGTTGGCTCTTACCAAGGCTGTGGACTGGACCTGCACCACAAGGTTGAAGGAAACAATCATTCCCACCTGGAGCGGCACAGTTCTGCTTTGTATCAGTGACCAGGAATCGGGAGTTCCGGGTCCCGATCGTTGTATGAGACCCGGGGCTCTTGGTGAGACCCCGGTCTCTGTGCTGGGGGTGCGCTGTGCGGCACGCTTCCAGCACAAAGACAGATACACATATATGCAGCCCCACAGAAAAAAAAAAGCCCAGTCCAGTGAGGCCGGATATGTTATGTCGGCGTGAAGGGGTTAAACCTGCTCCCACTCCCATAGTAAGCCCTATGCTAACTACCCTGTAAAGGAACATACTTACCTATTGCCAGGGTGTTTCAGTCCGGTCACATGGTTGGCTCCCAGCTCTGGCTTCAGTGTAGAGGAGGAACGTGTATAGGGGTGGGGTGAGCGTGGAACACTAATACTCCTACAGAGGCACCATCCCAGAAAGATATGTAAATATGTGTCTAAAAACTTGTAGAGAAAAATGAGACTCTAATTGTGCCTCGGAGGAGTATAAACAAAATAATATACAATATATTTATACAAGAGTAATCACATTTTTATTATTTAAAGAACAATGTTTAAAATACATTACAATCTTTGTAATTCAGTTTGAGTTCAGGGATGTGCTGGTTCCCAAAAAATTTTACAAGGAATGGCCTACGCGTTTCGCGGATATTCCGCTTCGTCAGGGCCTTGCGGATAGCACAGATGAAAGCGTCATGTGAATTCTACAAATAGAGTCTTAATTAGTACCATACATCATATGATTAGTATGAATACATAATGATGCAAATAACATACATGTGTTGATCTGTTTGTCTTTACATGGATTCATATCTAGAAATATATACATTGCAACGAATATTTATTACTAATGAAAGAAAAAATATATATTATTTATTTTAAAATATATATATATATATATATATATATATATATATAGATATAGATAGATATCTATATCTATATATCTATCTATATCTATCTATATCTATCTATATATATATATATATATATATCTATATATATCTATATAAGTATATCTATCTATCTATATATATATATATATATATCTATATATAGATATATATAGATATATCTATATATATATATATATATATATATATATATATATATATATATATATATATATATATATATATATATATATATATATATTAATATATTATTATATTTTATATTAAAAAATATAGCACATATAAACACAATGATGATTTCTATATATACCCATTGGTGTACAGTCATGTTTTGCCCATAGTGAATTTAGTATGGAAAATCAAGTAGATAGAATTAAATATTTATGTGGCAATCTAATAAAATGCAAAATGCAAAGTTTTAATGACATGCCCCTCAACTCATGTGCGGTATTTTTCGGTGAGTTGAGGGGCATGTCATTAAAACTTTGCATTTTGCATTTTATTAGATTGCCACATAAATATTTAATTCTATCTACTTGATTTTCCATACTAAATTCACTATGGGCAAAACATGACTGTACACCAATGGGTATATATAGAAATCATCATTGTGTTTATATGTGCAACATTTTTTTAATATCAAATATATTAATATATATATATTAATATATTTTAAAATAAATAATATATATATTTTTTTCATTAATAATATATATTCGTTGCAATGTATATATTTCTAGATATGAATCCATGTAAAGACAAACAGACCAACACATGTATGTTATTTGCATCATTATGTATTCATACTAATCATATGATGTATGGTACTAATTAAGACTCTGTTTGTAGAACTCACATAACGCTTTCATCTGTGCTATCCGCAAGGCCCTGACGAAGCTGAATATCCACGAAACGCGTAGGCCATTCCTTGTATAATTTGTTTAGAACCAGCACATCCCTGAACTCAAATTGAATTACCAAGATTGTAATGTATTTTAAACTTTGTTCTTTAAATAATAAAAATTTGATTACTCTTGTATAAATATATTGTATCTCATTTTGTTTATACTCCTCCGAGGCACAATTAGAGTCCCATTTCTCTCTACAAGTTTTTGGACGCACATTTACGTAGAGGAGGAACAGCCAACAATGGATGCCCCATAGTAAGCCTAATGGTGATGTCACCAACCAGGCTCTGCAGCCATTGTCGGCGACCTCTCCTCTAACCTGAAGCTGCCACTCCCTTCCCCTAGTACAAGCACCTCCCCCACAGAAAGGAAACACCAGCTAGGAACACATTTAACCCTTTGATCGCCCCTGATGTTAACCCCTTACCAGCCAATGTCATTAGTACAGTGACGGTGCATATTTTTTAAGCACTGATTAATGTATTAGTGTCGCTGGTCACCATAAAGTGTCAAAAGTGTAAGTTAGTGTCTGATTTGCCTGCCGCATCATTGCAGTCCCGCTATAAGTCGCTGATCGCCGCCATTACTAGTAAAAAAAAAAATATCCCATAGTTTGCAGACGCTATAACTTTTGCGCAAACCAATCAATATATAGCTATAAGTCGCTGATCGCCGCCATTACTAGTAAAAAAATAAAACATTTTTAAAAATCCCATAGTTTGTAGACTCTATAACTTTTGCGCAAACCAATCTACATATGCTTATTGGGATTTTTTTTTAACAAAAATATGTAGCAGAATACACATTGACCTAAATCGATGCAGAAATTCGATTTTTTACATTTTTTTTGGATATGTTTTATAGCAGAAAGTAAAAAATATTTTGTTTAGAGGACGTAAGAGTGTGGGCAGGCACCAAGACTTTATAGGCACAATAAGGATACTTATATCATTAAAAGTCTGATTTTTATTTCAAAAATAGTGTACTAAAAACGGGGAAAGTTTTTAGTACACTATTTTTGAAATAAAAATCAGACTTTTAATGATATAAGTATCCTTATTGTGCCTATAAAGTCTTGGTGCCTGCCCACACTCTTACGTCCTCTAAACAATTTATATTAGACGTGGCACACATACGTACTCTGTATCCGCATGACCACTATGCGATGATACATTCCCAATTTATCCAAGTAAAAAATATTGTTTTTTTTTTTTTTTTTCAAAATTGTCTTTTTTAGTTTCTAGCGCAAAAAAAATTTAAAGCACCGAGGCGATCAAATACCAAAAAAAGAAAGCTCTATTTGTGGGGAAAAAAAGGACATCAATTTTATTTGGGTACAGCATCGCAAGACCGCAGAATTGTCAGTTAAAATAACGCAGTGCCGTATTGCAAAAAATGGCCTGCCATGAAGGGGGGGGGGGTGAAACTTTTAGAGGCCAAGTGGTTAATTAAAAAAAAAAAATGACTGGACTTCCACTCTAAACTGGAACTAAACAAAAAATTCAGATCAAATTGAAAAAAAAAATTGTAAAGCACTCATAGGTGTGCGCAGCCTCTTGCATTAGGATGTGCACCCCAAAGCTCAAATACATATGCATGTGTATATGTACTGATGGTGTCAGTAGGGCAGTGGACAGTGTCATTTTGTTAATTTTCTTTTCCCCAAATTTTTGGGCTTGTGTAACATTTTTTGGGGGGGGAATGAAATATCAGTGGTCTAAACAGGGTGGAATATGCAGCACACAAGGCAAATAGGGTGTGCCCAGGCACACCTGGCACACCCTGTGCGCACGCCTATGAAAGCACTAGAGAGGGTGGTTAAAGGAGTGTAAAAATGAACATCTGGTTTAGGGTATACAGCGTTGTTTGCCCATGAACAGACCGGAGTGCCCTTTAATTAAGTAGGTGTAAGCATCTTCCTTCTACAGCAGTGGTCATCAACCCTGTCCTCAGGGCCCACTAACAGGCCAGGTTTGCAAGATAACTGAACTACATCACAGGTGATATCATTTGCTGCTCAGTGATTGCAGTATTCTAGTCTGCAACTCCCCAAGGTAATGAATAAAACCTGGCCTGTTAGTGGGCCCTGAGGACAGGGTTGATGACCACTGCTCTACAGCATACAGTAGTTAGATTTCCACTTTAACTACTGGAGTCCCATCTAAAGAATATTTGTCCCTCACTGGCCTGAGTAGGCACCTAGGTTAGGAAAACACAGACTGATGTAGGCAGGAGCTCGGAGGGCTGTACAATAAGTGCAAAACGGGCTGCATGTCGCCCACAGGCCTCAGGTTGGGCACCAGGAATACATAGTACAGAGCATAAATTATAAAGGTTTAGAACATCGGACACCACCCTGTCTTCTTCCCTTCTAAATCTGTCCGTAACTCTCAGACACTTCCAGGAGGAAAAGCAATGTTTATAGCAGCGACATCTTACTTCAGCATAAACAATAGAGGTTAAAAAGTCTAACAAAAGAAAAAGGAAATTAGCTTGGAAAGGAGCTGCAACCCTCGCTAGCAGTAAATATTGAAAGCTACTTACGCTTTTTCCAGAAATGCGTCTCGGGACATGTTCTGTGCCAGCAGGTTTGTTGCCAGACTAAAAATCTCATCTGTCCACTCCTAAGTAGAGATAAAATAAACATGCTTTAGCTAAAGTAGGAAAGCCATAAGATGTTTAGTTTCATCGTTTCTCGTAGCCTACCAAATATTTTTATGTTGCATGGAAAAGAGAAAACATTGGGGGTAAACACCGTCTTTTGGTGCAGCACTTACCTTAGAACACTCAACAAAAACAAAAAAGTAAGTATACATGGTCGACACCTGATTTGAATGATTGCTCGGCATTGCTGCTCTGAAAGTGCTGTGATTTCAGGACAGCCATGAGGAGGATGTACAAGCTGAGATAAAAAACAGCATTACAATAGTCTGCTGGATACAGTTGAGATTGAACCCTACAGTAAGAGCCCTGGTCTTCAAGAAATGTGGCTATGCGTGAGTGTAGCCAAATATGAGTAGTCCATTTGTTTAGCATCCTGATTCAGATACAAGTGTGATTAGATTTTCAGTTCTGCTGTTTGATGTCCAAGTGGCCAAGGATTTGGTGGAAAGTCAAGAATGCACCTTGCAATGGCCAGTTGGCAGTTTATAGGCATAAAACAATATCAGTTTTTATGGCTAAAGACAGAGAGATAACTTAACCAAAACTACAGAATGTTCACTAGTTGGCTTCTCTTCAAATGTGTGTTGAATGCCCTAAAGACACATACTTGTCTTGCAAACATGAGATTCTTGTTTTAGTTCATGATCTGCATCTGCGTTGCGTGTTCTCCAGATGTGTGAGATTTGTTACAGGTGTTTGTTTCCTCCAACAATTAAAAAAAATATACTGACAAAACAACTGGCTGCAAAACTGGTTATGAGACGACCACAACCAATAACTTGCACAACAACGGCAGACTTTCTACAACCGAAGCGACCGTTTAGGACAGGGTTCCCAAAGTGGTCAATATTGACCGCTAGGGGTCAATGGGACTATTCAAGGGGTCAAGAACAAGGCTGGGAGTCAAAATTGTATCAGTAAATGACCAGTGGTCAATCGATGGTCTATAAGCATTAGAAGATTGACCAGGGTCAATTGTTTTTTGAGTTTCCAAATGTCGCAGTTGTGATGTCGGATGTTTAGTCCCTCTGTTTGATGTCCAAGTGGTCAAGGATTTGGTGGAAAGTCAAGAACACACCTTACAATGGCCAGTTGGCAGTTTATAGGCATAAAATAATATCTGTTTGTATGGCTAAAGACGTTCTTTTGTACACTGCCTGTGAGGTTGTTTACATTCATGCCTGGTTCCTCCTATCATAGAGTTCTTAATATAAATGGATTCTTCCTGTTAAGAAGTTATTTCCTGCCCTTGCTTAAAAGGTCAGGAAACCCCTTAGAGATAGAGATAGAGATATATATGTAGCACTAACTCTCGGTGGAGCTGCTGGTTTAAAGCGGGCTGTTACCTTCACTTCCGCCACCTCTATTTCACCGGCACCGGGTCTAGGGTCCCGTTGAGTTTACCTCTGAACAATGTAGGCACCGAACACTTTGAGTATCTTTTCCAATGCTTTAATGAACAGGGCAATAAAGGAAGTAGCAGGAAAGAGGCAGAAAGAAAACTGCAGGGAAGCTCAAATACCTTTTCTTAGTATTCTTTAGTACATCATTAGGAATTGAACGCTTGTAGCTAAATATTCTCCCCTTGTGGGATTTAATCTTTGCCTGCCTGGATAGGTTACTCTCACTCGCCTAGCAGCCAGTGCGCAGCATGAACAAAAGTCACTGCCACAGACTTGTTTGAAGCAAAACCTGTACGATCCTCTGCCACAGGATGTAATGGTTTACGGTGAATATCAGACACAGCACTTGGACCTTTAAGCCAACCCGGCAGTACTATGCAGTAAGATTACTTCAGGATACGTCCTCCAACCAAGTCACCAGGCCCCTCTCCAGACCAGCACTCTGCATGATCCTTCCATGACGGGTCCTCCCCTGGGATCTCCTCAGTTGTCCAGCTTCTTCACTCGGGATAGACAGCCCAGGATCATTCCTCTGCCGCTGTGGTAGACCCCAGACAGGCTTCTGGGCCCACCCACACGCCGCAGCGACGCGGGCCTCCGGGTCGGAGGACCACGAGGTGGTACTCCTAACGCATACCTGACGGCCAGGAGGGCCAGCAGGTGGCTGAAAACGAACCCCTAAACATGGTGTCTGACCCATAAATACCCTCTCCCAGAATGCAACTCGGAGGACCACCTCCACCGAGTTATCTCCGGGACAGAGGAGCACTCATATGCTTCCGCACATTGCCTTTCCAACACCGGCCCATGGTGACAACGACACCCACTGGCACAGTGTGGAACTACACACAACTCAGCCAAGCTGGAACAGAGGCAAATCTAACTTAACCTAACAAGTAACCCACTAATTTTACCTATTAGCGGTAGACTAGAAATCCACCAGCGCTACATATATAAATCTATATCTATATATGTGTCTTTGCTTACAGGAAGTGAAGGGAGAGAGTGACCAGCCCCATGCTGACTGTAAAGCCAGGACGCTCTGCAGGCTGATTGTGTGCTTTATCCATCCAGCCATCCCTCCAGGCTGAAAAGAAAGCCTGGAGGGATGGCAATATAGCATAACCCCCCAACTTTTTGAGATCGGAACGAGGGACACCTATTAGCAAAAGTATGTAGGCATAGGACACACCCCCTGCCACGCCCCCGTAAAGGAGAATTATACAAAAAAAATATTAGTTAAACCCACAAGTGTTTTTTTTTTTTTTTCTTACCACTGCTATTACTTTATATTGGTTTTTGGAATTTACAAATGCAGCAATTTAGAAATTGGATGAAAGGTTTATCACTGGGAAACGCTTTTTGATAGATAAATAGTGCATTTTGCATACAACTATATAGATCAGACCAAAATGAGAGACCAATGAGGAGGAAAGAGGGACAGAGGGACTTTGTTCCAAGTCAGGGACAGTTGGGAGCTATGATATAGGCAAGTGTTACTGCACTGTGTAGCTCACTGTTTGTTACATTACTGTCACTCCTGTGTGGGAATCAGAGATACTGTATCTGTTCTAGGCTTCTCTGATTCCCTGAAGATTTCTATTTGTATACTGCAATATACTTTTGCTTTTCTCAAGTGTATGAGAGAAAAGCTCATTTGGTTATAACCAAGTGACTGGTTTTGAATTACTGTGCATATCTGCCACTTCATTATTTAAAGGCAACAGTGTCCCTTTTTGGTCTAGGGGGGTTCCTAGCTAGTATTATCCCAAAGCTCCCAACTGTCCCTGATTTGGAGCAATCTCCCTCTGTCCCTCTTCCTCCTCATTTGTCCCTCATTTTGGTCTGATCTATATAGTTGTATATAAAATGCACTTTTTATCATTCAAAAAGTGTTTCCCAGTGCTAAACCTTTCATCCAATTTCTAAATTGCTGCATTTGTAAATTTTAAAAGCCAATATAAAGGAATCATAGTGGTAAAAAAAAAGCCCCTGTGGATCTAATTAAACTTTTTTTGGTTAATTCTCCTTTAAGGGGGTGTGATGGGGGGCGTGTCCTCTGCCTACATACGTTTGCTAGTAGGTGTCCCTCATTCCCATCTCAAAATGTTGTGAGGTGTGTTTTCCTAGGGAACGGTAAACAGCTCAGGGTAGCGCCAGACTAGGCCAGTGTTTCTCAATTCCAGTCCTCGAGGCGCCCCAACAGGTCATGTTTTCAGGATTTCCCTCAGATGAAACAGCTGTGGTAATTACTAAGGCAGTGAAACTGATCAAATCACCTGTGCAAAAAAAAAAAATGGCAAGCCTGAAAACATGGCCTGTTGGGGCACCTTGAGGACTGATGTTGAGAAACACTGGGCTAGGCTTCCGATGGCCACTTAGATAGGTAGCGGTGCGGGTGCATTGATATCCTATAGTCAGTTTGGTTAGGGACCAAGAGATAGGCTAGATAGGCCTGATTTGCCTTGCAGGTGGCGTCTTCCAGACTTCTTCTTCATCGGTGTGTTCGTCTACACAAGCGTCCCCAGGAAGCCACCGCTCCACAGATGCATCAGCGTTCGTCCTCTCAAGCCGGATTGTGTTACGCCTTGCAAGTCCGCTCATCAGGGGCCCCGGCAACCGAACTGTGCCACAGGGCCTAATTGGAGGTATTGGTGTTAAAAGCCTTTATATATCGGAATACATAGATACATATATACATTGTTCTTCTCAGACATATGTACATTCTTCTTTTTATTGCTTTGGTTGTATGTAATGCCATCACTTTATCATATATAAGGTTACACCAATCATCTGCTGGTCTGCATATCTTTACTTTTAGAAATCTATGCTGGGTGTATTAGTACTACTGCTGTCAGTTATTTTGGGTTAGTTACTAGTTATTGTCCTAGAAAGGGATCATCTCTACATACGCTGGAGGCCTTTTCTAGGTGGAGGCACTGCCAATTATATATTCATAGCCCACTCTTCCTTTGGCTCCTTTGGTTACCTGAAGATTAGGGCCATAGCCTGTGTGTGGAGGGCAACTTCATATGACCCCCCCCCCCTAATAACAGGGCTACACAACCAAGAGATTTTTGTTATAGCTCGTCATGATCTGCATGGAAGTTGCACGTTCCCCAGATTTTTGAGATTTTGTTTTCTGCAGAAAATATACTGACAAAATAACTGGCTTAAACTGCTACGGCTTAAAGTGATTGTGATGCCGGGTACACACGAGCGGAATGTCCAACAGAAAAAGTCAGACGGGAGCTTTTCATCGTATATTCCGATTGTGTGTATGCCCCATCGGACTTCTTACGTCAAAAATTCTGACGGAGCTAGAAAGAGAACATGTTCTAAATTTTTCCGATGGAACCAATTCCTATCGGGAAAATCGATCGTCTGTATGCTGTTCCGACGGACCAAAAACAACGCATGCTCTGAAGCAAGTACAAGACGGAAGCTATTGGCTACTGGCTATTAAACTTCTTTTTTCTAGTCCCGTCGTACGTGTTGTACATCACCGTGTTCTGGATGGTCGGATTTTGGCGTGACCGTGTGTAGGCAAGACAGTGGAATTCCGTCGGAACTCCGTCAGAAAAACCTTCAGAGTTCCGACGGGAACTGGTCGTGTATACAGGGCATAATGCCGCGTACACACGAGCGGACTTTACGGCGGACTTTGCCCGGCGGACTTTTCGACGTACTTTCCGACAGACTTTCTGAATGAACGGACTTGCCTACACACAATCCACCAAAGTCCGTCGAATTCGTACGTGATGACGTACGACCGGACTAAAAGAAGGAAGTTCATAGCCAGTAGCCAATAGCTGCCCTAGCGTGGCTTTTTTGTCCGTCGAACTAGCATACAGACGGCGGACTTTTCGACTGGACTCGATTTCAACGGATAAATTTGAAACAAGTTTCAAATCTAAGTCCGTCCAACTTTTGAGAAAACAAAGTCCGCTGGAGCCCACACACATCGAATTGTCCGACGAAATCCAGTCCGCCGGGCAAAGTCCGCCGTAAAGTCCGCTCGTGTGTACGCGGCATAAGGCTTAGTTTTTTTGTTTTTTTTTTAAATAACAAACATGTCATACTTACCTCCACTGTGCAGTTCGTTTTGCACAGAGTGGCCCCGATCCTCAACTTCTGGGGTCCCCCGGAGGCGCTCGTAGCTCCTCCCCCGCATCGTACAGTGCCTTGCAAAAGTATTCATCCCCCTTGGCTTTTTACCTATTTTGTTACATTACAGCCTTTAGTTCAATGTTTTTTTTTTTTAATCTGAATTATATGTGATGGATCAGAACACAATAGTCTAAGCTGGTGAAGTAAAATTAGAAAAATATATGCATAAAACTATTTTTCAGAAATAAAAAACTGATAATTGGCATGTGCGTATGTATTCACCCCCCTTTGTTATGAAGCCCATAAAAGGCTCTGGTGCAACCAATCACCTTCAGAAGTCACATAATTAGTGACATGATGTCCACCTGTGTGCAATCTAAGTGTCACATGATCTGTCATTACATAGACACACCTTTTTGAAAGGCCGCAGAGGCTGCAACACCTAAGCAAGAGGCACCACTAACCAAACACTGCCATGAAGACCAAAGGAACTCTCCAAACAAGTAAGGGACAATGTTGTTGAGAAGTACAAGTCAGGGTTAGGTTATAAATATCCAAATCTTTGATGATCCCTAGGAGCACCATTAAATCTATCATAACCAAATGGAAAGAACATGGCCCAACAGCAAACCTGCCAAGAGACGGCCGCACACCAAAACTCACGGACCGGGCAAGGAGGGCATTAATCAGAGAGGAGCACAGAGACCTAAGGTAACCCTAACCTATAGCACTTTACCATGCACACAAAGAAAATATATTGTCAAATGTCTGGATTTTTGCCTGAAATGTAATTATTTTTGGCATGATCAAAGCAATTATAAACAAGCAATAGAGATTGCTATGGGTGCAAAATTCGCACCGGGAGTTGCTAATGCCTTTATGGCAGAATGGGAAGAAACAGCGATCTATGTAGACACCCCAAGAGAACTCACCCTATACAAGAGATTCATCGACGATGTGATGATAATATGGAATGGAACTAGAGGTAAATTGGAAGCCTTTCTAACCAAGCTGAATAAAAATGATAAAAATACTAAATTGGTGTGGAAGATAGACGAGAAATCTGTGGATTTTCTGGATTTGAATATCTGTATAGAAGAGAACAAATTAATTACTAAAACCTATTTCAAGAATGTGGATGCTAACAGCTATTTGTCCATAAATAGCTGTCATTTCAAACCGTGGCTATACAATATACCGAAAGGACAATTTATCCGGTTGAAACGCAATTGTACTAGAAATGAAGATTACATATCCCAAGCATCAATAATAGGTGAAAGATTTAAAACCAAAGGGTATAAAGACTCATGGATCAAGAATCAAATACAACATGTTGAGGAGATGGAATGAACCCAAATATTACAAAAAGAATCCAATAAGAAAATACGATTGGAAGCACCAGGTCTGATATTGGATTACAATTCCCAATATAAAGATGTAGCCAAAATTATTAAACGTCATTGGCACATCCTTATGACTGGGCAAAGCTTTCCCCAATCTGGGCTTAGAATGCACTGTGCAGCATGCAGTGCATTGTGGGGTGCTCGGCGGGCGAACAGGCGATGTTTGGGGCGAAATCTTGCTCGCCCTGAATTGCGGGCCCAACTCTAGTGTTCAGCTTCAAAGCGGTTTTAACCCCAAACTCTAAAATGTAATATATTGCAGCTTACCAATCATTAGATGTGTTGGCTGCATTTTTTTTTTCATTTTTTAGGTTTTTTTTCACCCTCTGGTTTTCTCCTGGTGATCTGGCCAGTAACACACCTCCTGTATGAGAGCGCCCCCCACTCTGGATGAAGAAGCACAGGGGGCACCTTTGGACAGCAGCGTTGTCAGTCTGGGGGGGGGAGGGGAGTGCTAAATGGACTAGCAGCTCTAAACACACTAAGAAATTGAAGCCAAACTCCAGCTAACACTTTATTAGCAGTTACAGCAGTTTTTTTTTTGTTTTTCCTTTTGGAATAAAAGTTTTACATGAATAAATAAAAGCTGAGCATTTTAAGCACCACTCTCAGTGTTAAATTGGTTTGTTTCATCTCTGTAACTGATACATTTGCAGGAGAGCTTGTTCATTTTGAAAAACAACACACTTACTGGCTGGATCAATAAATTAAAATACAGGAAAGAAAGCCTAAAATAGAAGACGAATGCAGCCACCACATCTCAGAATTTGTAAGCTGCAATATAATAAATGTTTGCTTTTGGGTTTAATATCGCTTTAACTTCCAGTCTAAAATATCAAATTTGGTTGGACCGAACCCTCAACCGCTCTGTTAGGGATAAAAAAGAAATAAATAACTTATTCCTAGGCCAGCAATCATTCACAAGGATTCGGCTTCTGGGCCAAGTTTGTGGGTAATCATTGAATTCATTACCTCCGTTTACATAATGAGTCTGGTCTATTTGTTATGGTAAATATCAGCCATTACTAAATTGCCGGTGCAGAAAAGTGAAACTCTTCAGCGAGACACGCCTTGTGAAGATCAATGTTCTCCTCTATGACAAGCCGGCTCCGGCGATGGTGTACCTCTCTGCCAGCAATGCTCATTAGGGCTCTAGCAGTATGTGGTCTTATTGAGAGGGACATCAGTTTGAATTACTGATCCAGTTAGAGGAAAATGGAGACATCATTTGTGGGGGTCTCCTTATTAAAAACAATTGTGCTTTCTTGGAAATGCATTTGCAGGCTGGAGAATGGAAGACCTAATAAAATCTGTTGAAAATATTCCTATTATTGCGATGAGCTGCACTTCGGTGTCATAAATCCCTCAGCCAGACTATTCGTTCCAGATTTGCCAGAGCGCACACTGGCCTGCTACATGGCAATTGTTCTAATACGGTATATCTATCAACACATCACAGGGATTTATTTCCTAGATTATATTTCCACTGCAATACAATATGAGCATTTAACATTTAAAGGGCAGGCGTGTCTCCATTGCTGTCTGGGAACCGGCTGGCAGAGCGTCAACTCAACCCCAGCAGGACATTGACAGATAGCTCCCCGAGTCCCCCCACTTGTGAGTACTCCATGTATTCCATTGTAAATACATGGCACATAAAACAATATTTCATCTTTAGTAATCTCCCTCCCCCCCACTCCTGATCTCTCTCCCCCCACCCCTGATCGCTCTCCCCCCACCCCTGATCTCTCTCTTTCCCCACCCCTGATCTCTCTCCCCCCACCCCTGATCTCTCTCTCTCCCCCACCCCTGATCTCTCTCTCCCCCCACCCCAGATCTCTCTCCCCCCACCCCTGATCTCTCTCTCTCTCCCCCACCCCTGATCTCTCTCCCCCCACCCCTGATCTATCTCTCCCCCCACCCATGATTTCTCTCTCTCCCCCCACCCTGATCTCTCTCCCCCCACCCCTGATCTCTCTCTCTCTCCCCCCACCCCTGAGCTCTCTCTCCCCCCACCCCTGATCTCTCTCCCCCCCTGATCTCTCTCTCCCCCCACCCCTGATCTCTCACTCCCCCTACCCCTGATCTCTCTCTCTCTCCCCCCACCCCTGATCTCTCTCTCCCCCCACCCCTCATCTTTCTCTCCCCCCACCCCTGATCTCTCTCCCCGCACCCCTGATCTCTCTCTTCCTCCACCCCTAATCTCTTCCTCCCCCCCACCCCTGATCTCTCTCTCCCCCCACCCCTGATCTCTCTCTTTCCCCACCCCTGATCTCTCTCCCCACCCCTGATCTCTCTCCCCCACCCCTGATCTCTCTCTCTCTCCCCCCACCCCTGATCTCTCTCTCCCCCCACCCCTGATCTCTCTCTCCCCCCACCCCTGATCTTTCTGTCCCCCCACCACTGATCTTTCTCTCCCCCACCCCAGATCTCTCTCTCCCCGCACCCCTGATCTCTCTCTCCCTCCACCCCTAATCTCTCTCTCCCCCCACCCCAGATCTCTCTCTCCCCCCACCCCTGATCTCTCTCTCCCCACCCCTGATCTCTCTCTCCCCCCACCCCTGATCTCTCTCTCTCCCCACCCCTGATCTCTCTCTCCCCCAACCCCTGATCTCTTTCTCCCCCCACCCCTGATCTCTCTCTCCCCACCCCTGATCTCTCTCTCCCCCCACCCCTTATCTCTTTCTCCCCACCCCTGATGTCTCTCTCTCCCCACCCCTGATATCTCTCTCTCTACCCCCACCCCTGATCTCTCTCTCTCCACCCCGATCTCTCTCTCTTCCTTCACCCATGATCTATCTCTCCCCACCCCTAATATCTCTCTCTCTCTCTCTCTCTCTCTCTCTCTCTCTCTCTCTCTCTCTCCACCCCTGATCTCTCTCTCTCTCTCTCCCCCTATTTCCCTCTATTTCTCTCCCTCTTTCCCTCTCTTTCTCACCCTCTATCTCCCTCCTTCTCCCTCCCTCCCTCTCCCTTTCTCTTCCGTTCTCTCTCTCCTTTGCTCTTTCCCTTTCTCTCTCTCTCTGTCCTCCAGTCCTCCTAACTTCCATCCTGGAGTGTGAAAGTCCACTGCCATTGGATGGCCAATTCAACAGAATAGAATGCATAGAATGCAGGACCAACAGTAGCCATGCCATTTGCACCACACTTGTGAGAGGGACGGTCCACCATTCCTCCTCTCTTCCATCTTGGAATGTGGATAGGCAGTCCAATGTCATCATGTACAATGCAGTGACCAGTGGTAGCCATTGGTCCCACGCTGGCAAGAGGGGCAGTCTACAAGTCCTCCTCTTTTCCATTTAAGAATGTGGATGGGCAGTCGTCCAACATCATCATATATAATTCAGAGACAAGTGGTAGCCACTGGGCTCACAATGGTGAGAGGAGGCAGTGACGCAGGCAGTCAGAGGCTGGAAAAATCAGAGGCTTTGTGGACTGGTCACCACTAACTGGCAGGGAGGAAGACTCCGCAACCATGGAGGGGGGCACAATTTTTATAATTTTTTAACTACTTAAATTTGACTAGCATGAAGAGCCATTTTGTCCTTAACGCAATTGCAATGGTCTCTAATTAATTTGCAGTTGATTTCATTTGTTCCCTGGATTAAAGGGATATTAAAGGGAGATTTTTTTGTTTTCAAATAACAAACGGGTCATACTTACATGCTCTGTGTGATAGTTTTGCACAAAGCAGCCCCGATCCTCTTCTTCTTGGGTCCCGCACCGACGCTCCTGGCCCCTCCCTCCTGCCTAGTGCCCCCATAGCAAGCAGCTTGCTATGGGGGCACTCAGCAGAAGGGAGGGGCCAGGAGCGCCGGTGGAGGATCCAAGAAATTGAGGATGGGGCACCCAAGCAGGCTCGCTCTCGAGCCGCTGCTCTGTGTGTCCATTCACACATGGCGCGTGGCTCGGTTCCGCCCTTGCTCATTCCTCATTGGCTCACTGGCTGTGATTGACAGTAGTGGGAACCAATGGCTAACGCTACTGTTTCACCCAATGGGGAGGGAGAGACTCGGGAGAGCCAAGGCTCTCGTGCACATCGCTGGATCTGAATCAGGCTTAGGAAAGTTTGGGGGGGGGGGGGCTGCTGCACACAGGTTTTTTACCTTCATGCATTCTTTGCCTTTACAACCACTTTAACTCTTTAATTGTCTGTCAAGCCCAAAAAAACACTGTAATTGCACCGCAAGATTTAATCATCTAATAAATCTATAGCTATAATGTTTAGCTGGAATCACTGTAATATTCTATTCTTGACTTCCAGCTCTAAAATGTGCTCAGACTTATAATCAGAAACATAACTGCAGATTAAATATTTTTAAAGACAAATGTGAAAACATTCGCTCATGTGCATCTACTGCATGAAAGATTTTGCTAAGCACCATTTCACAATATATTTCTTAATTGTCCCAATATATCAGATGCTGGAGACTTGAGCATCAATGACAGTTCAGTCTATTCATCACTATCCTTACAATTTGCTGAGTGTCTAGAACTTTACCCTGTAATGTCAGACATTGATCCTAATCACTTCTGACGTTGTATGTCATACAAGCGGATCTGAGGTTCAACAGGATGACATATTGAAGGCTGGGGAGATATTTTTGCACAGTACTAGACATTGCACTTTTAGAACTCTCTGCTCAGTCATGTCTAATGATAAACCGTGTCAGAGGTCCACCGTACACTACGACACGAAATGTTGTCTTTTCATAACCTTTAAAAAGAAATTAAGCAATTGCTGTAAATGAAGACGTGAAATAGGGAAGGAATGGTGTATATAGTATATCCAATGACCACATTACAGGTCTGTTAATCTGTAAACAAGATCCCATATCAAATGATTGCATCTTTACTTTGTAACCTGCCTTGTATTCTTGCAGCAAGTGGCAGGTAAAACCGGAATTTTGTATATAACATAAAACCCATTTCTTGATATCAGATGAGGACTTATCATCCACCTGGTAGAACTTGTGAATGGAAGACCAGGCAGCCTTAATAATCTGAGAAATAGCTCCCTGATACCAAAAAGCCCGAGAAGCACTAGCAAATCTAGCTAGAGTGTCCTTTAGCAGAAAAAAGTGGAACTTTCTCATTAAGATCATAGACATGAACAATAATTTGTCTGAGCCACCAAGAGGTGATGAATCGAGAAGCCAGTTCCCCTTTGTGGTGAGTTACAAAAAGATCTTGATAGAATAGAAAATGACTGGTGAAGCACACCTTACCCTCCAGACTAAAGGCTATAAGGGACCCCCCAGAGGACAGGTGAGCTGACATTTCACCTCGAGGTCGCATTCAGGACATGTGGGGAGGATGTGAACAGTTGGGGGCTGGTCACTTTCAAACAGTCCCGAGACTTTATTTAACCGCTTAAGGACCGAGTCTCTTTTTGAGATTTGTTGTTTACAAGTTAAAAAAAGTTTTTTTTGCTAGAAAATTACTTAGAACCCCCAAACATTATACTTTTTTTTTCTAACACCCTAGAGAATAAAATGGTGGTCATTGCAATACTTTCTGTCACACCGTATTTGCCCAGCGGTCTTACGAGCGCACTTTTTTTGTAAAAAATACACTTTCTCGCTGGACAGGTAAGTGTCCTTATTAAAAGTCAGCAGCTACAGTGCTTGCAAAAATATTGCGGCCGGAACCCCCCTTTAGGAGCTATGGGCGGAAGTGAAGTTTTGACGTTGCTTCCGCCCTGCAATGTTATGGAGACGGGTGGGGGCCTATCTTTCCCCTCACTCGTCTCCATACCCAGCAAGGGGTAACATCGATCGCCTCCGACGCTGCTGATGGAACCGGTAAGCGACTGGGGGCACCGAAGCGCTGCGGGAGGGGGGGGCCTTCTCCCGCCGCTGATAAAAGTGATCTTGCGGTGAATATGCTGCAGAGACCACTCTTATCAGAAAGCAGACCGCCGGCCGAAGAAGAGGATACCAGGGTTATGGCAGCTAGCTGCTGCCATAACAACGATATTCCTCTTTTAACTTAGGACGTATATTGGCGTGTGGCGGTCCGTAAGTGGTTAAACCAATAAACTCCAGGGAGAAAGGAAAAATACAGCATGAACCACAGACTCCAAAAAGATACAGAAAAGACCTGAGATCGCCACGCTGTAGATTAGAACAGACTCAATAGCAGCAATCAGGGCTGCTGTTAGAAATCATGGGGCCCCATACAGTCTACCTGAAAGGATTTTTATTTTGTGCTTAATAAACAAAAAAATCCTGAACATTTTGAAAAAAAAAAACGTTTTCATATTTTGGTATAACATTTTGCAAACAGGTACTTTTTCTCCTTCACTGGTGTGTGCTGATGAGGCAGCACTATGGGCACTGATAGGCTGCACTGATGGACACTGATGAGGCAACACTGGTAGGCACTGATGAGGTAGCATTGATGGACACTGATAGGCTGCACTGATGGGCACTGATGAGGCAACACTGGTAGGCACTGATGAGGTAGCATTGATGGACACTGATAGGCTGCACTGATGGGCACTGATGAGGCAACACTGGTAGGCACTGATGAGGTAGAATTGATGGACACTGATAGGCTGCACTGATGGGCTTCTTGTCCAGCTCCCCCACCCCCTCCTATGTGTAAGTTACCCTGTGTCTATTAGGGGCACAGAGTGATTGAGAACCCCAGTCTGATTTGCACTAATCAGACTCACCAAACAACCATACCGGACTCAGCATTTCCTTGTACCCCTGCTATCCAGGGTTCTATATGTGTGGTTTGTGTTGAAGGAATGAAGGGGCTCTTTCACTTGGGACATTAATATTTCAGAACAATATCCCTCAAGAATATATGAAGATAAAGTCCACCTTTCCTCAGAGACCATTGCTAGATGGTTTGAGGTGGGGTGGAGGTTGCTATGTGTTTGTTAAGTGCCTGTATCCCATTGTTCTATTGTGTCTGTCTGCTTTGGGAGAATAGTATAATGGGATGTATATATTCATGTGGAATAGCTGTGTGTGTGTGTGTGTGGGGGGGGGGTTCTCCAGCAGCCCCTCTGAGTGACGGTCTACTATTGGAAAGTTGAATACACCTGTGTCATGCTACTGGTGGAGGTAAAGTTTATCCCGCCCTGTGTCATTATGCAAAGAAGGGGGGATTGTCCCTTGAGTGTATTTCTCTGTGCGCCTTTGTTCAAATAAACAGTTCTTATTCTGGTGTACTCCAAAACTGGTGTTGCTTGGTTCTTTGGGTAACTATAGCCAGATTTGCGGGTCTCGTGTTCCAGAACTTGGGCAGCAGTTTCTTGCAGGAGATACCCAACAGGGTGTCCGGAGTCTGTCAAAGCACTGATGGGCACTGATAGGTTGCACTGATGGGCACTGATAGGCGGCACTGATGGGCAGTGATAGGCGACACTGATGGGCACTGGTAGGTGGCACTGATGGGCATTGGTAGGCGGCACTGATAGGTGACGTTGGTGAGGAGACACTGGTGGGCACAGATTGCAGCAGTAGTGGGCACAGATTGGTAGAAGCCAATTATCAGCTCTTTTCTCCTCTCCTCCACATGCTGACAGCGTGAGAAGTAGTGGTGAAGAGAGCTGGTAACTGGGTTCTGTTGACATCATGATCAGCTGTGATCAGACACAGCTGATCATGTGGTAAAGAGCTGCTGATTGGCTCTTTCCCTCAATCTGTGTTCAGCAGTGTCCAAAGAACACTGCAAACACAGAGCGCGCCACCCGTGCCCAGCAGTGGGCGCGTGGCGGGCACGATCACGGGGGGTCATCATATGACAGCCTCCCAAAACTGAGGGACCACGCTGTAGCCGTCATTCGGCTATAACACGGTCAGCAAGTAGTTAACAGAGGGAGCAGTTGTCATAGAGAGGATTTTTCCTCAGGCAACCCAAATTATTACTTACCCATGACTCCCTAAAGATACTGTAAGACTGCAAGAAAACTATGCTTTATCATAGCCCATCTGCTTATGTCGAGGACGACATAAAATTTTGTAGGGGTGAGTGTAAAGGATGTAAAAAAAATAGACACCCCTCAAAAATAAAATGTATATTATATAGTTTATATGATATGTCCAGCAGCAGCCTGGAACTAAAATCCTGCTCCGAAAAGAGGACACATTTCCTAGAACACGGCCTGCACAACAGGTGGAAAGGAAAATGCAGAAACTTGTTTTTGTTGGGAACTTCCTGTCAGTTGCACCCTGTTCCCCCAGGGTAATGTATGTCCTCTGTGTCATTGCAGCTACCATTTATTAGACACCCTAATTTCACCCGCCTCTATCACACTGTGGCATTTATTTACGCAGGCTATCCCCCCTTCAGTCTATTATGAATGCTGCCGCTAGACTAATACACCTCACTAATCGATCCGTGACTGCTGCTCTGATCTGCCATTACCTTCACTGGCTTCCCCTCCCCCACCGTAAAAAATTCAAAATGCTAACCACACCTTCCAAGCCATCCACAACATCGCCCCCATCTACATCACCAACCTCATCTGCGGATATCACCCAAATCGCCCCCTCCGCTTCTCCCAGGACCTCCTGCTCTCTAGCTCCCTTGTTACCTCCTCTCATGCTCGCCTTCAGGACTTCTCCAGAGCCTGCAATGTGTGCAACACTTTCAATAATAATGGTCAACAGGACAAAAAGAGAGGGTGAAGCTTCTTAACCACTTCCTGCCCGCTCTATAGCCGAAAGAAGGCTACAGCACACGCTTACTTTGCCAGGAGGGTGTCCATGGATGTCATCCAGTGATTGCGCTGGCCGCGTGCCCCCTGTGGCGTGCTCAGTGATCGCTGCATCCTTTGGACACAGCTGATCACAGCTGGATCAGCTTTGGACACAGATCGGGGTAAAGGGCCAATCACAGTGGCCCTTTACCATGTGATCAGCTGTGTCCATTGACAGCTGATCACAATCTAAACGCAAGTCGATTATCGGCATTCCTTTCCTCACACTGACAGCCTGAGGAGAGGAGAAGAGAGCCGATAATCGGTTTGTGTGAAAAGGACATCTACAGTACACTGATAATCAGGGCACTGTCCTGAATATCAGTGCAGTTCCAACAGTACCCACCAGAGCTGCCAATCAGTGCCCATCAGTGCTGCCAATCAGCGCCTCCTCATCAGTTCCACCTATTAGTGCTGTCTATTAGTGCCCATCAGTGCCACCTATTAGTGCTCATCAGTGCCACCTATTAGTGTCACCTATCAGTGCCCATCACTGCAGCCTCATCAGTGCCTCCTCATCAGTAAATGCCAAGAAACAAGATTGGGGGTTTTGAGGTACCAAAAAATCAAATCAAATTGATAATACAAATTTCAGAAATTGTATTTAAACATACATGAATAAAAAAAATCAATTAAAGTTTTAAAACCAAAACATGCATGATCATGCGGTCACAGTACAAAAATTGGTTGACTCTACATGTTTCGCCATAATCATGGCTTCTTCTGGAGCTTTTGTAGGACCTTTTATACAATGTCGCTAAAGAAAATAAAAAAAAATAAACTTTTTATAAACGCAAAGAAAAAAAAGAAGAAAAAAGAAATCCTCCTCATCAGTGCCACCTCATCAGTTCAGCCTATCAGTGCCGCCTCATCAGTGCCCATCAGTGCAGCCTCAACGGCGCACATCAGTGAAGGAGAAAAATGACCTTTTTACAACATTTTATAACAAACAATGAAAAATGTTTTTTTTTTTCAAATTTTTGGTCTTTTTTTGTTTGTTTGTCAAAAAATTAAAAAAAACTCTATTTGTGTGAAAAAAATGATAAAAATGTAATTTGGGTACAGTATTGCATGACCGCGCAATTGTCATTCAAATTGTGACAGCGCTGAAAGCTGAAAATTGGCCTGAGCAGGAAGGGGGTGAATGTGCCCACTAGACAAGGGGTTAATGGGGCCACAGACAGCAAAACTAAACTAAAACTAAAAAAAAAAACTTTTGCCTTTAGTTATACTTTAAGTCCCCTAATTTTTCTAGCATTTGGCAATGGCAGCCAGTCCTCAGTATAAGTTCCTTTAGAAAAGAAAAATGCATTGAACTGTTGGTGTGACGCTGCATGCTATTGAGACTGTTTAGTTCTTTTCTGCAGGCACAGTGCCCCAAAAGCTTGCAATTAACGTGCTCGGCCAGCCAAATAATGGCTTAGGAAATAATTTTTTTCCCCCCGATGGATCCAGAGTCCTTCTTCATATTGCCTAAGAATATGTTGTGTCAATGGGCCTGTAACAAAATAGTACAAATGATCCAGAGAAAAATATTTCTGCACAAAACCTTCTTTTACCGTATAAACTCAATTAAGGTAAATATTGCATATGTAACAATTTACACACAAAATCTATTATAAACACTGTAATGAACTTCTGTCTTGCCGTACATAAATATGTACTACAAATCCCCACCGGGCTGTCATTCCTTGACAGACTTAATTACTGTAAATCTGCATGTCACCATGGGGAAAACACCATCAAGAAAGACGCAAATGTCAGACAAAGTCAGTCAGGATTACTGAATAACTTGATTAATAAATCAGTCAACGTAAGCACCAGAGTTTATATCCCAAAGGCTTAAAAACCAAAGCCCGGCTAATGAAGGGAGGGTTAACCAACCGCTTTTTACATATACCGGGCCTGACTCATCAAGCTGCAATATGTGATATCATATGCTAAAAGTGACATATTGATCAACACTGTCAATTTGAGAAAACTGCTTAACTCATCAGAGAGAACCCTTCTGGCATTATTAGGCAACTGGAACGCTCCCATTTTAACCCTCTGTTTCATGACTTTGCTGACCTGGAACAGGTATGAGAATCAGGACTCTTCATTGGCTTGCTTGCTTTTGATCAATGACTTACAAGGTATTTGTAGCGCCCCCCTGGATATACTGGGGGCAAGGAGGGACCTCCAGAGGCAAGGCCTAGCAGCCAGTAGAACTCCTGGATAGGCCTCTCACACAGACCTAGCAGCCAGTAGAACTCCTGGATAGGCCTCTCACACAGACCTAGCAGCCAGTAGAACTCCTGGATAGGCCTCTCACACAGACCTAGCAGCCAGTAGAACTCCTAGATAGTCCTCTCACACAGACCTAGCAGCCAGTAGAACTCCTAGATAGACCTCTCACACAGACCTAGCAGCCAATAGAACTCCTAGATAGTCCTCTCACGGGCCTAGCAGCCAGTAGAACTCCTTGATAGGCCTCTCACACAGACCTAGCAGCCAGTAGAACTCCTGGATAGACCTATTACACAGACCTAGCAGCCAGTAGAACTCCTGGATAGGCCTCTCACACCGACCTAGCAGCCAGTAGAACTCCTGGATAGGCCTCTCACACAGACCTAGCAGCCAGTAGGACTCCTGGATAGGCCTCTCACACAGACCTAGCAGCCAGTAGAACTCCTGGATAGGCCTCTAACACAGACCTAGCAGCCAGTAGAACTCCTAGATAGTCCTCTCACACAGACCTAGCAGCCAGTAGAACTCCTAGATAGTCCTCTCACACAGACCTAACAGCCAATAGAACTCCTAGATAGTCCTCTCACGGTCCTAGCAGCCAGTAGAACTCCTGGATAGGCCTCTCACACAGACCTAGCAGCCAGTAGAACTCCTGGATAGACCTATTACACAGACCTAGCAGCCAGTAGAACTCCTGGATAGGCCTCTCACACAGACCTAGCAGCCAGTAGAACTCCTAGATAGTCCTCTCACACAGACCTTGCAGCCAGTAGAACTCCTGGATAGGCCTTTCACACAGACCTAGCAGCCAGTAGAACTCCTGGATAGGCCTCTCACACAGACCTAACAGCCAGTAGAACTCCTGAACAGTCCTCTCACACAGACCTTGCAGCCAGTAGAACTCCTGGATAGGCCTTTCACACAGACCTAGCAGCCAGTAGAACTACTAGGTAGTCCTCTCACACAGACCTAGCATCCAGTAGAACTCCTGGATAGACTTCTAACACAGTCCTAGCAGCCAGTAGAACTCCTGGACAGGCCTCTCACACAGACCTAGCAGCCAGTAGAACTCCTGGATAGTCCTCTCACACAGACCTAGCAGCCAGTAGAACTCCTGGATAGGCCTCTAACACTGACCTAGCAGCCAGGAGAACTCCTGGATAGACCTCTCACAGACCTAGCAGCCAGTAGAACTCCTGGACAGGCCTCTCACACAGACCTAGCAGCCAGTAGAACTCCTGGATAGTCCTCTCACACAGACCTAGCAGCCAGTAGAACTCCTGGATAGGCCTCTAACACTGACCTAGCAGCCAGGAGAACTCTTGGATAGCCCTCTCACACAGACCTAGTAGTGAGTAGAACTCCTAGATAGACTTCTAACACAGACCTAGTAGCCAGTAGAACTCCTGGATAGGCCTCTCACACAAATCTAGCAGCCAGTAGAACTCCTAGATAGTCCTCTCACACAGACCTAGCAGCCAGTAGAACTCCTGGATAGTCTTCTCACATAGACCTAGCAGGCAGTAGAACTCCTGGATAGACCTCTTACACAGACCTAGCAGCCAGTAGAACTCCTGGATAGGCCTCTCACACAGACCTAGCAGCCAGTAGAACTCCTGGATAGGCCTCTCACACAGACCTAGCAGCCAGTAGAACTCCTAGATAGCCCTCTCACAGGCTTAGCAGCCAGTAGAACACCTGGATAGTCCTCTCACACAGACCTAGCAGCCAGTAGAACTCCTGGATAGGCCTTTCACACAGACCTAGCAGCCAGTAGAACTACTAGGTAATCCTCTCACACAGACCTAGCAGCCAGTAGAACTCCTGGATAGATTTCTAACACAGACCTAGCAGCCAGTAGAACTCCTGGATAGGCTTCTCACACAGACCTAGCAGTCAGTAGAACTCCTGGATAGGCTTCTCACACAGACCTAGCAGTCAGTAGAACTCCTAGATAGTCCTCTCACACATACCTAGTAGCCAGTAGAACTCCTGGATAGGCCTCTAACACAGACCTACTAGTCAGGAGAACTCCTGGATAGGCCTCTCACACAGACCTAGTAGTCAGTAGAACTCCTAGATAGACTTCTAACACAGACCTAGCAGCCAGTAGAACTCCTGGATAGGCCTCTCACACAAACCTAGCAGCCAGTAGAGCTCCTAGATAGTCCTCTCACACAGACCTAGCAGCCAGTAGAACTCCTGGATAGTCTTCTCACATAGACCTAGCAGCCAGTAGAACTCCTGGATAGTCTTCTCACATAGACCTAGCAGCCAGTAGAACTCCTGGATAGGCCTCTAACACAGACCTAGCAGCCAGTAGAACTCCTGGATAGACCTCTAACACAGACCTAGCAGCCAGTAGAACTCCTGGATAGATCTCTCACACAGACGTAGCATCGAGTAGATCTCCTGGATAGTCCTCTAATACAGACCTAGCAGCCAGTAGAACTCCTGGATAGATTTCTAACACAGACCTAGCAGCCAGTAGAACTCCTGGATAGGCTTCTCATACAGGCCTAGCAGTCAGTAGAACTCCTAGATAGTCCTCTCACACAGACCTAGCAGCCAGTAGAACTCCTGGATAGGCCTCTAACACAGACCTACTAGTCAGGAGAACTCCTGGATAGGCTTCTCACACAGACCTAGTAGTCAGTAGAACTCCTAGATAGACTTCTAACACAGACCTAGCAGCCAGTAGAACTCCTGGATAGGCCTCTCACACAAACCTAGCAGCCAGTAGAGCTCCTAGATAGTCCTCTCACACAGACCTAGCAGCCCGTAGAACTCCTGGATAGTCTTCTCACATAGACCTAGCAGCCAGTAGAACTCCTGGATAGGCCTCTAACACAGACCTAGCAGCCAGTAGAACTCCTGGATAGATCTCTCACACAGACCTAGCATCCAGTAGATCTCCTGGATAGTCCTCTAACACAGACCTAGCAGCCAGTAAAACTCCTGGATAGTCCTCTAATACAGACCTAGCAGCCAGTAAAACTCCTGGATAGTCCTCTAATACAGACCTAGCAGCCAGTAGAACTCCTGGATAGACCTCTAACACAGACCTAGCAGCCAGTAGAGCTCCTAGATAGTCCTCTCACACAGACCTAGCAGCCAGTAGAACTCCTGGATAGACCTCTAATACAGACCTAGCAGCCAGTAGCTATTTAACACGTTTTAGATTGTAGAACAGCTTGACAGTACCAGACTCTTTAAGCCGACCCGGCGGTACTGCAAACAGGGTTTGATTTGTAGAGGAAGGATAAATATTTGCCAGTTACCTGGATAGACTGTTTATTGCCCACATCCCTAGTACATACAATGAACAGAAAGGATTTCCTCAAAGAGTGGGACTTTAACGGACCAGACACATTAGTAATGATTCAAAAAAGTACAAAGTTTATTAATATAACATCAAATAAAAATTGGATCAATAAAAACAAACACATAGGATAAATAGCAGCACTGGACCAAACCGGTGGATAACCTAATAATCAATTGTCCATTGGTGACAGGACAGAAGAAATTCCAACGCGTTTTAACATAAATGTAATGAAAGCCTTCTTCAGGAATTTAGGTTATGCAGTTCCAAGTTTTCCAAGGTTTTTTCCTATGTGCTGGCGATTCAACAAGTAGAAATCATAGCTCAAAAGCAGAGAGAAACAAGAAAAAAGGCCGTTTGGGGACGTGCCAGCAAGCGAGGAAGAGGGACGCCGCCGAACAGGACTCCAGTCTCAAACCAACAGAACCCAAAAGGGGCCAGGCCAACGGGGGACCAAAGAGTCTCAGCAACAACTCCAGAAGTCTTAATAATTTAAAGTGCATAGAGTCGCAGTGAGAGTAGTGTGATGCATCTATATGGCAAGGCTTGCCATAAGCAGGAGAGGCCAGCCACACACTGCTTAGCTGCATCATAAGCCCTGGTACTTTTTGCATTCAGCAAAAATACTGACAACCTAAATTGACATCATCTCCTGGCCATATCGATGCATCACACTACTCTCACTGCGACTCTATGCACTTTATGTGATTAAGACTTCTTAATCACCACCAATGTATGCAGTGCTTTACATACTGACTAAGAGGAGAGGTCCTGCGTGGCCTTGAAATGTTGCATATGTTCTTTTGTGATGTGTTTGCTTTAAATAAACATTTGGACTATTGATTATGGATCCATGAGGTGGATATACATTCCCCGGCCACTTTATTAGGTACACCTTGCTAGAACCGGGTTGGACCCCATTTTGCCTTCAGAACCAGGCCCGGACTGGGAGAAAAAATAGGCTCGGGCATTTTCGACTGAGCAGCCAACTTTTCCAGGGACCGGGGGGGGGGGGGGGGTCGATAGACATTCGCGGGGACGGCTGGTGTCGGTCCTCCACACTGTAATGTGATATAAAGGCAACTGCAGTATAAAGGGCCACTGCAATGATTACAGTGCAGTCCCCTTTATATTACAGTGTCCCGGTCCTATTGTGGCCACACAATGCCAGTACTGTCTGTCTCCTATTGTGCCCACACGGCCCAGTGACACTGACCTGCTCTCTCTCTGGTGTTGCTGGTACAGCGTGGCTCTCTCTCTCTGGTGGTGCGGGTACAGCGTGGCTCTCTCTCTCTGGTGGTTCGGGTACAGCGTGGCTCTCTCTCTCTGGTGGTGCGGGTACAGCGTGGCTCTCTCTCTCTGGTGGTTCGGGTACAGCGTGGCTCTCTCTCTCTGGTGGTTCGGGTACAGCGTGGCTCTCTCTCTCTGGTGGTGCGGGTACAGCGTTGCTCTCTCTCTCTGGTGGTTCGGGTACAGCGTGGCTCTCTTTCTCTGGTGGTGTGGGTACAGCGTGGCAGTCTTTCTCTGGTGGTGCGGGTAAAGCGTGGCTCTCTTTCTCTGGTGGTGCGGGTACAGCATGGCTCTCTCTGGTGGTGCAGGTAAAGCGTGGCAGTCTTTCTCTGGTGGTGTGGGTAAAGCGTGGCTCTCTTTCTCTGGTGGTGCGGGTACAGCATGGCTCTCTCTGGTGGTGCGGGTACAGCGTGGCTCTCTCTGGTGGTGCGGGTACAGCGTGGCTCTCTCTGGTGGTGCGGGTACAGCGTGGCTCTCTCTGGTGGTGCAGGAACAGCGTGGCGCTCTCTCTCTGGTGGTGCGGGTACAGCGTGGCTCCCTCTCTGGTGGTGTGGTACAGTGTGGCTCTCTGGTGGTGCAGGAACAGCGTGGCTCTCTCTCTGGTGGTGCAGGAACAGCGTGGCTCTCTCTCTGGTGGTGCGGGTACAGCGTGGCTCCCTCTCTGGTGGCATGGTACAGCGTGGCTCTCTCTGGTGGTGCAGGTACAGCGAGACTCTCTCTCTCTGGTTGTGCGGGTAAAGTGTGGCTCTATCTGGTGGTGCTGGGGCTATTAGTTCCCCCAGCACAGTCCTCTCTTTCGTTTTCCATATATCCTGCTATAAGCACTCCTCAGCTTGTTTCCGGGTTTTCTTTTTCACCCCAGCAGAGTGCATGCTGGGGACTGTAGTCTGCTCCCTGCTGAGAACAATTGGGCCACCTAGCTCTAGGACTACATTTCCCATGATGCCCTTCTAGTTGATTCTGATTGGCCCTCCGCTGTGGCCAATGGGGAGGGAAAATGAACAGACAGGAAAGCCTTCTCTTCCCCTGCTGCCGACATGAGAAGGGGAGGGGGGAATATCATCACAGCAGCCTGCAGCTCTCCCCACCGTGCGGACACTTATGCCTGGAGAAGAAGAGCGGCTGCGGAACTGTCAGCGCGGCTCTGAGGCTGAGCTGTGTGTGAGAGAGACACACAGCTCAGCCCATGCAGCCGCCAGAGATGACACAGGTACGGCTGCATGGCGGTAGGCGAGCGGCGGCCGCGGCCTGTGTTACCCATGTTCAGGCCGCGGTCGCCGCTTACCTCCCGCTGTGCGGCCTGATCATCAACAGGCCATGGAGCGGGTGGACCCGGCCCACCGGGCAAATGCCCGGTCTGCCCTATGGCCAGTCCGGGCCTGTTCAGAACTACCTTCATTCTTCGTGGCATAGATTCAACAAGGTGTTGGAAACGTTCCTCAGAGATTTTGCTCCATAGTGACAAAATAGCATCGCACAGTTTCTGAAGATTTGTCGGCTGCACATCCATGATGCCAATATCCCATTCCATCACATCCCAAAGGTGCTCTATTGGATGAGATCTGGTGAGTGTGGAGGCCATTGGAGTACAGGGACCTCATTGTCCAGTGGTGAGATGATTGGAGCTTTGTGACATGGTGCATTATCCTGCTGGAAGGAGCCATCAGAAGATGGGGACACTGTAGTCATAAAGGGATGGACATGGTCAGCAACAATACTCAGGTAGGTCGTGGTGTTTAAATGATGTTCTATTGGTACTAAGGGACCCAAAGTGTGCCAAGAAAATATCCCCCCCACACCATTACACCACCACCAGCCTGAACCGGTGATACAAGGCAGGATGGATCCATGCTTTCATGTTGTTTACACCAAATTCTGACCCCACCATCTGAATGTCGCAGCTGAAATCGAGACTCATCAGACCAGGCAACGTTTTTCCAATCTTCGATTGTCCAATTTTGATGAGCCTGTGCAAATTATTTTTATATATACTTTCATATATTTTGTTTATACTTTGGGATATGTTACCATGGTTATTTTCATGGATACATGATCATCCACGATGGTGGAATGTTACTTTCATACCGTATATGTATAATTTGTGAGCGCCCTCTTTTTATTTTGTTTGTTTTGTGTGAATTGTAGCCTCAGATTCCAGTTTTTAGCTGACAGGAGTGCCACCCGGTGTGGTCTTCTGCTGCTGTAGTCAATCTGCTTCAAGGTTCGATGTGTGCAGAGATGGTATTCTGCATAGCTTGGTTGTAACGAGAGGTTATTTGAGTTACTGTTGCCTTTCTATCATTCTGAAACCAGTCTGCCCATTCCTCCTCTGACCTCTGACCCCAAGAAGGCATTTTCCTCCACCTAACTGACGTTCACTGGATATTTTCTCTTTTTCTGACCATTCTTTGTAAACCAGAGAGATGGGTGTGTGTGAAAATCCCATTAGATCAGCAGTTTTTGAAATACTCAGACCAGCCCATCTGCCACCAACAACCATGCCACGTTCAAAGTCACTTAAATCCCCTTTCTTCCCCATTCTGATGCTCAGTTTGAACTTCATCAAGTTGTCTTCACAACATCTAGATGCCTAAATGGATTGAGTTGCTGCCATGTGATTGGCTGATTAGCAATTTGTGTTACCAAGCAATTAAACAGGTGTACCTAATAAAGTGTATGTTGTCTTCTATGTTGACTCAGTGTGTCAATCGGCTGGTAGTTGCTGCAGCAGCCCTTACTACAGGCCTTGTTCAGGAAGGTGTGCAATGGGAATATATTCAATTAAGTGTTCTGTGAACTTGCAAAAGTATAATTTGGAGAAACGTATTTGTTCGCCTTTAAAACAAAAAGTGTCAATAAAACATTTCCACCTTGCTGTTCATGTGACAACAGTGGCTTAGTGTTAGGCACTTCTGCCTTGCAGCACTAGGGTCATCCCAACCACGACACTTCACGCATGGAGTTTTCCCTGTGCTTGTGTGGGCCTTTTCCCACTCTCCAAAGACATGCTGGGAGGTTAATTGGCTCCTGTCTTAATTTGGCCCTAGTATGTGTATGTATGCATGTGAGGTAGGGACCTTGGTCTATAGCAGTGGTTCTCAACACCTGTCCTTAGGACCCACTAACAGGCCGGCCGGGTTTACAAGATAACTGAAATACATCACAGGTGATATCATTTGCTGCTCAGTAATTGCAGTATTCTAGTCTGCATCTCCCCCAAGGTAATACCCAAAGTGATTGTAAAGCCTCATTAAAAAAAAAAAAAAGCATGCTTTAGAGCTATTATGCTCTATATAATTGTATTGTGCAAAACCCAATAAATATTAAAAAAAAAAAAAAACATGTTATACTTACCTGCTCTGTACAGTTGGTTTTGCACAGAGCAGCCCGGATCCTCCACTTCTGCTCTTCTGGCCCCTCCCTCCTGGTGAGTGCCCCCACAGCAAGCAGCCTGCTATGGGGGCACCGGAGCCAAGTTACAGCTCCCTGTGTACCTATAATAATATTCCCACTTGAAAAAAATAATCAATTCCCACCAAGCCTACTCAACCTGAAATGATACTGTCCAGGGATAAACATTGAAGTCAGGGCCGTAACTACAGAGGTCGCAGGGCCTTCAATTACGACCTAGCACCATGCTCCAGGAGGCCCGTGAGGCTCCTCTGTAACCTGGATAGGAGGGGTGGCATATAGAGGAACCAATCTCCTACATTTTCCTCTTGCACCTTCTGCAAGCCTGCTTCTCCTCATCTCCGTCCCGCAGGCATTCAGGGGCTGCAGGAGGAAAATGAAGGGGATCGGTTGCTCTTTATTCCAGCCACCCCTGCTATCCAGCTTCTTCTTCCTTCTGCTGTCCCCGGGCCCTTGTGTCCCCCTGCAGCTCTGCCGGATTCCCCTCTCCCATGTGTCAGAATGGAGAGTGCCAAAGGGGTAAAAGTAATTTACTGGCCCCTTTCCTTTCTGAATGGACAGAGTCAGTGATCGGTGCCAATCACTGACTCTGTCTATGGATAACTGAAGCACAGTAAACTGTGTTTACTACAATCCAGTTTGTAAATGAACAGGAAGGTCTGTACAGAGATATTCCTATTCATTCATTCTGTGCAGCTGAGGCTGCAGAGATGGGGATTGAGGGCTGTGTCCTCAATCTCTTTTCTCTGTCTGAAAGGAAAAACATCAGAGGTTTGCTTGGACCCCTGATATCTCACCAAAGTCCCCCAATGGGGCTCCTAATAAAATTGCAAAAAATAATAATAAATAAAATTGTAACAAAAAATAATAGTAATAGTAATAAAAAAATAAACAAAATAAAAAAAACTACCGACACCAGTGGAGGAACTACCAGGGTTGCAAAGGTCACACTTGTGACCAGGCCCAGGCATTCTGCCACTGGGTTCAGAGGGAAGGGCCCTGGGCTCGGAGGGAAGGGCCAAACCCAGGGGTCAGGACCCTTCGTAGTTTCTTGCACCGGGGCCATAAAGGTTCTATTTAAAGCTCTAATTGATGTCCTACGTTTGCACCCAATGGCGTCTTGCTCCCAAATGACTGATTCTCATCAGTTACTGGGCCTATGGCACACTGGAGGATTTCCTTGAACAAGCTCCTGTGCTATCTTTACACTGAAATTTATGACTCCCAATGAATTACAATAAAAAATGTTGGCATTTCTAATTTATACATAAAAACAATAACTGAAATTCACCTTGGCAATTTCATCTTGATATGCTACTAAGTTCAAATATGAGATGTTGACCAGATCAGGACCGTAGACGATGGTAAACATGCGATACTCCAACCTTCCTCCAAAGCTGCCAACTTCCAACTGTTCTCGTAACTTGGGGTCCTATAAATTAAGAATAAAACATTATCAAGACATGATATAAAAATCTAATTTAATAGGTTAAATATGTAATTAAATATATTCAGGCAAAACAAAAAGTTTGTTAATCTAGATCAGGGGTCTCCAATCTTTCTCTAGAAAGGGCCAGTTTCCTGTCCTTCAGACTTTAGGGGGCTGGACTGTGCGCAGTGGGAGTTACCGATGCACAATCTTTGGTATTTGGGGGAGGAATAGTTGATGTCAGTGGGAGGAATAGTGCCCCATTTTTGTTGTCAGTGGAAGGAATTATGCCCCATCGTTGGTGTCAGTGGAAGGAATTATGCCCCATCGTTGGTGTCAGTGGAAGGAATAGTGCCCCATTGTTGCTGTCATTGCCAGAAATGATGCCCCATTGTTGGTGTCAGTGGCAGGAATGAAGCCTCAAGGGCCGGATAAAGGCAAACAAAGGGCCACATCCCCAGGGCCACAGTTTGGAGACCACTGATCTAGACTTTCATCCTTTCCTTCACATCAGCTATCTTCTATACTGGGATCTATAATGATTCTAAACCTTTCATGATGAAGCCATCTGCAGACACAGGCCTTTCTGCATACAGATATATACAATACATATATACAGTACGTATATAGTGGCAATCTGGCATCCCTTTGTTGTGCAAGCTATCAAGGATGGCTTACGGAGTGCTGGCATGGATGAACAAAGTCCATGGTCATTTAAAGGGATGCCAGGGACACTGTCTTTTATATAACATTTGAAAACACTGAAAGCTTTGTTCTCCGTTTCCTCTCATCATTCCTTTACTAAATGCTTCCAGATACTTGTGTTGAGTTACAAATTAGCTGATTGCCATCAATCACTCAATAGCCTAAGATTAAAATCACCAAACTGTGTCCTATTTACTGTGTGAGATCTAGTAGACATTAAAAAAAAGAGTTCCACATCGAGTGCGAGTAAATTATATATCGTTGGCATTAGCCATGTCCCAATAGTTTATCGTTTTTATAAAAGTGTACTTTTTAACATAATATAAGAAAAGAACACAAAAAAAATTGTATCGGTTTGAGGAATTGCGCCACAACAATGAACACAAGAAGACCAAACGTGAGGTATAAAACAAATTGCATTCAAGGAAGCCAATAGGTGACACCAACAAATAGTTAAGACTTCCATAACCCAGGCTCATTGTGTGACCACAAGGCGAATACAAGTATGCCTATTCCCAATCATTATATAAGAGTAGAGTCCTATAACCCGTCCTTAGTACAACATTAGTTAGTTGTTCTCATTTTAATACTCAAAATACAACAAGTAAACAATCCATGTTCTAAATGCAATCCAAAATAGACTAAGGAAATGGTTAAAGATGGCGGCTCACATTACACAATTTAAAATATCCTTTAGATTTAATAACAACTTTGAATTTTAAAGCAGTCCTCTTCTGGATATAAATTAAATGAACTGCACAGTTTGATGGAAGTTGCAATGGTTAATATACAAAGGTTGTACCATCAGACTGCAACCTTAAAGGAGATCCAACCAAGAATATGAACTGGAGAGATAATTGCCTGTCTTCAAACACTTCATTCCATTGCCAGAACAGTCAGTGACACCACGGATTTTAACAGCTAAAGCGTCTGTAAGCCCTAATAATGACCTCGTATTTGCTATTTGTGGTCTGCCATTGAACATTTTTGTTATATCTGTCGGATAAGTTAAATAGAATGATTGTTGATCCTGCCAAAACAAACTTCTGCTGTGTTTAATCCGCTTGTCAGGAGCGTCTAGTGCTCCTCATTCCAGCATCCTGGTTTTGGTTGTGGCATTCTCCTTCTCTGTCTGTTCACCTGCAAGGTGATTAATGTGGCCAGTCTCTGGGTGGAGACCAAACCCGATTTAAGCCAGCCAACCTTGCAGTCTCATGCTTATGAAAGCGTGTGTAATACCTGATCAAGCTACCTGTTTGTCTGTCCTGCTCTGCCAGATTGGATTACCTTGTTGATGACCTCAGTTCGGATATCGACTATTCTCTGAACTCTGCCTGCCTTTTGACTTTGGATTTTGACCATGACTATTCTGAACCTTGCCTGCCTGCCAACTGCAAGTATCTGTTTGCTTTGTATAGTTCGTGCCTGCCCTGGATTGGTAGCCAGCATTGCATTGTGTATAAGACCTGGGGGCAACAAAGTACCAGTAGGCCTGCTTGCCTTATGGGAAAGGGGGCAGCTATAGGTGAGGAATACAGAAGCCAGCCACCTGCTTTAGGGGTAGGCCTGACACTGCTTTTCTACACTGTGACCTTGTCATGTGCAAGAGATATGCTTTAGGACTGGCCGTAGACAAATATTGTTTGGCATTACATGAACTTTCCAGTTGAGGACCCCTACATGAACACAACAAGAACTTATGAGCTCCTTGCACAAAGGGACCTGGTATAGCACCAGAACCAGGGATAAATCAAGGTTGAATCGAACCCTACGTAAGGTAGCAGTTTCACTCCCAACCCCATTTGTTCAACTGGCATTCATAAGGACTGCAGTAGGGACAGAAAAGTCATCCCAATTGCATTGTTTGCACATGCTTGGCCCCTACCCATAAGACACCAGCTGCCTACCGGTAGACCTTCCCCTGTGAAGCGACAGGCAGGTGCGCAGCTTTGGCCAACTGCGTTGTCCCCCTAGTTTGTTGGAGAAGCAGGAAGTTTGTGGCTGGGTTTCCTGGGCATCCAATTCAAACCATAAATAGGCCCTGAATTTTTGACTCTACTGACCCATAAATTTTAAGTGTGTATTGTGAGATCTGTATACTTTATGGGTTCATGGTGTCCAAAATTCAGAGTTGATTTGTAGTTTGATATATATTCTTTACCAGTGGACCCTAAACTCTAGCTTTGAACATTGAATCAAAACTCAGTATTACCTAACCCAGTTTCCTGGACATCCACCAGGATTTGGACTCCTAACTGGTCTATTGTGGAATATCTGGCTCTGGCCAGGACCCCAGCATATACAGGTATATATCAGTGTGCAGAGGGTTCATCCAGAATTCGTAGTGTTAACTTGTGGTCACATTCCTTTAGCACTTGATGGATTGTATACATCTACAAACTATTGGGATTTGAGCACAGATATATCATATTTCTTTTACTTGTAGGATGGGGTTAACATGTTTCCTTTACTATTACTAGGGCTCCTCCTAGCTACAATCTGGAATTGATGACTCAGGTCTGCCTTCTCTGGCAGAATTCCCCATATTTAGAGTGGAAGGTGTTTTAGAAGATTGCAATTGGCCTAAACAGAATAGAGAGCTAGGGCAGAGCACTGGTGACTTTGGTTACCCTATGTGGGCTTCTCCTAGAATGAGCTTTCCCAGGAACTCTGCCAGATGCACTAGAACAGTGTTGCCAACCTTTCGGACCTCACGGACCACTAAACTCACAATTTTTAATCCTGCAGACCACGAACATGAATTTTACATTTCTTATACACACAATGATCCGACTCTTTGCCCCCCTCCCCCTGGATCACACTGCTACCTTATACACACAATGCTCCGGCTCTCGGCCCCCGGCACACTGCTGCCTTACACAGACTCATCATTGGATCTCACCTCCTTATCTAGTCATGTGCTCAAGCTCTGTGCTCCCTCCCACAGTCTGTGATCAGTGCTGCCCTCCTTCTTCACCTCCCGCTCTCTGCCCTACTCCCGGCGCCTCCCTCTGAGTTCACAGGAGCCTGAACTACAGTGGAGGTATCAGGTATTATTGTGCGCTGACAGTATTGACTGTCAGCGCGCATTGAGCAGAACGCTGGAAACAACACTGGGCTGTGTACATTCGCCACAATGTTGATTGCAGAAGAAGCCCTGGGGATCACCAAAGTTTTCTTGTGGACCACTGGTTGGCGACCAATGCACTAGAATGCACCCCTGACCCTGGGAACAGGCTTCTTCCTATAATTCCACTGAGTAGGGGTACTGGACTGTAACAGATGTTCCTAGTGATGCTTAATGTTCCATTACACTGCCAGGATGTGGCAGATGTACTTTTTAAGCACTCAGTAACAAAGATGGACTTTGCTTCTGGCTGGAGTGGTGTTATTCGAGAGTCCACCTTTACATAGCTAGGCCAAAGGTGGATGGATGGGTGTGACTTATTATATACTACACACTGATGTTGGTGTGCAAGATCTTGAATACAAGTAACTAGTGTAAACCTGGTCAGGTCGTGAGTTGGTGGTGGCTAGTGGAAAGAGGTCTACCCTTCAGGCGGTGAGAAGAGGGCTCCTCCAATGGAACACGTGTCAAATGACCTTGGCCCCCATGTCTCATTGGCCCCAGGTGCATGGGGAGATTTTCAGAGGCATAGCCTGCAATAACAAAAGAAATGCAAAGTCTTGCAAGTCCTGATCATTAGCAGACCAAGGAGAAGGCATTGTCGGGTTTCAGACTTAGCCATCTGTACTAGACAAGATGGGTCTGTATGGGCATCTCTGTAGGCCCCTAGCAGAGTAATGACTATAAGGGACAGCCAGGGGGCAGCCTACATTGCTGCTGCCACTCACGTTAAAATGTTTTCTTATTTAGCCAAAAGTGTCAAGATGGGATAAGAATGTTCTCACGTCTATGATTAGCTTAGTACTTGGTTGCTAATTAGTATTATTTCCATGTTTTGGTTCTCCAGATATATGTACGAGCAGAGGGCTGTTTGCAATAAGTTCATTACTGTCGGGTTGCATCTCATTACCTTCACAATGAAACAAAACATACAGCAAGACAAGGAGACAACAGATTACCTTATGGGGGGACTGCTGCAGACTGGAAACATGACTGATAAGTAATTAACAATTTCCGTCTTTTACACCATGCACGGATTAATATTACAGCATTTCTTATCATACCTTCATTGTGAGGCATAGAAATCTAAAGGATTACCCTCACAAATAACAAGGTTTTCTCTGTAGCAGCTAATAAAAGAAGACATTATAATTTGTTATTATTATTCTGCACAGAGCAGGCATGTTCAGCTTTATGGTTTTGGGCAAGAAATAAGATTATGGCCTGGGCTCACTGATTGACTTATCTCACAGCAAGTCTACCAGTTTCGTCGGATTGGAAACAACAAGCTATCTGCAGTCTCTAATAACATAAAATGCTCACTGTGTAGTCATATAGCTTGTGATCTTAGGTTTTAGGTCTATACCCACCTTGCCCTAATCAGGAGTGACTGTTTAACACTTTCACTGCCAGAGTCAATGTTTAATGTTTGTAGAACTTTTCAAACATTTCCCATAGTCCTCCTGCTAGGTGACAAAGACCCAGGAGGAGTGAAAAATCTTTGCCACAAATGAACTCAGAATATGGCCATGGCTGCCAAACTTCACATAGCCACAATGTGGAAGTCTCCAATCCTCTCGACAGTCAAGAGTCGATTGTGTTGTGTGAAAATCATAAACGTAATCTGCTCTGATTCCATGCTGTTATTTAAAATAAATTGGCAGCCATGGATTGGATTGATTACAAATCTTCTCCTGTCCTATATGATCCCTTGGAACTAAAATGTATTTGCCCGTTGGGTCTACTTTACCAAACTCCAAAGCAATTATCTCTGAATATTTAATGTTTAGTGTACACATATATACTCTTGCTGATGTGGATATATTGTCAGGCATGTACCTCTTATAGTTATTTTTATTTCATGGTATTCTTCTCTAGTTATAATGTGGAAATACATTAGTGCTCTTACCAAGAGAATTTGTAGAAAAGGTACCTACATCCTAAAATGATAAATTCTAAACCATGAAACAATAGGAGGGGGGAAACAGGATTTTCCTGACACCGTCAAAAGCATTACAACCAGATTAAAATAAAAAAATGTTTATTACATATATATTAACTTAACTATAACTCTAATGTCTTACCCATACTCATGAATATGACACATGTACACCCTACCTGTATATGTGTCATATTCATGGGTATGGGTAAAACATTAGAGTTATAGTTAAGCCGTTGTAATTGGTTATTTTTTAAACTTGTGTTTTTAATGTCTTTTTTGTACACTATTTATATATGTAATAAAGATTTTTTGACTTTAATCTGGTTGTAATGCTTTTGACGGTACCAGGAAAATCCTTTTGCCCCCTACCTATTGACCCATGGTTAAGAATTTCTCTGGTTATAAGTTGAAAGTTTGTATTCTTTATGTCCCATCCAGGAGTTTCATGGAAAATGTAACATTCAATAAAATATCCAAGACAACAAAATAGATTTGGATCTTAACTGGTTAAGTTTGAACCTAGAGTTGGCAGTTATAGACAATGATGGATGTCTACAAAAATGAGAGGAAAAGGTTGTTTTTTTTTAACATCAATGGCAATGAAGCTTGTAAGTCAATGTTATTAATGTAACTAATTTTAACAAGGGTAAAGTTAAAAATGTAACATTTTTAAATGTTGGTTCCAATTAAAGTGACCCTATCAGGCAAAACAATCCTAAAGGCCGGTTCTCTGCAATAGAGGAGCTAATATAATTACCTCCGCGGCAGCCTGTGTCTCCTACCTTTGTAGGTTCTACAGTCTCTGTAGGACTCTTCGACAAATGACACTACTGGAACTGTCAGATGCCTGTGTCCCCTCTGGTTCAATGTGGTTCCATCCTCTGAACCCCGTATCACCTTAGCCAAAGTAACCCTCACCATGTGCTTGGAGAGCCAGCTTTGGCAGGTCCCTGGGAAGCAGGGTCCATCTGGCATTGGCCTTGGTAGACCAAAGAGTGCCGTGTCCCTTTCAAGAGCCTTGCCCCACTAGGGAGGTTAAGAGATTGAGGCTCATCCTGTTTCATGGAACACATGAATCTGACAATCCCAGAAGTGTCAAATGCCAAAGTGGCAAACGAAGATTGCTCTGCTGTAAAGAAGAGAAAGTAGGAAACAAGGGACACTGGAAAGGTGAATATAGTCCCTGATCTAATTCAGGGAACTGGCCTTTAGGATGTTTGCTCTTTTGCCTGACAGAGTTGCTTTATGGGGAAAATACATTGCATTTTATCTCATAGTAGTTAGTCACATTCAACTCGACTTCTTTTGTAACGCTGAAGGTGTTTTTTAACATATCCAAACCAATTTGTAATGGGTGTCAAAAAGATACTCCAGCATTTATATCCACCCAGGGACCACAAGGATGAGAGACAGAGCCAACTGCTCCATACCCCATCCCCTGCCCAATACTCCAGTGAGTGCTGGAGGAGCAGAGCAGAGAGCTGTGACTGACAGTTTCTACTCTCTGATCTAAACAGACCAAGAACTGAGCACTAAGCGGTCATGTGATCACTTAGTTCTCAGTGTTAGGGCCCGGGTGGAACAACTGCAGAATCCCACCAATACAATACCAACAAAGGTCAGTATGTATGTTTTTCCCATGCAGGAATTCATCTGCAACACACTGACATTAAACATAAATTATGCTATCTTGGTCCATTCAGACCAAATTTTTACAATGGCTGTCACTTACAGGCTTCCGCCTGGTCGGTACTCATGCCCATACACCTTCAGTGGGTGCATAACCCTTGCTGCTCCCTTGCAGCACCAATGCCTTTTTGGGGAGTGAGACGCCCTGAAGTATTGCAAACACACAACTCAAAAGGGTTGTGCAAACCTGCCCAATAAGGGTACTGGCTACTGGAGAAAAATGGAGACAAGATTGGAGACTTCATCCCTACCAAGTCTCTACAAAGCCTACAGGCCCCATATCAGGACTTACTAATCTAGGAGGACACTAAAGAACCAGTTCCCCCAGTAGCAAACATGTATCCTGGAGCCCTTCAACTTGTGTGGTTGAGAAACCTGGGTGCCACTTAACCCGTCTCACACTGTGATAGAGTTTTGTACTGCCACAAAATGTAATAAGATGATATGACTGCCCCTATGTACATTGTCATATTTGGGGGAGTCTGGATCAGCAGCCAGCTGTATTGGTAAAAGCAAACAATCTTTATCTTTCAAAATTTGACAAAACAAAACAACTTTCTTCAGCATACACATAACAAAAAGTCCATCAACTTCGGGTAAAAATCAAAACATTGGCTCACTGCCAGTACAAACTTGTCCCATAACAGGGTTTAAAGTCCCTGCCTGCTCACCACAAGTCCAGCAGCATCTCAGCAGCCCAACCAGTACAGAGCACCGTCTCACAAGTGTGTCCTGCTCCACCTCATGGACACCTGCTGCCTGCTTCCTACACTTTTCAACCCTCTCTTGAATGCAAGTTAACCTTTTGAGAACTACAGTACCCATAGTCAGGTTTGGAGGCTCTTTCCCACCTAAAACCTCGCCGAGCCTCCTTATTCCAAGACCCATCCCTGGCATCCTGTACAACATATATAATTACAAACTATACAATGAAAAAGGCTTTTTAAAACATTACCAAATACTGATAAAATGACTTGCATCAAGTTGTTCTCTTTTTTTCAAATTCTTTATTTAACAAGAAAGTGTCCAACACACCGCATCCAGACATGTTCAACCGCAAGATCATATTACAGAAGATGTGTGAGCAGAAAGGGCAAAGTATACCATAACAGAAATGATAATGCACAAAGAACAGAACATATTCTGATGGAAACGTAGGACTAGAAGCGAGCAGGACATGTCATTTTATGTTAAACAATAAGTGGAAAAGGGTAGGGATATGAAGGAAGAGTAGGAACAAGGAAGAAAAGGCAGGGGAAGTGAAGAGAAGAGAGACAGAAATAAAAAGAGGGGAGAAGGGAAGTTGCTGGGCTGGTATATTCAGAGCCAGTTGTGGATCTGGGAGTTGTCAATCCCCATAACAGTCATCCATTAGGTCCTTACCCTCATCAGAGTATGCAAACATATTCCAGTGGAGTACCATTCTCGTCTACCTTGAGCAGTCAGCATCAAGTCCTCTATCCCAGTGGTTCTCAACCCTGTCCTCAAGTACCCCCAGCAGGCCATGTTTTGGGAATTTCTCTTAGATAAAATAGCTATCCAAAATACCAAGCCATTGACTCTGATTTAAAGCACCTGTGCAAGATAAAGGAAAACCTGCAAACATGGCCTGTTGGGGGTACTTGAGGACAGGGTTGAGAACCACTGCTCTATCCTGTTGACACCCTTCACCTTGTGCAGCCATAGCAAGATAGGAGGAGGGTTCAGGTCTCTCCATCGTAGTGCAATGCAGGCTTTGGCAGCATTAAGTAAGTGACAAAGGACAAACTTCTTCTAAACTTTAACAGGGATATCCGAGCAATGGAGAAGAAAAAAGGCAGGGTCCTCTGGAACCGGATAGTCTGTAAACTTTTGGGCAATTCTTTGCACCTCCCTCCAGAAATGGTCCAATCTTGGACATGAAAAGAAAGTATGGAAAAACGTCCCCCGTGCCCCTTAGCACCCCCAGCAACGATCTGAGACTTCAGGGGAATATTGGCACACAACTGAAGGGGTGCGATACCAGATTTTGTGAGCAACTTGAAGTTGTTCTCTTGGAAGCGGGGTGCATACGGATGACTTCAGAGCAAATTGGATGATCCTTTGAACCTGGTCGGGCAGGAAGGTCCTATCAAGATCAGCCTCCCATTTACGGAGGCAAGATAGTGTGAAGTGATCTGGTGGAGCCACCAAGAGTGAGGACATTTTAAAAGGGAGTAGGGTAGTGCATTGCTGCCCTCAAGTTGTTCTCTTTTCTATGTATATCTAAAACACTAAATAGACTATGCATCCCCTTTAAGGAAGAAGGTGTAATAAGGTAAAGTCTCTGGTGATGAAAGCTGATCTATTTTGAGTGTCATTTCAGTTTATCGGATATTTCTGCCCTTTGGCTAGGTGATCCAATCATGACACCAAATACATATAATCTATCAAAACAAACAGTTATAATTCATCACCGAGCCAGGGAATGTACTCTATTGTGATGCAACATGACAGCCCAATCTCATGTGAGGACATGGTTCACTGGGCCCAAATAGGTTCAGCCAGCATGATACATTCACATAGCACCTCCACACTCCATAGCCATGTCCGCAATCACACTCCATCTACAGAAAATAATAGCAGCTGCTTCCAGCCATAACATGCACAGCAAGCGCACAAATACATAGATTTTTGCTGCGGTACTAAATTCTAAAGTCATAACTCAGAATTATATTTTTCAATTTTACGTATATGAACTGTTATGCTGCTAACATTTAGATTAATATTGATTATCACTAGAAACATTATATAGCTGGAGAAACAGGGAATAGAATTGTATAGGATCCATATGTTATATTTTTTAGCAGTCAAATATCCAATTATATTGTATTACAACATTTCTCAACCTTTTTTCAGTTGCGGCATTCCTTCAAAGTATACAAAATCTGGAGCCCCCCCTAAATATGATTTATCAATGAGAAACCAGAGGATGTACACCATTGCCTTGACAAAGTTACTCTTACTTTAAAGGTCCCTCCATCACATCAGAGGTCTCTCCATCACATCAGAGGTCTCTCCATCACATCAGAGGTCTCTCCATCACATCAGAGGTCCCCCATCACATTAGACATCCCTCCATCACATCAGAGATCCCACATCACATCAGAGGCCTCTCCATCACATCACAAGTCTCTGCATCACATCAGAGATCCCCCATCACATCAGAGGTCTCTCCATCACATCAGAGGTCCCTCCATCACGTTAGAGATCCCTTCATCACATCAAAGGTCCCACCATCACATCAGAGGTTCCTCCATCACATCAGAGTCACCTACCTTCATATCAGAGGTCCCCCCTATCACATCAGTGCTCTCTCCATTACATAATAGGTCTCTCCATCACATCAGAGGTCCCTCCATCACATCAGAGGTCCCTCCAGCACATTAGACATCCATCCATTACATCAGTGATCTCCCATCACATCATAGGTCTCTCCATCACGTAAGAGGTCTCTCCATCCCATCAGAGGTCTCTCCATCCCATCAGAGGTCTCTCCATTACATCAGAGGTCCCTCCATCCTATTAGACATCGCTCCATCACATCAGAGATCCCCCATCACATCATAGGTCTCTCCATCACATCAGAGGTCTCTCCATCACATCAGAGGTCCCTACATCATATTAGACATTCCTCCATCACATCAGGGGTCCCCCGTCACATTAGACATCCCTCCATCACATCAGAGATCCCACATCACATCAGAGGCCTCTCCATCATATCAGAGGTCCCTCCATCACATCAGGGGTCCCCCATCACATTAGACATCCCTCCATCACATCAGAGATCCCGCATCACATCAGAGGTCTTTCCATCACATCAGAGGTCTCTCCATCACATCAGAGGTCTCTCCATCACATCAGAGGTCTCTCCATCAAATCAGAGGTCTTTCCATCACATCAGAGGTCTTTCCATCACATCAGAGGTCTCTCCATCACATCAGAGGTCTTTTCATCACATCAGAGGTCTTTTCATCACATCAGAGGTCTTTCCATCACATCAGAGGTCCCTCCATCACTTTAGACATCCCTCCATCACATCAGAGGTCCCCCGTCACATCAGTGCTCCCCAATAACATGAGAGTCTCCCCTTCACATCAAAGTCCCCCTCTCCATGTCAGAGGCCCCCCATGACATTAGGGGTCCCCCATTGACACCAGACTCCCTGTCTTCATGTCAAAGACCTCTATCACGCCAGAGTCCCCATTTCACATCAGAGTCCCTCGCTTTACATCAGGGGCCCCCGTGACATCAGAGGTCCACCATTCACCTCAGAGCCCCCTCTTCACATTAAAGGCCCCCATCACATTGGAGGGGTCCCCTTCACGCCACATTCCCCCCTATTACATCCCTCATCACCTCAGAGTCCTCCTATTCCAGAGTAAGAGTTCCCCCTATATTTGACAGCTCCCAATTACACCCCCCAGCCTGTTACTGGACAGAGAAAGGAGTAAACTGAAGATCTCATCTCTCCATCACTCTGCTCTCTCCTCCTATTATCGAGTTCCTTGTTAGCACATGAGCAATGCTTCTCGTTCACATACAGAGGCGCACAGTCTGAGCTCTGCTTTACAGAGGATTGCAAGAGGCTGATACCAAGTTACATTTAGGTACTTACACCCAAGGATGGCAAAAGGGGTGGGCAGGAGGGGCAGCTGCCCTGAGAACAGTGGTAGGGGGGCATGCTCCAGAACAGTGGCTGACAACCAAAAGGCCATGGCTTCAAGTGATTGTAAACCCATATTTTTTGCAAGCCTTTGCACAGAGCAGCCCCGATCCTCCTCTTCCGGGGTCCCCCATGCCAAGTGCCCACCATAGCAAGCTTCTTGCTTTTGGGGCACTTGTGCAGGCCTGCCCCTCCCTGCTTCCTCCTCACTTGACAGCAGCAGGAGTCAATGGCTCCGACAGCTGTCTCTGAGCCTATGAGGAGGGAGAGAGCAGAGAGAGCTGCTGCTCTCGTGTACACGTTCTCGCTGGATCGAGATCAGGCTCAGGTATGTATAAAGGGGGGGAGTTGTGGGGAGAGCTGCACTCAGGAGATTTTTACCCTAATGCAGAGAATGCATTAGGGTAAGAAACGCTCAACCTTTAGAACCTCTTTCATGTCTGCTCTGCTGTCATACCATGCTCCACCCCATCACAAAAAAACACTCTTTACATGCGCAATAATCTTTTAGCTGAAGCCATTGGCCATGTATATGCATCATTCACTCAGTGCCACCCATGGGCAGTTGGAGCACAGGGGCAAAGAATCGGCGCAGGGTGCTACACCCATTCTATGTCATACATGTTCATGGGCGGGCCCAGTTCTGCATCCTTGCCCTAGGCACTGGACGAACCTGTGCCAGTACTGCTTCCACCACTTGCATTACAAAGCTGCTTTCATATTTTTTCTATATCTGAATGGAGCTGTAAAGAAAAAAACAAAGTTAATGGCGCTTGGCTTAAAAAAAAAAATCTACCTATAAATATAACTAGATGCATATTAATCCATCCTAATAGCGCATACATTATCTTACAGTACCACCTACAGAACTAGAAGTCAATGTGACACCTCTGACAGCTCTTTTTATTTCTAGCAATCAGTCCTCTTATGTCTATGTCAAATACTTTTATCTGCTGGAAATTGCACTGTAAATCTGCCGTGTGAAAGAGTAGCTTAGCGGTATTACTTATGCGTCTACCGCGGATTCAATTTTCCTCCATACTAATATGAAAGCCTGCTTGAAATATTCTACCTGTCACATCTCATCAAACAATAGAAGACTATGGGCTTACAATCAAAAGGCTGCGAAACCTATCTTTCCCAGAAATCAATATTTATTTTTTCTCTTGGCTTTGATAGCACCGGGAAGCCTATCTGCGGTTTATTTGCTAGTAATCCCCTTTTCATGGACTGCGGTAAAAGAAGAAAACATAAGCGGAATATTCTACAATGATAGTCAGATAAAAGGATCGGGGGGATTTGATATCAATAATATGCAAACAAAATGTACAGCTAAGAAGTAGCTGTGAAGAATAGTTGAAAGATATCATTAAATCTACAAAGAATCGTTTTGCTCAATCAGATTTGCTCAGTTTGCATGTAAACCGGATGAATAACAGCATTCAAATAAAAAAAAAGTCATTGACAGTTGGACATGTGTGTGGGCGGGGCTTAGGCACCCTAGTGGGGGACACTAGAACTACACTCGCTAATTGCCTAGGTTCTAAGCCTTCCCTGACTACCAGGCTAGGTCCCTAGGTACTCTGTGGTTCAGGTCTAGTCCCAAATAATGAGAAACCATCGGCTAGTGAATGGGACAAGCACAACACCCCTTCACTACCAGAGTAACCATCACCCTACCCCAGTCACCCATTCCCTGGCTGGTTAGCTACTTTAAGCTAATGACACATATACAGTTGTCCCTAGCACTGGCAATATAGTCTACACTAGACAGCAAACTACATGCTGGACTAAAATGTACTGTATCTACTCTAACCTACAGTGCCCATGTAAAAAAAACTTTTTTTTTTAGATACGTCAATACACCACTTAAGAAGAGACTTCAGACCAGGCGTTAAAGTGGAAGTTAGGTCCACTTTTTAAGTTGTACCTACAGGTAAGCCTATAATAAAGCTTACCTGTAGGTACAGTAAATATCTCCCAAACTTGGACTGTTTTGGAGATATTTAAACAGCATGCAGCCGGTGACGTCACCGGCGCATGCGCGCTGAAGGGACAGCATACCCCTGCCATACCTTCAGAGCTCTGCTCATCCTTAAGTGACATCATTGCAACCCCGGACATTTATACAGCTGGAGTCTGTGAACCCATAAGGAAAACCGGGTGAAGATGGAGGCATTGGCGAGTCGTGACAGCACTGTGCTGGAAGGCTCCATGTCCAGGTAAGTCTGTCATAATGTTCTAGTATGCACCGTATACTAGAACATTATGACTTAAACCTGCAGGGGGCGCAATTTTTTTTTCTGGCGGTTTACTACCACTTTAAGCAGTTAATGGTAACTTTACTGAAGAAGGGCAACATACACGAACAGTTCTCAGCAGGCACCTTCTCACATGTGTTCCTGTACAAAGTGCTTTAGTGTTCATAAGGTAATCATACCTGAGAGCAGAAGGTCGTTAGTGTCCATTAGAGACAGAGTCCATAATTAGCAAAAAATCCACCAGAGGTAGCACAGATTCCATTAAGTCCAAGTTTGTCAAAGATCCTTAAAAGACTAATAGTCCATCCTTTGTAGTTAAGAGGCCTCAGGTTCTCAGTCCCTCACGGAAACCCCGAACGGCCCTCCCCCCTCAGCCGAAAGCAACTTTCCGGCAGCAGAACGGCCTATATTTCCAGCAGCTCTGAGGTGGGGCACTAAAGGGACTATGTAAGAGAACTGTTGTAGCGCATAGTGCGCACTGGCGCATGCATGCGCGCATATGGAACTTGGCTGATCGCAGATGCACTAATGTGCATAAGCAAAGGAATGTGCATGCTCACGGGAGCGCACCCGCAGTTCCCTTTGGTGCCAGACGGCCTATTTAAAGGACGCTCTGACCCCTGCTCAATGCTGACTGGTCTTCAGCTGTTTCCCTGTGACCTGCCTGTATCCTGTTTGAATAATCTGTTGCTGACCTGGCTTACCACTGACCTTCCCTTTGCATTCCATTTATACTGCTGATTACTGGTTCCTGATTATGGCTTATCCCTGACATTGCTTCTGTCTGATGCCCTGGTACTTTGCTGCCCGCTCACTGCTGATTCTGGCTGATCTTTTGACTTCTCTTCCTGTTTCCTGTCTTGCTCCACGCCTCCTCCAAGCACCTGAGCGGGCATCCTCTCTTCCAAGCTCCTTTGAACACAGTGCACTCCTGGCTCCTGTCTGTTGGAAGCTCTGGCAATCTGCATTTCCTGAAACTGGAAGCCTGGTGGAGTTCCCCTTTAATCTTGGTTGATCTACCCAGCATTATCACAGTTCTGGACTTGATGTTCTGCCCGAATCTCTGAGTCTACGACTTCTGCCACAAGCACTGCAATTTGCACCTACAGGCACTCGTGTTCCTCCTGTCCCTTGGCACCCTCTGTCTCACTCTCAGTGGGGCCTGGGCTGGGGATACAAGGGAGGCTGACCTTGTCACTTCAGACTCCGACCAGGTACGTGACAGGCTATTTTTCTGTAGAACTTTGGAAAATTGGCAGGAAAATCTAGCCAATTAATCCCTCAGGTCCACCACACATCTACATAACTGCAGAACATGAGTCAGCACAAAAAAAAACAAAAAACCTTTTGTAAGCACCTGCCTATACGTGTACAAAATTAAAAATGAGAACGTGTGTGACCCTTTCCTTGACATGTTATGGTCATTCAGGTCTTAACCAAGAAAGAAAAGACCCTCAAAATGCGATTGAATCTTTATTGTACTACGTGGATTCTGGTCTGTTGATCAATATGACGGCTGGTATGGTAGGCACATTCACAGTAAGACACTCCTATGCCACTCTCCACGCTCACCACTGATTGGCTGGTGGTACTGTGACATCCTTGTTGCTATGTAGTAGCCTGACTTTGCATGTAAATCCCACTAAACCCTGATCAGCTAAAAGTGCTGGGGTGCTCTATTTTTACATCACAAGTCCAGGGCCCTGGGGTTGTGATAGCATTTGTTTCCTGGCTCCTGTGCCCTGCACCCTGCCTTGTTTTGGAATTGCTTTGATATTGATGCTCGCCTGGATAATGCATTGCTTGCTGATTTCCCCCTGCTCTGACCCTTGCCTTGATAACGGATTACTCTTCAGAATGCTGTCTGCCCTGACCCTTGCCTCAATAGCAGAGTAAGCTACTGATTGCTGCATGCCCTGACCCTGCCTCAATATGGAATACTTTTATGAGTTATGCCTGCCCTGACCCTTGCCTGGATAACGGATTTATCTACTGTTGCCTGCCCTGACTCTTCCTGGATAACCAATTACTCTTCTGATTGCTGCCTACTCTGACCCTGCCTGGATATGGATTACTCTTCTAAATGCCACCTGCCCTGACCCTTGCTTGAATAACGGATTATACTACTGAATGCTGCCTACCCTGACCCTGCCTGGATAAGGCTTACTCTACTGACTGTCACCTGCCCTGAGTCTTGCCTAAATAACATATTACTCTTCATATTGCTGCATGTCCTGACCCTTACCCGAAAAGCACATTGCCTATAAATAAAAAAAATGTTTATGGAAAGAGAAAATGCTATTGTGCTTTTGTTTGCATTTTTTAAGTTGTTGACAGGGTCTTTTAATAATTGTTTGTTTTCATGTTAATTGCAAATACTGTTTTATTTTGAAAGCAACGCCATTAGCTTTTTTTTAACAGTGGCAAACAGAATTTGAGCAGAGGATAGGGAGCAATCACCTAGAACAGATATTTATGACATCTACCTGCCACTCGTTTCTGGGTTTCTCTCCTGCTGTTTGTCAGTCACAATCTGTCGATCCTCAGACCTTAAAATAAACCTGTCAAAACCTGGGCAATGCAGACTGAGCATATGATGAAAAATGCCTAAGCGGAAGCTACCATCATGTAAAATTGCATGTCAAAATGATCAGCAGATCCAGAGATGTAGACAGCTGAGGCTATATGGAAATTACAATGTTACCTCTAAAAGATAGGCTTGACCCCGCCCTATCCCACCACCACCTGAGCCAATTTGTCCTTAAATATGAGCAAAGGCCAATTTGAACAACAGAATATTATTCTCTTACTGGGCTATGACATCAGGGGGATGGGAATCCCACTATAACTATTAAACAATTACTCTTTAGAATTAAATGTAGTGCCGACCTATAAAGTACAACCATAGAATAAGAGTGGCAGCAAATCTCACTTTCCTTGTATGCTGACCAACACCCTTCCATGTATGAAAGGAACAATAAATATGACAAGACCTAATGTCACACTTAAAACAAGCGCTTAGGAGTGGTGGATATTCTCAAGCAGGATAGATGTACATGGCCAAATTAATGGCAACAGCTGCTGCTTAAATGTATTTCTGAAAACAGAAAACAGACCCTCTGATGATGTCATGAGTGACGAAACGCGTCAGGATGGAGCCACACGATGTACGTAGACACACCAGTGTACCCAGGGAAAGACAGAAGGTCCCTATTGTGATCAGTAGGAGACGCTGTTAGCCTGCAGTTACCTGATGTGGGTTTGTGAACACGGCTTGTTTATATACAAATTCTTGTAAGTGTACACCTGGAAGGGGGGGTATCCTCTTCTTTGTTTTTTCATTAATAAAACGTTTAAAACAGGATTACGCTACGTCCATTCCTTTCTCTTTTATCGTTTGAAACATTGAATCATCCGTGAGCTGTGCCTATCTTGGTAATCGAGGGAGGATACCGGCATGGATTCTCATGGCTTATAACTAACATACACGCTAAAGATCAAGGTCTGATCCAGTAAGAGACTTGTTAAGAGGGGTTTTTTTTGCACACCCCCGCTCTTTATCTGAGCACGTGTGATGTGGAATCCATTGGAGTGAATACTACTATCCTTGAGGAGTGCGCTCCATAGCTTCTGATTTTTGAAGGACTTGCCTTTTTTTCTGGAAATTCTTTGTTAGTTTTTTTTATGTGTACACGGACTTGATTGCATGTATGGTTTTAGATTGTTCATTATTTTTGACCAATTATTCTAAGCGCTGCTAAAGTCTATCAGACTTTCCTCTATTATTACCCTTCCATGTATGCCAACCAGCATTCTTCTATTTATTTCGACCAACACTCTTCCATATGCGCTGACCAACACTCTTCCATATATAATGACCAACACTCTTCCATATATGAGCAAAGGCCTCTTTAAACAACAGCATATTATTCTCTTACTGGGCTATGACATCAGGGGGATGGGAATCCCACCATCCCTTCCATATATGATGACCAACACTCTTCGATATATGCCGACCAACACTCTTCCATGTATGCCGACCAACACTCTTCTATATATGCTGACCAAGACTCCTCATTATATGCAGATCAACACTCTTCGATATATGCCGACCAACACTCTTCCATGTATAACGACCAACACTCTTCTATATATGCTGACCAACACTCCTCATTATATGCAGATCAACACTCTTCCATATATGCTGACGAACTCTCTTCCATATTTGCTGGCCAACACTCTCATGTATGCTAACCAACACTCGTCCATGTATGCCGACCAACACTCTTCCATATATGAAAAATAAGTGGTAGGGGGCGCTGTGTGATAATAATATGTGCCTTGTCTCAAAGACCATATAACATGGAATAAAGTGCAAAATAAGGTAATTGATACCTATAGACCATATATGAATAAATCAGTGCAAATATAAAGTGCAATGTTGGATGAACAAGTCAATTTGTTATAAAAATATAACAGTGAAAAAGTCCATAGTGAAAATTAATGGTGACTAAAATCTTGATGGCAGAGAATAAATCCTTCTCCGTACAACATGATACAACACCAAAAGTGCTCACATATGAAAGCTGCTCACCAGACGGCTATGTCCTCTTTACTTAAAAAGATGGTCTAATGTGCTGTAGGGATATCCCATTAGGAACCCTTAGTTAATGGATGAAGCGTCTGTGTCCTCCTCTCCTCCAAATTCTCTCATAAGGAAACAGAAAGACAATCCATAGCGCAATACTGTTTTATTTAAAAATATACAGAAATACAAAACGGGGTGCCTTAGCCTGTCATTTGTAGGTGCCTTAGCCTGGCACTCTGGTTAGTCTGCATGAATTATGATAGATGATCACCGCAGGGCTCACGTTAAAGCTGGCGTTCCACTCGGGCTAGGAGAGAAACCGGAAGCTGGGATCCGGAAATGGCGTGACCGTAAACGCCTCATCGTATGTTTTGTAAAGATTATGTCATCTTCCTTATACGCTGACCAACACTTTACTATGTATGCTGACCAACACTCTTCCAGATATATGGTAACCAACACTCTTCCATGTATGCCAACCAACACTCTTCCATGTATGCTGACCCACACTTTTCCATGTATGCCGACCAACACTCTTCCATATATGCTGACCAAGACTCTTCTATATATGCTGACCAACACTCTTCCATATATGCTGACCAATACTCTTCCATATATGCTGACCATCACTCTTCCATATACGCTGACCAACACTTCTATATATGCTGACCAACACTCTTCCATATATGCTGACCAACACTCTTCCATATATGCTGACCAATACTCTTCCATATATGCTGACCAATACTCTTCCATATATGCTGACTAACACTCTTCCATATATGCTGACCAATAGCCTTCCATATATGCTGACTAATACTCTTCCGTATATGCTGACCAACACTCTTCCATATATGCGGACCAACACTCTTTGATGTATGCAGACCAATGCTCTTCCTTATACGCTGACCAACACTTTACTATGTATGCTGACCAACACTCTTCCAGATATATGGTAACCAACACTCTTCCATGTATGCCAAACAACACTCTTCCATGTATGCTGACCCACACTCTTCCATATATGCTGACCAATACCATTCCATATATGCTGACCAATACCCTTCCATACATGCTGACCAACACTCTTCCATACATGCTGACCAATACTCTTCCATATATTCTGACCAACACTCTTTGATGTATTCAAACCAATGCTCTTTCTTATACGCTGACCAACACTCTGCTATGAATGCTGACCAACACTCTTCCATGTATGCCGACCAACATTCTTCCATATACGCTGACAACACTTTTCTATGTATGCTGACCAACACTCTTCCATTGTAGGGTAATGAGCAGAGGTTTCCAATGTGTACCCCATAGGAGAAGAAGAGAAAACCAGTAAGAAAATTGTCCGCAAACCAGACTGGGCAGAAAACTGAGGTTACCGAAAGCTGATCTCAGTGCTGGATTGACATGGCCTCTGGACCCCTGGATAAAGTTGAAGGCCAAATAGTGGAGACTGTTACAATTAGGAGACAGGCTCCAAGGACATAGGATGATGACGACAACAAAGGGCACAGGGTGTCCTACGACTGTCAATACCTGAATTAAAAAAAAGCAGGCTAGGGCATGTAGCCTGTCCCCCTACATCCTGTTTAGAGGGAAATTTCAATTTCATTGCCATAGTCACTTGTCTTTCAGGTTCCAGCACTGGTGCTCCATCAAGCAGAAGATTAAGAGGATTGCCCAGAGAGTCACAGCCTCATCGGTTGACCAGAAAGTCTTTTTAAACCTAAGTAGGAGATGCTGTCTATTCACGGGCATTTAATCTAACACACCAGTGCACCTGAGCTCCCCACAATTTACCAGCCAGTTTGCTCTACAGTCTCTACCAGTCTGCCTGCTACAGTTATTACAAGGCAGTCCACTACAGTCTGCTACCTGCCTGCCTGCTACAGTTAGTCCTGTTGCAGTTTTCTACCAGTAGTCCTGCTACTAGCTTATCCAGATATGGTCTGCTGCTGGTAATCTGCTACAGTCTATCAGTCATCCTGCTACAATTTACTACCACTCAGTTCTGTTATGGTCTGCCATCTTTCCTGCTCTCAGGGCACCGTCCTACCTCTGCGTCCATGAATATCTGTTGGGTGACCTGAGGCTCGCTTGCAGCTAAGCCCAACCTCCCATGAGGGGGACCCTGATGGAACAGCAGCCATCCCTTAGAATCTACCTTAAGAGAAAGGTGTGACCCTACCAGGAAGGGTCAACCATCACTTGTCACAGCGGGTCAACACCTGCTCTCGTAGCATTCATTTGTTTTAATCCTTGAAATTTTATTTACTGATTGTTTGATGTATTCCTATTGAAAAATGCTATGACATGAATTGGTGCTAAAAAAATAAAATGTAATGATGACATCTGAAAAAAAAAAAAAAATCACAAATCACATAGTTACGCTAGCCTTAAATATCACGTCTTGTTATTTTCAATGTTTCTTCATCAGGACTTTCCTGACGTTCCACATGCTCTTTGTCTTATCAGCACAACTAAGGTCTCTTTTTGCTCTATATGCCATCATATAGTCTGCGCTGTCTCTAAAATGCCATCCAAAAAAGTCAGTACCCCATTAGATGCAAAATCCATGTAGCTCACTCTTTGGGATCTTGACACTCAACAGTCTTTTCGTTCTTTTGATTTTGAAATAAAGAATCAAAAAACAGAGCAAAAGAAAACTCTGTATGAGCTTCAAAAGGAGGAGTTCAGAAAGGTGATCTTGTTTCTGTGAACTTAGTAACAAAATTGTAGCAGAACACTGTGTGCCTTCAGTCGTCTTTGAATTAAAAGTTACATAATTGAACCTAACAGTCTTATTCTTAGAAGAACTCAAAGAGTAAATGATGGAATATATATTGACCGCAATAGGGAAGAGGTAAAAAACATTTCTAAGTATAATTGGCAACATACTATGCTAGGCTATGCGCTCACAGATACTAGATCAGAGGTCTAGAAACTTTCTGAACAAAGGGCCAGTTTACTATCCTTCAGATTTTCAGGGGGGCAAACTGTGGCCAATGGGAGGAAAAAATGCCCCATCATTGGTATCATTGGGAGGAATATTGCCTCATTGTTGGTATCAGGGCAAGAAAGGAGGGTGAGATGAGGAGAAAGTATGGACATGGGAAGGGGGTGGGATGAGGAGGGATTATACCACAATACTCACCTTCAATCTGGAGCTGAGGAAGGGTTAAGGAGATGTGTTGGAGGGAGGACATGAAGAGGGTTTATGAAGCTGAGAAGAGATCTGCTTTTTTGCAATATATCAGAAATTATGTAGGGAATAGAGATGGGCCAATATCATTCAACCCAGTAGCCTGAGGACATCATGTGGTTAAAGCAAAATTGTCAGGTCACCTGGGACCAGGTGACAGATGCACTCTATAGGAGTCAGAAGTGCACCGCTAAGGTAGTGGACCCTAGGACTGACTGCTGCGGATTGAACCCTGGAAGGTTCAGGAAGCAGGTCTACAGGATAACTAACATGTATCCCAGTGGGAGCTAGAGCATAGATTCCCCAGGGCGCGGAGTCTAAGAGCCAGCGGGTGTTCACCAGAGCCTCTAGCGGTGAGGATGGACTGCGCTACAGTCTGGCTCCAGGTCATGGCCCCCAGGGTCTCACAGCTCACGCTCACCGTAGACTACAGGTGAAGAGGAAGGAGGCAGCAGGCTGGAATGACGGGGAAGTAAGGGGTAAGCCAAAGGTCAGGGCGAATAGCAGACAAGGATAAACATAACACGCCAAAGGTCAGGGTAACATGCAGACAGGGATCGTCGAGAACAGGCCAAAGTCGGTAACAGGGATCAGACGTAGGACACAGCAAGTACACACAGAGGCTAACACACAATGGTTGATCAGTACTGCTGGCTTGCAGTGCACAGGTTAATATAGGGTTCCCTGATAGGGCCTGGGGTGGGGCCATGCTTAGAAGAGAGGTTATAAAACCAGTCAGGTGAGAGGCAGATGGTCTTTAGAGATGAACACATGGAGACAGGTAAGCTGACAGAGAAAACTCTATTGCATAACCATGACAAAAATACTGCAGGGGAGGCAGCTACAGATTAAGATGAGTATTGCAGCCTCAGCTTTTTGGGGTGGGGGGCAGTTTGATCAATGAAAAAATTAGCCCAAAGTTGGGCTTCTTTTGATGTTGCACTTGAGTCCTGGGTTCAGTTACAGTTACATGGCTCTTGCATGTTCTTTTTGTGTTTGCAAGGGTTTCTAGACATGTGCAATTCGTTTTGTTCTGAATTAGTTTTTTTATGAATTTCCCGAATTAACAAAAACTCATTTAAAGCGGGGGTCCACCTATCTATTGTTTTTTTTTTTTTTGAGTTCATTCACAAACTTTTCTTCTCAGCATTACATACTCACATATTGTGTGTAATATGTCCGCCTGTGTCAGATTTCGTCGGAAAGAATAACTTATATTATTCACTGCAGGCGGTTTACATCTTCATTGTGGGCATTTGAAGCCCACAAGCATTTATTTCCTGGATGTGGTGAATGCTGTGCTCCCAACATTCACTGCTCGTTCCCGCACATGCTCAGTGGCATCCTGGGAAGCCTGAGACTAGCTCCCAGGAGTCTGGGAGAGGCTAGAAACACGCCTACTCCCATGGGAGGAGAACCAGGAAGTGCAAAGAAGAATAGAAAAATAAAAGGTAATTACGGCGATTTAAATTTTTTTAAACAGCATGTCAGCATCTAGGCAAGGAAGAGAATACATACAGATATTGTTCAAAATTTGGGTGGAACCCCGCTTTAACGAATGTTTCCGAATATTCGTAAAATCGAATATTCGAAAATTCGTCAATTCATAAATATGAAAATTTGTAAATTCGTAAAACCGAAAATTCAGAATTTCAAAAATCCGAAAACCCGAAAATTTGAAAATCTGAAATAATAACCAACCAATAATACCTTAACTATTACTAACTATTAAGTTATAGGTATTGGAATTTCCTTACAAATTTGGCTGTTAGTGAAAGTAACGAATACGAATTTATCCGAAGTTGCGAATATGAATGCCGTATCTAAACGAATGGAACGTAACTAATTAATAATAATAAGTAACAATAATAATAATGAAAGCTTTTTATTATTATTATTTATTATTAATTCGCTCCGTTCTATTTGTTTAGATGCGGCATTCCTTATTTCGGATAATTCGTTAACTTCGGATAAATTCATATTCGTTACGTTCACTAACAGCCAAATTTGAAAGGAAATTCCAATACCAATAATTTAATAGTTAGTTATTATTAGTTATCTAGTTAGTTATTCTTTCAAATTTTCCTTCTTATTTTCGGATTTTCGAATTTTCAAATTTCCGGATTAACGAATGAACGAATTTACAAATTTACGAATTGCGATAGTTATGAATGACCCGAAAAAGGAAAAAAAACAAAAAAAACAAATGAAACGAAAACAAATTTTTCGGCAGTGCACTTGTCTACTTGCATGTCCTTTTCTTTGTTTGCAAGGGTTTCTTCTTTGCACTTTGGAATAAGTGTTATGTATCAGTAAAATAAATAACCGCATATACATTTTTTTTTTCCATAGCTCTTAAACAGATAATAAATAATATGTAAATTTGCAGCTTTTCTTACTCCTTACCCACTGACTGATTAAGCCACGTACTGCCCTGTCCATATGTCAGGATGAACACACAGGAGGAAAGTCTGGGCTGAGGAAATTTGACATTGACCTAATACCATGACACGTGATGCGTCTGCCAACATCTGGAGAAATTAGAGCCGTCATAGCTATAAAATAGGCAATCACTCATTGTAGTGGATATAAATGAGTTAATTGAAAAGGCATATATTACATGAAAGATTTACAGTCCATAGTAAATGTAAAGGAGGGCTGGGGATGGCAGTTCCAAATGGTCTATTTAGAAATTTTTTCCCACCAGATCCTCACAACAGTCACTCAGGGTTCACACATTTTCCAACTAATTTCAATAAAAATGTATGAATCTTGGTTGAAAGTTGTGTGAAAACATTCATAAATAGACCTTCAAATGTCTGGAGCTGTAATCTTTTATAATGCATAACACAAAGAACAGCACAAAGACGGCATACACATGGCAATTTTTATTCAATTCCAACCACTTTCGAGTCACTGGGAATGGTACATGCGATCGTACATGTAGCACCCTGGAGTTTAGGCAGGGTTGCTCCTCAAAAATGTACTTGCCAGGAGTAGTTATCCTGGTTAATTGTTAGAGATCTGTTGATTTCTCCCTAAGTTTGACCTTGTTACACTTTTCTCTTCTACCACTAGGTGGCCAGGTACTTGGTGGTACTAGATACGAGAAGGACAACCCAAGGTCAGGTTATGGGTATATGGGGTATCTCAGCCAATGGGCAGGGGTTTTCTTTGATCCCTTGGCCTGCTGGGAGAGCCTATATATTTGAGTGGAGTCAGGTGATCTGTAGAACACAGATCACCTGACTCCACCCAGATCACCTGACTGCGGTCGACACATGTCCTCCCAGACGGCCGTCCAGGTGGCACAGAATGCGCCACCTGGACGGCCGTCTGGGTGGACGTGTGCCATATTGCCCGGGCTGCTAGGTCGGAGATTGGGCCTATCCCAGGCACATCTGGCTGCTAGGCTGTCTGAGAGCCTATCCAGAAGCAGCGCAGGGTTGGGATTGCGGCTTGTGGTCCATCCAAAAGTAATGGTTCTGCCGGCCGGAGAACCTGTCATGGTCGGAGGTAGAGGGGAAGCTGTCACCAGTAAGGGACTATCCGCCTTATTACCAGGGACCACAGTGAGTAACTGAAGCAAGTGCCGGAGCAGTAGTCTCACCAACCGGGGACGTGAAGAATCGGGAAACTTCAGTTGGAACCAAGTCAGGGAGCCAGCCAGCGGAGGTGACGCTTGCAGAGCAGCCTTGTGTGTCAGGCCAGGGACCGAGCAGGCCAGCGTGGGTGAAGCTTGATTGGTATCTAAAGTGACCCAGCAGAGAAGCGGGGTGACGCTTGAGGAAGATACCACCGTGAAGATTGAAGGAGCTCAAGGATTTCAGTGATAGTGAATCAGTGGGTCTAGTGAGAGACCGGGAGCTCAGTGTGCTGAAGAACTACAAGGAAAGATTGTACTGGAAGATAAAGGAACTGTTAAACTTCAAGTTAGGAACTGTTAAAGACTGTTGCCATAGGAGACAGCATTCCTGCACGTGCAGATGTGGCGTCTTGCTGGATGCTTTTCCCTGCATTGCTGTTCTCCTGTTCAAGTCTCAGAGTCTGCCAAATGAACTTGCAAATACCTAAGGGTGTCCTGGCCCTAACACTCTCTCCCCCAGAAAAGTTTGTTAAGAGAAATAAACTTTCCTTTTATTCAAGAAGTGTCTGGCGCCCAGTGACTTTCACCACCTTTGCACCTACTATGTCTTGCAACCCACTACATACAGAAGGATGTCAGCTATCTCTGGCTCTGGAGGTTCTCATTAGACAGAAGGAGGCCTGGGACCTTGCTACATACATTAATCGCACATGCAATCAAAAAACAGAATACAGTCGATTATACAGTTGAAACTGTGCAATAAATCGACAGCTTTAATACAGTGTGCTGAGCAACTTAAAATGGGAAATTTCATTGAAGGTGATTTGACTCCTCTATTGCATTCCATAGCGTTGCTCAACAAACTCAGTGAGATTAGTCAGTTTAACTTTCTCTGGAAGAGAGGCTATGCCCATAGCTGCCATAGCACTCAGTTCATTTGTTTACATTTTTTTTCCCACCCAACTGATGGCTTTATTGTAGAACTTTACAGCTGCCTGACCACTACATGCTGAGAAATGTGTGTCTCAGACAGGAGATTTCTCTACACTTGTTGTTCCACAGACACAAAAGGAAGTAGAAGGATATTTCTTCAAAATTAGGGGAATTACCCTCCTAGACAGCTGTCACTAGAACAGGTGTCATCATAGGAAACTGTACCCTCTAAAGTTTACATCCCACAGCAAGAATGTATTCTAATGGAGAACAAGAGCTGCCTGTGTCCTAGCAACATAAAGATGCTAGGTGGCTTCCTTTAGAAGCTGCCAACATCCTGCAATGGATGACATTAGGTGGAACCTTTCAGAGTAGAGTCCATTGCCCTCTGTGCCCTAGCAATGGAGGACACTAGGAAGCTTCCTTGAGATGCTGTCTACGTCCTAGCAATGGAGGACATTAGGAAGCTTCCTTGAAAAGCCTTCTACATCCTAGCAATGGAGGACACTAGGCAGCTTCCTTGAGAAGCCACCTGCATCTTAACATTGGTGGACAACTAGAGGCAATATCTGTCTGCATTGTAGCAATGGAGGACACTAGGCTGCTTCCTTGAGAAGCCACCTGCGTCTTAACAACAGAGCACACCTAGAGTCAATAGTCATTTGCATTCTAGTAGTAATGAAGAATGCTAGGCAGGTTCCCTGAGAAGCCTCCAACATCTAGCTATGAAGGACACTAGACAGTTTCCTTGATAAGCTACCTGTGTCCTAGCAACAGAGGACACTGAGTGGCTCGCTTGCGTAGCCAACTGCATCTCAACAATGTAAGATGCCAAGGGGCAATAGCCATCTGCGTTGTAGCAATGGAAGACACCAGGTAGCTTCCTTAAACAGCCGCCTGTGTCCTAACAATGGAGGGAACCTAGAGCCAGTTGACCTCTTCTATGAGAAGCCTTCCATGTCCTTGCAATTGAGGACACTAGGCAGCTTCCTTGAGATGCTACCTGTGGCTTGGCAATGGAGGATTCTAGGAGGCTTCCTTGAGAAGCCTTCCAGGTCCTTGCAAAGGAGGACACTCGGCAGCTTCCTTGAGATGCTACCTGTGTCTTAGCAATGGAGGACGCTAGGCAGCTTCCTTGGGAAGCCAACTGCCTCCCAGAATTAGAGTATGCTAGCAACAGGGTAATTCTATGTTGTAACACTGTTGCTAGCTTCTGCCAGCAAGATCCTGCATACTATTTGATGTATTTTCATACGCCCGTGTGTAGCTTCACACTTGTGCATTGCGTGGTACTATTTGTGCTGGGTTGCAGTGTCACATACAGTAGCGTTGCTGAAAATGCTGCAAGGGTGTTTTTTTGTGTGTGTTGACATTCAAGCACAAGTGTGAAGGGGCCTTAATCATCATAGATTAGAAAGAAGAGATACTCTTGCTTGCGATATCTGATTTTCTAAGATATCTCCTTTTATTTGAAGCACTCCAAGTTCTGTTACTTACCATATACGGTATGTATAATTGGTATGCAATCATTATCCTCCAAACACCCCTCATCCCATATCCCCCCCCCCACTTTCCCCAATCACTGGCGGACAGATGTGTTCTGAATGATTCCCACCTCACCATACTGCCGCCTTTGGAGATCTCTTGCATCTCCTACCGGCATCAAACATACGAATCTGACAGCTCAGCCTAAGTAAACCATATCTAATTAATCTCTCCGCATTGAGTAGGTGTGATGCAAAGATTTTGTTTATTAGTTCTTGCCATCGTAGTCTGATGCCTGGGAAATAAAAAGAACCACCTGTCTGTTATCAAAGGCAACAGAGGTCCGTTTCAGCTTTATTGTAACCATGGAAACAATGGCAACAGATGTGGATAACGAAGAAGAGGGAAGCAAGACATGCTAAGGGTCCAGTCATGTTTGTTTCACACTCGGCTGAACAATGGGGGGAAGTTTTGACGTATTCATTTTCTAACAAGGCTTTTTAATTGCTAGTCTACCATGCTTGGAGATCACGCTATCCAGAAAAGAGATGCATTATACTATAATTGCCAAGAAGGACCTCTTGATCATTCACAGAGAAGTTTTAACACCCATGAAAAGTATGTTTATGTATTAATATACCCTCGTTCCTTTCTTTTTCCCAACTGCTCCTTTATAGTGTAGGAGGTTAGGAATTATTCACACATCCGATGTCGTCGAATTTCAGCTTGCAATTGACATGGGATCACAATCAAGTGCTCATCTTCAAAAATAAAATCGCAATAAGCGTATATTGATTGGTTTGCGCAAAAGTTATAGCGTCTACAAAATAGGGGATAGATTTATGGCATTTTTTTTTTTTACTAGTAATGGCAGTGATCTGCGATTTTTCTCAGGACTGCGATATTGCGGCGGACAGATTGGACAGTTTTGACGGTGCTATAAAAATGCACTGATTACTGTGTAAATGTCACTGGCAGGGAAGGGATTAACACTAGGGGGCGATCAAGGGGTTAAATGTGTTGCCTAGGGGGTGATTCTAACTGTAGGGGGAGGGGACTGACTGGGGGAGGTGACCGATCGGTGTTCCTCTGTACTGGGAACACACGATCGGTCTCCTCTCCCCTGACAGGACATGGATCTGTGTCTTTACACACACAGATCCATGTCCCTGCTCTGTGACTGGCAATTGCTGGTGCCTGGCGAACATCGAGGCCACCAGGCACACGCTCCCTAGCGGCCGCAAAGCCGAGGACATCATATGACGTCTGCCCAGGATGAGAAAGCCACCTTGCGGCCGTCATTTGACTATACGCGGGATGGGAAAAGGTTATATGCACTCCAGAAATGTTCTATGGACGGTCACATTTTTCACATATGGTGGGAATGCCCTGTCATTGCCCCATTTTGGACAGTCATCTCCAACCTCATTCAGAATCTTACTAATGTATCTACTATGTTATCCCCGCAGATGGCTCTATTCAGACTAGGCCTCTCATTCTGGCCTTCAAAATTCCACCCTGTTGTCACCCATGTTCCAATTGCCGCTCGTCTTTCCATTGCTCACCTCTGGAAACAATCATCCCCACCCACTATAGGTATGACCATTGACATACTCAATGAACACATGAGTATGGAACAAGTGATTACATAATTTGTACTCAATTTGGGACTTCAGGTTACAATTTTCTCTATTAGGCCAATGAGCTTTTCTTCTTATTGTTTATCCCACAGGACGCTGACAAGTTTTTCACGTATCATAATCCAGGTAAGCTTTCGCTTCATTACGTACTGAGTCAATCACGGGGCTTTTCCAAGCAGTAGCGATAGTTCTTTTAGCTGACAAAAACATGTAATATATTAGAGTCTGTGTGGATCTGGAGATGTTTTCCACGGGCTCGTTGAATAGTGTGATCCGAGTGGCCTTTTTTAATGTTAACCACAGTGACCTAGTGATTTAAGGAATGAACCCATGTCCAGAAACACCGGACCTTGGGGCAGGTCCACCATACATGAAGAGCAGAACCCACCTGGCCACAGCCTCTGAAGCAGGAGCGTGACGAATTCAGGTACATCTTCTGGCACTAAGTACCATTTTGGGAGCACATTGTACCCTGCCTCAATCAGGGCAACATTCATAATGCCCTTGCTTATGCGTGTAGTCCAGGATCGCCAATCCTCCACCTCAGGAGCCCAATGACTATGCCCAAGTACTTAACTTTCTCTGACTTCATAGCTATGTTCCTTAATCCTCCATTGAGCATTCCCTTATTGGCAACTTAGTCTCACTCGGCAGGTAAATGGAAGTTGTTGCAGGCTTAGCTATGGAGTCAGGGAAAGAGGCCCACTAACAAGGAGAATCAGAGAGAGACATAATGTCTGCCCTTAGGCACTTTTTGGTTTGACTTTTTTTTTATTATAATCATTTTTTCTTTATTAAGACAAATTCCAACATACAACATAGAAAAACACATTGTACAATATATCTATATAAGTCTTTTCATTACCATACACCACGCTAACCTCTCCACCCCGAAAAAACACACCGGATCTTTGATCATGTCATCTTCAGAAGAGAAAAAAAGGAAAAAGCCCACCCACTTGCCTACCCATAACCAAAACTCAATTTGTGCAAAACGTTATTCAAAGTATAATTAAGAAGGGGGCTTTACAGCTCCCTATTACGTGTGTCAAACAACCAACAATACAAAAGAAAATAAAAATAAAAAATTAAAAAAAAATTAAAAATTTTGAATTACTATTTTCGTGCCCTGTTATGTTTAGTGCTTTAATTCAATATAATCTCACGCTACTATTTCATTTTTACACCTCTCCACCTTTGATTTCAATCTACCCTTCTTTATGTGATTCCAATACATGTTGCCCATCCCGTGCCTAATTTACTATTATAACTTATCCTCTTCCTTTAATGACATCAATCATCTCTCCACTGCCCCTTCCAGAGGAGGAAAGAAGAAACAACACAAAAAAAAGAAAAAAAAAAAAAAAACCCCACCTCCTCCCAATTTCCCCCCACCAGATGCATCTCAAAGACTATCCGATCCATAACGCAGCATTGCCCCCAAAAGGGTTTAATCCACCCCTATTTCTGAGGAGTAATACAGCCATCCTGCCCATGTATCTTTAAATGTATTCTGTTGGTCTTTAACCATATGTATCCATCTCTCTGCTTCCATTATTTTTTCTACCTCCCTTTTCCAATCCATTAGAGTGGGACATCCAGACTGTTTCCAAAATCTAGGTATCAATATTTTGGCTGCAATTTAGCAAATGGGGAGTTATGCCGCATACACATGAGCGGAATTTCCAACAGAAAGAGTCCGATGGGAGCTTCTCATCGTATATTCCGACCGTGTGTATGCCCCATCGGACTTTTTCTGTCGAAAATTCAGACGGACTTAGATAGAGGACATGTTCTATACTGTTCCGACGGAAGAAATTACTGTCGGAAAAACACGCTCGTCTGCATTCTGTTCCGATGCACCAAAAACAACGCACGCTCTGAAGCAAGTACGAGACGGAAGCTATTGGCTACTGGCTACTGAACTTCCGCTTTCTAGTCCTGTCCTACGTGTACCGCGTTCCGGACGGTCGGAATTTGGTGTGACCGTGTGTATGCAAGACAGCTTGAGCGGAATTCTGTTGGAACTCCATCGGAAAAACCTTCAGAGTTTATTCCAACGGCAAAACCGGTCGTGTGTACGCGGCATAACGCTTCTCTTATAAGACCTAGGAGATGATGGCATCCCATAAAAAGAAAATCTAATGGAGAGAATTCTATTAGGTCTAAGTGTCATTTTCTTAACCCAAGGGGCCATCTCCTCCCAGAAAACTTTCATCTTTGGGCAATGCCACCATAAATGCAGAAATGAACCCCTTTGGTTACATCCCCCCCAGCAGTTAATATCCTCCGTTAGATATATCTGAGCCAATCGGATGGGTGTACGATACCATCTTGTCAGGAACTTATAAGACATCTCCTGTATATGGGAACTTATTGAAGTATGGTGTGTCACTCCCATCAGCCTTCTAATCTGCTCCGATGTCAAATTATAGCCCAGTTCTCTTTCCCATTCTCAAATGAAATAGGGAGTTGTCATATTTTGGGCGCTCACAACCAGCCTATACATTCGAGACAACATATGACCCGACTCTGATAAGTTAACACATCATTCCTCAAAAGTAGTAAGCGGGTTTGCTGGCCTAATCTGGTGCTTCCACTTATTGAACAAGTCTGTCAGTTGACGGTATTTCCATACAGCCATTGGTACTTCCCCCAGTATTGGAACCAAATCCACCAATGGAAGTAATTTACCCTGTGGGGCCACGCCAGCGCAATTACCCTTCCCGTCCATTCCCTAAACTCCCTTTCTCTTCCCCTGGGAAAACCAGGCAAATCCTTCCAATGGTGTTAAAGGGGATATTGGGGGGGGGGGGGGCAAACTTTCCCGTACTGTTCATTCTATTCCAAATGGATAGTGTCGTCTTTGTCAGAGTTGACGCATATTCTGACAACCCCCTATAAGAAAACGGAATCCAGGGGGCTCCGGCCAAGTTCCTACCTGCTAAAGTTTTCTCCAAGGGCACCCAAATTTTACTAGCAGAGTCATGGCACCAGTTCATTATAGGAACCAGGGCCATGGCTCTGTAATAAAGCGCTATATCTGGGAGTCCCACCCTCCCGTTTTGGTCTCCTAAAAATCTCATGTGCCAACCTGGGATGTTTATCTCCCCTTCCACAAAGGTCAGAAAAGCCCTTCGTATTTGTTTAAAAAAAATGTCCGTGGGAGTGTTATGGGTACGGCACGTTCTTGGTTCGGCTTATTTCAATCTGTACTAGAAAACAATGAGTATACAAGATGATATTTCAGAGACTTGGGATTTTTCGCATTTTCTATTTCTGATTGTCTGGAGGTGTATTTAAAATAAGAAATACGGATTCAGCGGTAAAACGTTCGTAAGATAAGGTAAAATCCCTATCAATTCCACAGGACTGAGGGAGAGATTTTATGATAAAAAAAAAAAAAAAGACTAGTGCTATGGCAACAGAAGCGGTGACGCTCGAAACCTTTAATCCAAAATCTTGAAAGAGTTAGTCGCAATTTTTAAAAATCCTCAGCAATGCTTTAAAATAATTGGCAAGGCTAATAGGTACAAAATGAAAGATCGTTAATCATGATGGCAATAAAAAAAAAATCTTAAATGGTAGAATTTCTGTTTGATCTGCTAAGCGAGATTTCAATACCGCAAAAGTCCAGAAACTCACAGAACACTATATATATACGAATTAAATTCAAAATACTAACCACAGCATACAAAGCCGTTCACAACTCTGCCCCGAGCTACATCACCAATCTTGTCTCCAAATATCACCCAAATCGACCTCTCCGCTCTTCTCAAGACCTCCTGCTCTCAAGCTCCCTCGTCTCCTCCTCCCATGCTCTTCTCCAGGATTTCTCTGGAGCCTCTCCCATCCTCTGGAACTCGCTACCTCAACCTGTCCGGCTATCCCCTACTCTTGCTACCTTCAGGCGATCCCTGAAAACTCATCTCTTCAGGGAAGCCTATCACGTCCCAAACTAATCTCCTACCACTTCCACCAGCTCATTCCCCACAGTTACAACCTTTTGTACCACCTGCCCCACCCTATCAGATTGTAACTCTTCTGAGCAGGGCCCTCTTAATACTCTTGTATTTTATTGTATTATAACTGTATTGTCTCCCTTTCATATTGTAAAGTGCTGCGTAAGCTGTTGGCACCAGGGGCGTCGCTAGGGGGTGGCTTTTGGGGCTATAGCCCCGAATCTCAGGCCCATAGCCCCGAGTCTCTGCAGGGGTCCCCAAGGGGAGGGGAGGCTCTCTGGGGACCCTGATGCATGGGGGAGGCTCTCTGAGAACCCTGATGCAAGGGGGAGGCTCTCTGGGGATATATACACACACACTTATATTATATACATGTGTATGCCTGCCCAAGCGTATGACTTTCTTTACTACATTGCTATGGGCTCTAGCCCCAGATCTTTTGTAGACCTAGCAATGCCCCTGGTTGGCACTATATAAATCCTGTAAAATAATAATAATAATAATATATCACATAACCTTCAGAAGGCCGGTCCCCCTAATATGGTAGACTTTGCAAGTTTGGTAACTGGGCTTCTGCATGTCCGCCCTGATCTGCATTTGCTAAGGTCACCACAAGTTTTGGGCCGATACTGTCCTCTCTTGCTAAGCTATTCCTCATACACTCATCGGCCACTTTATTAGGTTCACCTGTTGAATCGCTTGGTAACACAAATTGCTAATCAGCCAATCACATAGCAGCAACTCAATGCATTCAGGCATGTAGACGTGGTGAAGACGACTTGCTGAAGTTCAAACCGAGCACCAGAATGGGGAAGAAAGGGGATTCAAGTGACTTTGAACGTGGCGTGGTTGTTGGTACCAGACGGGCTGGTCTGAGTATTTCAAAATGTGCTGATCTACTGGGATTTTCACACACAACCATCTCTCGGGTTTCAAGTGAAAAAATAATGGGCACGGCGCCAAATAATAAAACGTGCACTCTCACAATCTAATGCTGCTGCTAAAATTAGTATAATACTAATAGACAATATACAGACAGTAAAGGGCGCATCAGTAGTGCAATATATATTTTTTATTGTATTATGCACTGTTGCACTTTTATTACATCTCTCAGGTTTACAGAGAATGAACCGAAAAAGAGAAAATATCCAGTGAGCGGCAGTTGTGTGGAGCAAAATGTCTTGTTGATGTCAGAGGTCAGAGGAGAATGGGCAGAGAATGGAGCCAAATTAACAACTGTCTACAGATAACGTCACACCAATGATTTCCAGGAATAAGACCACACCGGCATTCCCGCTTAAGCTTACAAAATGATTTCCATTCCCAGGAAGTACTTATTTTTATCCGAAGCATTGTTACACTATGGAGGATGTTTGTGTTGCTACCATCACTAGGCTCTATGTAGACCCAAACATCCAACAACGGTCTGAAAAAGGACGCCATGATTTATAATGATCAAAGAATGTTTACTGTAAGTTGCAATATCCTAATATATTATTCTTACTTACGAAAATCTACCAGGACCAAATGCTAGCCATAAATGAACAACAAAAAAGATTTCCACTTCCTTAAAATAAAGGTAGGGTCTATCAGCCCCAATGATGATCACTTCTCACCCATGTGACTTTACATGCATAATGTGCTTAGAGAGCGATAATTTCTTTCTGAATAAAAAGGAAGCAAGTAAAAAATAAGATGCAACATACAGTATGATAACAAGATGATTGACTTTAGAAAATGAAAAGCAAGGCATAGAACGAGATCTGTAATCAGCTGTGGTCATTGTCCTCCTGATGGACTGGCACTGAGAAGAAATGGGAGGAGCTCTCGGCAAATCTCAGGACTGCCAGACAGAGAACAAAGTTGGTAGCTACAGCACTTTGAGATACCTGAATGGAAGGGGGTACCGGCATCATTGAAAAAAAGCAACCTGTTACTTTTTTGCCCGTGCATGCTTTTCTTGAATTGGCTGCATGATAATACGTAGAGCAACTTTGGTATGAAAGCAGCTGTGACTGGAACCCCCACCCTGCAGGAACCATAGCAGCTGCCAAGGTCATTATGGCTAGAGTTGCACCTCCACTTGAAGAATAAGTCTTTATGTCTGCGAAGACTACTTGTACGTTCAAAAAAAGAGATTCTTGGATGTACAGTTTCATGGCTGTTTGTTTAGCAAAGTGCTGAAACTGCACACCACTTCCAAAGGGTAAAGTCAACTTTATTGCTCAGCACATAAACAACCCCAGGATCCTCCCTCTAACATGTTTCGTCCCCTGCTAGGGCTTAATCATAGAGCATGTTTGTCTGTGTTAAAGCAGAAACCTCACCTTAAAGGGGAAGTTTTGCTTTAAGTTTCCCGCTCCTATTCTTTTGGAATTCTTTTTCTTTTTTTGGGGGGGGGGAGTGGGTACCTAGTGTGGCGTGGTGAGGCAAAGCCACTGTGTGTTATGGTAGTCTGTGCCATGTTTTGCAGAAAACAGGCCCACTAATGGTACAGGTGTGTGCTGTTCTTTTAGTAGTGTCAGGATTAGGGGTCAGTGCCCTACCCTCCTGAATGGGTCAGTGATTGTAAGGGAGACGAGAGGTGCATGTCTGCACCATGCTGTCCAGGATGGGACAGGCCAAGAAGCTGAGACACAGGGTCTCGCTCAGGGGTCAGAGGTCCCCCAAACCAGAGGCCCAAGTCTGAGAAAAAGATGCCGAGAGACAGGGTCTCACCTGGGGGTCAGAGGTGCCCCAAACTAGAGGCCCAGGTGTTAGAGAAAGAAGCCGAGAGAAAGGGTCTCACCCGGGGGGGGGGCAGAGGTGCCCCAAATAAGAGGCCCAGGTGTGAGAGAAAAAAGCTGAAAGACGCGGGTCTCACTCGGGGGGGGGGGGGGCGAGGTGCCCCAAGCCAGAGACCTGAGTCTGAGAGGAAGAAGCTGACAGACAGGGTCTCTCCAGAAGGTCAGAGGTGCCCCAAGCCAGAGGTCTGAGTCTGAGAGGAAGAAGCTGACAGACAGGGTCTCTCCCGAAGGTCAGAGGTTCCCCAAGCCAGAGGTCTGAGTCTGAGAGGAAGAAGCTGACAGACAGGGTCTCTCCCGAAGGTCAGAGGTGCCCCAAGCCAGAGGTCTGAGTCTGAGAGGAAGAAGCCAAGAGCCAGGGTCTCACCCAGGGGTCAGAGGTGCCCCAAGCCAAAGGTCCGAGTCGGAGAGAGAGTCTATGAGAGACAGAACAGCTGGGAGCTGTAAAGGAAAGACATAGAGTTGAAAGAGGTACAGCATTTGCGTACTACCACTAAGGATGGGTGCTAGATGGTCTGAAGGACCGAGGCATGAGGCCTGAGCAATAGAGCTGCAAAGAGCCAGGAGGCTTGAATATTGTTCTTTGTCGTATTGATGGTGAGAACCGCCTGCGTGGGAAGCTATACATTTGTGAACTTCTACATTCTTTAAATAAAAGTGGGCAGGAAAAGCCCTGAAAGGTACTTCTGGCCTGGAGCAAACTCACTATTTCGCGCTAACAATGAGCTACAAAATTACCCCATGTCACACTGGTTTTGACCAGTACCCGCTTCTGGACGGATCGCCTAAGTGATTCCCCCGGAAGTTCTCTCACCTGCCCACAAACTTTTGGGACGCGTCATAGGTTCCAGAAGGCTGTGGGACCATTCACAAATTGTGAAGTGTGAAGCAAATTAACATGCCGGCACTGGGGGGACCCGAAGGCCGACGAAGAACTGCCCCCCCCCCCCCCCGGTGAGGACAGCGCTGGATCCCTGGGACAGGTAAGTGTCCTTTTATTAAAGTCAGCAGCTACAGTTTTTGTAGCTGCTGGCTTTTTTTCAAACAGGGTGAAGAACCTCTTTAATTCCCATATTCATGATGTTTCAGTAATGACCCAAAAAATGTGGAAAACTTCATTTTTTTTATCATAAATTACATCTGCAAATTTTATGCAAGGAGCTGATGCATACACAAACATGTCGACCTTTGTAAATGTTCCCCATGGACCAGCAATTATTTTTATCTTTTCTACTTTGATTTAAATATGTAAATGTTATTTTGAATAAAACATCTAAAAGCATATCTAGTAATCAGTAGGCTTTCATGTGTGAACCGTCGGACCCGTGCTCATTGCACTTCCAGCTAAAAAAACTTACATAGATGCAAAGCTCCGATAAACCGGCAAGATGCTGGCAGGCGCGATCCCTTTCCAAATATATGCACCATGTGTTTCATCTCAGGTAATTTACTGTGGCATGCTTTATTTTTTTAAGAAGAATAAACATCCATTCATTGAAGTTTTCAAAGAATTTCCTATCTCTATAGAATAGTCTGCTCACAAATTAGGAATTAAATTCAGTGCGTCTTGTATAATGATTGCAACCTGTGTATCGGAAAGAACTTATATCCTAATTAGTGTATAAAACAGCGGGAAGAGGATTTATACTTTTTCGTGGCAGCAAGTCGAAACTATCGGTAATATATACTGTACATCCCTTCATACATTCTGACATCTTCACACTATGGTCAAAATGTAAAATTATATATGCATTTCCACATTGTATTTCCATTATTTCTAGCCTAATCCTGTTAACCGCTTGAGCTGCGGAAAGTTTTACCCCCTTAATGAATAGTGCTGGGCAAGCAGTTCGGACCGAGCATAAGTACGGGCCGAACATCGCCTGTTCCCGAGTTGTCAGCGAACGCCCAAAAATTACGAGGCTCTCGGCGGGATATTCATCCGCCGAGCACCCCACAATGCACTGCGCCCTGCGCAGTGCTTTCTAAGCCCTGATTGGCTGAAGCAATGCACCTGACCGCTCAGCGGCGGCGGCCTCCCGTTCTCCTGCACTCCACAGGTCACCGCGGCGACAGCAGCGGCGGCTTCCATTTCCTCCCTCCTCCTCGGCAGCCATCGGGAGCCTTCTCTTTTTGGCCAATCGGAAAACAGGTCTAACACCCGCTTCTGATTGGCCACATTGAGGATTAGTGTTTCAACAGCGAATGTTCATTCGCTGTTGTAACTCACGTGGATGGGATCGTAGTGCATTCTCTGTGACCCGAGCCCACTCGATTTTGAAGCCTATTAGAACCACTGACTCTAATCAGGTGCATAAAAAAAATGCTACTGTAATTCATGCACCCGGTGCCCTGAAAGGGGCGGGACGCATGAATAGGGGGTGGCTGCGGTGGCCATGAATAGATTCATGCTATGCATGAATCTATCCATTGAATATAGGGGGTGGCGTGGAGAGAGATGGTGATGCCCGGGCGCCCCTAATGGACAGGTCGCAACTGGTCAGGTGCAAAGCTTTGCCCAATCAGTGCACATTGAATAGCTGGTCGCTAAGAAGCGGGCCTGGAAGCCGGTCGTCGCATCCCCAACAATGGATGAGTCATCAGCTGTCAGCGGGCTTCCCCGGTGACAGCTGAATGAAAAAAAAAAACACTGTTGGCAATATGGCGTGGGATTTTTTTCCCCACATTTTTGTACTGCCGTAAATGTTTTTTTTTTTTTTTTCAAGAAAGCTTTAATCAATTTTAATATATTTTTTTTTTATAACTGCCAGTTTTGCTGCAACAGGTTCTATACATGTTACAGATGCGCCACTTTACAGACAAAGGGGACTTCACAGTGAGGCAGGATGGGGATCTGCCTATGTAAATAAGGCAGGGGACAAAATGGAGATCTGCTGTTGCTAGTGATTAGGAACAGCGATCTCCGTGTTGTTCCTGTCATTACTCCCCCCCACACAGTAAGAAAGCACCAAAAGGGAACAGATTTAACCCTTTGATTGCCCCTGATGTTAACCCCTTCCTTGCCAGTGTCATTTATACAGTGATCAGTGCAATTCTTTTAGCACTGATCACTGTATTGGTATTACTGGTCCCCAAAAAGTGTCACTAATGCTGCGTACACATGAGCGGACTTTACGGCAGACTTTACGACGGACTTTCCGAATCAACGGACTTGCCTACACACGATCAACCAAAGTCCGTCGAATTCGCACGTGATGACGTACGACCGGACTAAAACAAGGAAGTTCATAGCCAGTAGCCAAAAGTTGCCCTAGTGTCGTTTTTTTGTCCGTCGGACTAGCATACAGACGAGCGGACTTTTCGACTGGACTTGAGTCCGTCGGACAGATTTGAAACATGTTTCATTTTTAGGTCCGTTGAACTTTTGGGGAAAAAATGTCCGCTGGAGCCCACACACGATCGAATTGTCCGACGGACTCCGGTCCGCTGGACCAAGTATGCTGTAAAGTCCGGTTGTGTGTACGCGGCACATTAGGGTCATATTTGTCCGTCGCAATGTCGAAGTCCCGCTATAAATCGCTGATCGCCGCCATTACTAGTAAAAAAAAAAAAAATTAAAAGTCCATAAATCTTTCACACATTTTGTAGACGCTATAACTTTTGCGCAAACCAATCAATATACGCTTATTGGGATTTTTTAGTACCAAAAATATGTAGAAGAATAAATATCAGCCTAAATTGATGAAAACATTTTTTTTTTTTACTTTTTTTTTGGGATATGTACTATAGCAGAAAGTAAAAAATATATATTTTTTTCAAAATTGTCTTTTTTTGTTTATAGCACAAAGAATAAAAACCGCAGAGGTGATCAAATACCACCAAAAGAAAGCTCTATTTGTGGGTAAAAAAAAAAGGACATCAATTTTATTTGGCTACAACGTCGCACGACCGCGCAATTGTCAGTTAAAGCAACTCAGTGCCACATCGCAAAAAATGGGCTGGTCATTAAGGGGGGTGAATCTTTTGGAGTTGAAGTGGTTAAAGTTGTTATACAATATATTTGCAGCTTTGACATCACGATCCGAGAATGAAGTGCATGAGTAAGCAAATTGAGAACATAACTCCAAGGCCAAGGTTAGGCTGAACTTTGGAGAGCTGCAATTATTTTAGTCATAAGAAATCTCAGTTTCGTGTAGCTTAACTTAAAGACTACCGCGATTGTGTGACAATGGAGGGTGATCCTTATTTACGTCAATGCTGAACCGGGCAACTGCTTTTCAGCATAGCAGGGTTTTCAAGATTCGTTTTTAAAATAGAATCCGGCATCTGACCTTGTCCTGATACAGCATTCAAAAGTAACGCGTTTCAGTTTCCACTTCAATAATTATGAAATAACGAAAGAGAAAAATGCAAAGCACAATTCTGCTTTGTTTTGTTAATAATACAATTAATACAATCTCCCATCTAAAGTTCCTATCTCCCCCACACCTCTTTTTAACCGATTCAGCCCCCAGAAGATTTTACCCCCTTCCTGACCAGAGTACTTTTTGCAATTCGGCACTGCGTCGCTTTAAGTGACAAGTGCGCGGTCGTGCGATGTTGCACCCAAACAAATATGATGTCCTTTTTTTCCACCACAAATAGAGTTTTCTTTTTGGTGGTATTTGATCACCTCTGCGGTTTTTTTTTTTGCGCTATAAACAAAAAAAGAGCGGCAATTTTGAAAAAAGAGCAATATTTTTTACTTTTTGCTATAATAAATATCCCCCCAAAATATATAAAAAAACAAATTGTTTCCTTAGTTTAGGCCGATATGTATTCTTCTACATATTTTTGGTTAAAAAAAAATCGCAATAAGCGTATATTGATTGGTTTGCGCAATAGTTATAGTGTCTACAAAATAGGGGATAGTTTTATGGCATTTTTATTATACTTTTTTTTTATTAGTAATGGCAGTGATCTGCGATTTTTATCATGACTGCGACATTATGGAGGACAAGTCGGACACTTTTGACACTATTTTGGGACCAGTGACATTTATACAGCGATCAGTGCTATAAAAATGCACTGATTACTGTGTAAATGACACTGGCAGGGAAGGGGTTAACACTAGGGGGCAATCAAGGGGTTAAGTGTGTCCTAGGGAGTGATTCTAACTGTGGGGGGATGGGCTACCACTCACATGACAGCGATCACTGCTCCTGATGACAGGAAGCAGTAGATCTCTGTCATGTCACTAGGCAGAACGGGGAAATGCCTTGTCTTCATAGGCATCTCCCCTTTCTGTGGTCGCTGGGACACCGGCGGACATTGAGTCCGGGGGTCTCGCGGGCATGGTCACGCTGTAGGTGGCTGGCGGCGCACACACGCCCGCTAGCCCCACCAATTAAAGGGGACGTACAGGTACGCCCATTTGCCCACCGCTGCCATTGTGCCGACGTATATCAGCATGCAGCTGTCGGCAAGTGGTTAAAGAGGAACTGCAGTCTGCTCGCATAATTTGTAATAAAAACATCTTTGCCATTCTGAAGCTTCCCCTTCAACCACTTTGCATATTATTTTACATATACTGGGATTCTATACCTGCCAAATATGCTGCAGAAATCTTCCTCTGCTGAGTCTGGCTGCAGCCATTTTAACTGTGGGCAGCTGAAGCTGCTGCCTGTTCACTTCCTGGATTTACACAGACACACAGAGGAACGCCTCCATCTCTGCAGATCTCACTCCCTTCCTGCCAAACTCTCAGGAGAGTGAGAGAGAGAGAGCTGTGTATGATGTCATAAGCCTAGGATAATGACCAGACAGGAAACAGGAAGTGGGCTGTATAAGGGTTTTACTGGCAGAAAAAAAAATGTTTTACTATCCAAAGTTAAAACAACAACAACAAGGGCAGAAGACTTAATAGATGGGAAGACGAAAAAATGACTGAAGTTTAAACTTTCAGTTGATTTTGTATTTTAGGTGAACCAGGAGGACCCCAAAAAAGAAAATCAGCCAAACACATGGGAAATATGCAAATGAAACAAAACGTGACCCTTTTCAACTAAAAGCAGCAACTTACCAAAATAAAATACATTATTAATACAAGATAGATGTAGCATGTTTTACTATGTGTGTTGAGCCATGTCACTGATTTCCCATATATAATATTCTAAAAAGTATGTCAAGTTTTCAAAGATTTTCTGAGCAAGCAGAGGTGAGATAATATACATTTTTTGCTCCATTAAAAATCTTCTCTTGCTGTCTCCCTGAATAGAGCATTACGTGTCTCTTCCCCCGTGTTTGAAGGATTCCCATTAGACACAGGCAGAAGGCACGGCCTTTGTTCCACTCCACCAATCTCACTTTATATTAGGTCAGGCAGGAGTGCTGAACAAATGACATAAAGCACAAGCTAAAGTACCTGAAGTGTAAAAGTTGGCTCTTTATTAGACTAATTCTTCAAACGCATTAGGAACTTCAGCCAAGTTTGAAAGGGAAGCATATCCCAGAAACCGCCGAATATTAAACTGAAGTCGCTGGTCATGCTTGGAAGACTGAAGGGAAAAACTCTGATAACACATCATAAGATGCACAGTGGACGCTAAGAGAGGGAGGTATAGTCTTATAATACATATAATAAATGCTAAAGGGGAATAATAGGTGAATTTTAAGTTCCTGTGGTAAATAAGATCTACTTGCAGAACTCCAAGATCTGCTGAAGATGGGGAACAGTCCTTCAATTATTCAACATTCTTCTGGGGATGACCATGAATATGACCCTTCTGGAAACCAGGTCATGAGACCTTGTTCGAAAACCAAAACGACCCGGCCACTTACCGCTAGACATGTGCACAACAAAAAATTTTGTTTCGTTTGGTTTCTTTACGTTTCCGTTGATTTGTAACGATTCGTAATTTCGTAAGACGCAATTTTTTATATTCGGACTCGTTCGTATTTTCGTAAAAGTTATATTTTCGTTGATACAAAATGATTGGTAATTCCGTTAGTCTAATTTTCTTTGATTCGAAATTCGTAATTTTGTCAGATAATAGTTTTCGTCTATTCAGTACACTACTCGTAATTTAGTAATTGTTACTTTTGTGAGATTTGCCTTTTCCGTTGATTCATACTTTGGTGGGAAATAAAGAATAATAACCCTATGCTTGCTTTTCTAATACTTCTGTACTTACTCCAGTCCACTTCCTCAGTCACCAGACCGGACTTCGTCTCCTCCTCAACTCAATCTAAAAAGATTCAGGAATGCCGTGTGACTCAGACACAGAAGGGATAAGCTGATTGGCTAAAGATATTAGGTAAGATACATCACTCACTAATACACTGCCCATTCGAAAGAACGATTCGAGAACACGAAATTACGAACATACAAACGAAGACACACTTACACTGTCCATTCAAAAGAACGATTCAGAACTTTTTCCAGGCAGTACTTATTTTTGCCACTAGATGTCCCCAGCTGGAGGACTGGCATCATTGTATATGTTTCCTCTGAGCCCAGGTCATCCTGGACCTGCCCTAAATCTATGAATGAACCGAGAGAAGAAAAAGCAGCACAGTGACGAGCTCAGCTCTCTTTATCAATCTGCTCTCTCTTCCTATCATCATGTTTCTTGTCAGCACATGAACTAGTTGGCTCCTTGTACGGCTTCTTCTTCTCCCAGTCTGAACTCTGCTTTACAGTGACTGCAAGAGCCGGATACCAGATCAAATTCAGGTGCTTGCACTTAAAAAAAAAAATGAGGCAGGGGTACCCCCTCTGAGCACGTCCAATTCAAGCGAGGGATGCGCTGCAGCCGCCATGCAACCGCGTCCAATGCAAGCAGTTGTAGCGCGTTGGTGTGGCATTTATGAGGTTAAACCAGGCACTGATATTGTCTCCTTCCGCTTTTCAGAGGTATGGCAATGTTGCCACAAGTCTAAACCTAGCCCTTTATCTGCCTAGAGTTCAGCTTTATCCTAACTTAGTTAAAGTGATACTAAACGCAGACTGTTTAATTTACATTGTCCCTTCTATTTCTTTATGTGGATGATGGCAATGTAATTATTTTATGAAGAAAAAACCCCATCTAAGTACCTTTTTCCTAATCGATATCCAGCTGTCACATGACCCAGCTCTCTCCCACCCTGTCTGCAGGGAAACATAAGCAGGAGGAGCTTCTAGTCCTCTACTGCTGGTCACATGTTCAAAAAAAAAACAATGTTTGGAATACAGAGTAAAAATAAAGAATTAATATCAATAAACTGTTTTAAATGGTCAGAAAAATATGTATTTGAAAACAAAGCTTTATTATTTTTTGGCAATAACATAGTGTGTGGGTGGATTTCTGCCAGTCGCAGACTGTCACGCCCCTCCAGCCTGTGTCTTAGAATAAGGGGAGGAGAAGCCTCCATTAATCTACATGTAATATCCCATCCCCATTGTGTTTAGCTAATTAGTGGGCAGGGAGGGAGTGGGCTGTCATTTACCACTGTGTATACGCCCCACATGTGTGACACTATAGTCCCATGGGCTGCTCAGATGTGATAGGGAGGAAATGCTCAGCACAGAAATTCACTGGAAACTGGGCACGTGCAGAGTTGCCACTACAGCTGCAAAATGCCTAGCTGAATTGGGGACATGAACAGAAGGGGTAGATAGAGAGCAGCAGGATCAACCAGGATTTTTGCAGGATACAGAAAATGTATTCTGCAGAAAGTGTGACTGAGTGAGTATGAACAGCATAGAATACACCATTTATTGATAGGTTTTTATGATGTGGGTTTAGTGACACATTTTAAGACTAATGACACGCACACATGATCGGAATTTCGGCCCGCAAAAGACTGATGAGAGTTTTTCGTCGGAAAATGACCGTGTGTATGCTCCATCGGACTTTTGCTGGCCGAATTCTAGCCAGCAAAAGATTGAGAGCATGTCCTCAATTTTTTGGTTGGAAAAAGTTCCTATCCGAAAATGCGATTGTCTATGGCAATGGCAACGCGCAAAATTCCTACGTATGCTCGGAAACAATTTGACGCATGCTCGGAAGCATTGAACTTCATTTTCACGGCTCGTCCTAGTGTTGTATATCACCGCGTTCTTGACGGTCGGAATTTGGTGTGACCGTGTGTAGGTAACACAAGCTTGAGCAGAATTCCGTCAGAATTCCGACGGAACTCCGTTGGAAAAACCATCCAAGGCTTTTCCGACGAGAATTCCGATCGTGTGTACGCGGCATTACACTCACACTACATATTCTTGCACTCCTTGGAAATACTTTACGAAATAAGCCTACGTTGGGCCCAAGACCTGATCTTGCATGTTCTCTTTTTTCTATTGATACTATCTTTGCATAAATCCCATCATAGCCTCTGTAAAATCTGAAACCCGTAGGTGCCGTTAATTAGGAGGAATTGTTATTGTTTTTCATTGTATTTTCATTAAAAAGATGGCAAGCCCTGTGAAGTCATATTTTAATCTGCCAGAAACAGCGCGGAGCATTGTCTCCTCAGCCGCTTACCCTGACATTGTGATTATATGGTTGGCTTTCCCTCTGACAGCACAAATTTATCATTTGACATCTTCCGGTGTTACCTACAGCTAGCGTGTTCATCAAAAAGGAAGCTGCACAAAGATGAGATACAAGTACGGAGCGGGGGAAGGATATCAGAGCAGAGAAGGGTGTGACTTGACTAGTATGTACAAAATAAACATCATCCATTCTCTTTTCAGAAATATATCCATGAATATGATGTGTGTGACCTGAATCGGTAATACAGGATAAAAGCTGGGAATACACCGGGAACTCAACGTGTTCCTTTGCAGCTGTGATGGCACCTGCAGATTAATCTATCCTCTGTGATTGGTAGAATATATCTATAGAAGGAACATTCTTTCAAGTACAGTGAGGTGTACAATTTGGACAGAGATGGACAACAGTTTCACAAGAGGCACAAAAGAGGCCATCTAGGCCATTGTTGTTAATATATATGTGAGAGACCGGTGGTGTCAAAGATGTCCACCTTCCTTGGACAGGGGTGGACATCTTTGACACCACCGGTCTCTCACATATATATTAACAACAATCTCTACCCCAGCGTTTTGACGACATAAAACACCTTCAGAATTGTAAAACAACGGTTTAACACCTATGCAGATTTTCTGACACCAAGGATGGGATTATGTATCTAGATCCAGGTGGTTCCACAACTTCCACACCTCCCATCTTGTTTTTCTTCTTCAAGACAAGGATGGGATTATGTATCTAGAACCAAGTGGTTCCACAGCTTCCACACCTCCCCTCCTGTTTTTCTTTTTAAATCAAAGGTTTACAACCTACGCATACTTCCTGACACCAAGGATAAGATTATGTATCTAGAACCAGATGGTTCCACAACTTCCACACCTCCCATCCTGTTTTTCTTCTTCAAGACAAGGATGGGATTATGTATGTAGATCCAGATGGTACCACAACTTCCACACCTCCCATCCTGTTTTTCTTCTTCAAGACAAGGATGGGATTATGTATGTAGATCCAGATGGTACCACAACTTCCACACCTCCCATCCTGTTTTTCTTCTTCAAGACAAGGATGGGATTACGTATGTGGATCCAGGTGGTTCCAAAACTTCTACAACTCCCATCCTGTTTTTCTTCTTCAGGACAAGGATGGGATTATGTATCTAGAACCAGGTGGTTCCACAGCTTCCACACCTCCCATCCTGTTTTTCTTCTTCAATCAAAGGTTTACCACCTATACAAACTTCCTGACAATAAGAATGGGATTATTTATCTAGAACCAGATGGTTCCACAACTTCCACACCTCCCATCCCGTTTTTCTTCTTCAAGACAAGGATGGGATTATGTATGTAGATCCAGGTGGTTCCACAACTTCCACACCTCCCTTTTTTTGGAAAGCTGAGTTAAATTTCACTTGCCACATAATGGCCTGATTACTGCCAGACCTGTTGAATCAAGAAATCCCTTAAATGGAAGCTGTCTGACAAAGTGGCACATCATGCCGCAATCTAAATAAATTTTAGAACAGATGAGAAACAAAGTAACTGACATGTATCAGCCTGGGAAGGGTTACAAGGCATTTCTAAGGCTTTGGGAACCACAGTGAGAGCCATTATCCACAAATGGAAAAAACTTGTAACAGTGGTGAACCTTCCCAGGAGTGGCCGGCGTACCAAAATTACTTCAAGAGCACAATGACAACTCATCCAGGAGGTCATAAAGAACCCAGAACATCTAAAGAACTGCAGGCGTCACTTGCCTCAGTGTTCATGATACAACAATAGGAAAGAGACTGGGCAAAAAATGGCATCCATGGGAGAGTTCCAAGGCCAAAGCCACTGCTGACCAAAAAGAATACAAAGGCTCATCGCACATTTGAGACCTGATTTGCCAGGATTCCTAAGATTTCCTGATCAATCGAGCCCCAGGAACTGCTTCCTGATTGGCCTAGGAGGCCAATCAGGAAGACAACAGCGAATATTAATTCGCTATTTTCACACAACTGGGTGGGCTCGGGGCGCAGTGCTTGTGGGTCCTGCTGGCAGCTGTCCTGTGAGTCCTGCTGGGAGCTGGCCACGGACCTGTGGGTCCTGCCGGCAGCTGGCCACTGACCTGTGGGTCCTGCTGGCAGCTGGCCTGTGGGTCCTGCTGGGAGCTGACCATGAACCTGTGGGTCCTGCTGGCCACTGGGTCCTGCTGGGAGCTGGCCACGTACCTGTGGGTCCTGCTGGCCATTGACCTGTGGGTCCTGCTGGGAGCTGGCCACTAACCTGTGGGTCCTGCTAGCCACTGACCTGTGGGTCCTGCTGGCAGCTGGCCACAGACCTGTGGGTCCTGCTGGCAGCTGGCCACTGACCTGTGGGTCCTGCTGGGACTAACCTGTGGGTCCTGCTGGCCACTGACCTGTGGGTCCTGCTGGCAGCTGGCCACTGACCTGTGGGTCCTGCTGGTCACTGACCTATGGGTCCTGGTGGGAGCTGGCAACGGACCTGTGAGTCCTGCTGGCCACTGACCTGTGGGTCCTGGTGGGAGCTGGCCACGGACCTGTGGGTCCTGCTGGGAGCTGGCCACTGACTTGTGGGTCCTGCTGGCCACAGACCTGTAGGTCCTGCTGGCCACTGACCTGTGGGTCCTGCTGACCTGTGCACTTTCAGGACAGATCCATTATATACAGTCAGGTCCATAAATATTGGGACATCGACACAATTCTAATCTTTTTGGCTCTATACACCACCACAATGGATTTGAAATGAAACGAACAAGATGTGCTTTAACTGCTGACTTTTAGCTTTAATTTGAGGGTATTTACATCCAAATCAGGTGAACGGTGTAAGAATTACAACAGTTTGTATATGTGGTGTATAGAGTCAAAAAGGTTAGAATTGTGTCAATGTCCCAATATTTATGGACCTGACTGTAACTATAGCTTGAATATGTTATGGTACATACCTGGAAAAATTATTATTATTGCCTATGCTTTAGGAGCAAAATAGGTATTGCACTTCATTTTGCAATGTTTACCATTATGCGGTTTAATATTGTTTTTTTTTTGTAGGGGATTTTAAATTATTACGTACATTTCAACTATAGACTTAAATTAGCATTATGAAGGGCCAACCCTTCTTATGCAGCATACACACGGGCGGACTTTTCGACCGGACTTTTGACGGACTTCCGACTGAATTTTGAAGGAACGGACTTGCCTACACACGATTACACCAAAGTCTGACGGATTCGTACGTGATGACGTACAACCGGACTAAAATAAGGAAGTTGATAGCCAGTAGCCAATAGCTGCCCTATCGTCAGATTTCGTCCGTCGGACTAGCATACAGACGAGCGGATTTTTTGACCAGACTTGAGTCCGTCGGAAAGATTTGAAGCACGTTTCAAATCTAAAGTCCGTCAGATTTTCGACTGGAAAAGTCCGCTGAAGGTTCGATGAAGCCCACACACGATCGGATTGTCCGCCGGACTCGGTCCATTGGACCAGTCTGGTCGAAAAGTCCCCTCGTGTGTACACGGCATTGGTAGTTTTTCATGGAAGTAGGGCCAAATCAGCTTTTCTTACAGGACAAGCCAGCTCATTATAGTTGGCCCTTCATAATGCAAATTTTTGTCTATGGCTATGGGTCATGTTAAAGGGACTCTCCAGCTTCCTTCTCGGAAGTACGCCTAGGGACTTTTTGTCATCTTTATAAAAGTCTGTAGTTGGACTGAAACATTGACGCTCAAGTGTACTGTATATTGCACAAATAAATAATAATAATAAATAATAAAGGTGAATTTGTAACAAGAACTTTCGAGTGCATTCTATTCTTAAAAAAAATATATATATATATAATTATATTTGCTTTTTATGGTTGGCCCCCCTACTTTTGTCCCTGTTCCCCCATGTGCCCCCCCTGACTATGAAAGCTAGAGACGCCACTGATCTCAGATTAAATGTCCTTCGCGCCTTACTGCCACTTCCCTAGCACATCCGCTGGGCAGATGGCTGACAATCTGTGCGGAGCGGAATGTAGGAAGCTGAGAATGTCACATGTGTTTTCCTTACAGCTTCAATATTGGCTCGGGATAATCAGCCAGCCTGTAAAAGAAGGTCAGAAGTTCAGCTCTAAAAACCAAAGAGAGATGTAACAAGTGACATTTTCTGCTTCCCTTATTAGCCTGGCTGATTAAAGCAAAACTCCAACCAAAAATAACAAAAATCCCCCCCCCCCTAGCAACAAAAGATCCCTCAGCAGCCAACATCAATAGAACCTTCAGTACAGCTAAGTACCCTTTGTCAGTACTGGAGGAGGTGCCAAAAACCACGTTCCCACTGAAAAAAAAGTCCTCCTGCTACCTCCATTAGAACACGCATGTAAAGCCATGCACTCCTGGATGCAGACTATCTGTAGCCTTCTAATTTTCTTGAAATTCTCTTCTAATTTTACTGAATGGCTGTGTTTCTTTTTAAATTCCCTGTCACTGAAAAGATTTTTCCCTATTGTGGGGTCACCAGTACGGTATTTATACATCGATATCATATCCCCTCTCAAGCGTCTCCTCTCCAGAGAGAATAAGTTCAATGTTTGTAGTCTTTCCCCATAACTAAGGTCCTCAAGTCCCTTAATTAGTTTTGTTGCCCTTCTCTGGACTCTCTCCAGCACATCCCTCCTGAGGACTTGTGCCCAGAACTGTATATTTCAGGTGCGGCCGGACCAGAGTCTTGGGAGAATTATCGTTTTATCTCTGGAGTGAATCCCCTTTTCAATGCATGCCAATCGCCTGTTGGCTTTGCTTGCAGAAGCTTGGCATTGCATGCCATTGCTGAGCCTATCATCTACTAGGACCCCCAGGTCCTTTTCCATCCTAGATTCCCCCAGAGGCTCTTCCCCTAGCAAGTAAATTGCATTCACACTTTTGGCACCCAAATGCATTACTTTACATTTTTCAACATTAAACTTCATTTGCCATGTAGTCGCCCACCCCATTAATTTGTTTAGGTCTTTTTGCAAGGTTTCCACATCCTGCGGAGAAGTTATTGCCCTGCTTGTATAAAAACCGTGTGTGTATGCTCCATCCAACTTTTTCCGCCAGCAAAAGAATGAGAGCTGGTTCTCTATTTTTCCGACGGAAAAAGTTCCTATCGGAAAATCCGTTCGTCTGTATGCAATTCCGACGCGCAAAAAAAACACGCATGCTCGGAAACAATTCAACGCATGCTCGGAAGCATTGAACTTCCTTTTCTCGGCTCATCGTAGTGTTGTACGTCACCGTGTTCTTGACGGTCGAAAGTTCAGAGGACTTTTGTGTGACCCGTGTGTATGCAAGCCAAGCTTGAGTGGAATTCCGTCGGAAATTCCGCTCTTGTGTACGGGGCATTAGAGGAATGTGCGGTTCCTTCCGCCCAGTCTATGTCTGGATAATTAAACTCCCCCATTATAATGACACTTCCCATCCTTGCCACCGTTCCAAACTGTGATAGTAGACCCGCCTCCCCCTCCTCCCTCTGTTTAGGGGGCCTATAGCATACTCCCAGTATTGGTTTCCCCATAGTTTCCTCCCCTTGAAGTTCCACCCATGAGGATTCTACCTCCTCCCTTGCTCCATTTGTGAGGTCGTCCCTCACATTCACTTGTACATCATTCTTCTGGAAGAATGGTCAAACATTCCCATAGCCACACTTCTAAACCTTGTGGACGGCCTTCCCAGAAGAGTTGAAGCTGTTATAGCTGCAAAGAGTGGGCCAACTCAATATTGAACCCTACGGACGAAGACTGGGATGCCGTTAAAGTTCACGTGCGTGTAAAGGCAGGTGTCCCAATACTTTTGACAATATAGTGTAGATCCATTATATATATTATGGTTGGTTGTAGGTAGCCGCTATGTATCTTGAGTGTGGAAATACACTCTTAGGGCAATCGAGCCCCAAAAGAACATCATGGTAAGCAACATTTTTATTGAATACAAATGTAGCATTTGCATAGACTTTATTAAAACGAGTAAAAATAAAATGGAAATGAAGCTGGTAATAAACAGGAAATGTGTTTTTGTTCTTTTGGCTCGATTTCTCCTCTTCCTCATTCATTGAGAATACCCCCTCTACAGAAAAGTCCATTAAGATGCCACTGTGTGTAATATCAGATTCCTGCCAGAGTCCCTCACTCTCATACTTAATTGCGTTCCCTTTTATTGCCATTTCTTATCACCTATTAATTTTAATGACTTTTAAATGAAGGCTAATTGGGGAAGTGAGGAGATAAATGAGCCTGCGGAGTGGTAATCACCTTCGGGCAGGTTCACCGGCGAAGCCTCTCATCTAGATCACACGGGTCTCAGCTAGAGAAAAAAAAAACATAGCAAAAAAAAGAAAATGGAGATGTTGTCCAGCCAATCAGCCGGCGTTCTTCCGGTGCGGGATTCAAACTGGAAAATCTGAGAGGTTGCTATGGGGAGCAGCGTGGTCCAGTTATCGGCAGCAAATAAATGAACTGCCAATCATAGGTGTGTGCAGCCTATTGCATTAGGATTTGCACCCCAAAGTTCAAACATACATACCTTCCTCTGCAGCCTCAGCTGCTCACAGGACAGTGAGTGACGGGTCCCCGGGCTCTGTGAAGCCACAAAGTTACAGAGTTACAGAGTTAATCTGGTTGAAAAAAGACACAAGTCCATCCAGTTCAACCAAATGAATGCAAAGTGCTCTGTGCTGAGCGGCTTCCTGTTCATTCACAAACTGAAGCATAGTAAACACAGATTACTAGGCTTTAGTTATGGATGAGCACAGTGAGTGAGTGTGCTCACTGTATTCATTTGGGGAAAAAAAAGGGGGCGGTAAACAACAAAGTAGCCCCTTCCTTCGCTCTCCATTCTGAAACATCCCCTGCAGCAGCGGGGGGGGGGGGGAGCCAGCAGCACTTTACAACTCCTTTAATAATGGGGCCTAATTACTCCCACTAACACCAACGATGGGGTACTATTCCTCCCACAGACACCAATGATGAGGCACAATTCCTCCCACTGACACCAACTATGGGGCACTATTCCTCCCACTGACACCAGTAATGGTGTACTATTCCTCCCACTGACACGAACAATGGGGCACTATTCCTCCCAGTGATACCAATAATGGGGTACTATTCCTCCCACTAACACCAATGATGGGCCACTATTTCTTCCACTGACCCCAAAGATGGAGCACCATTCCTCCTACAGACACCAACAATGGGGCACTATTCCTCCCACAGACACCTACAATGCGGAACTATTCCTCCCACTAACACCAACGATGGGGCACTATTCCTCCTACAGACACCTACAATGGGGCACTCTTCCTCCCACTAACACCGATAATAGGGTACTTTTCCTCTCACGGACACCAATGATGGGGTATTTTTTACTCTCACTGGCCGCAGTCCAGCCCCTCTAAAGTCTGAAGGATAGTAAACTAGCTCTCTGTTTAGAAAGCTTTGAGACCCCTGGTTTAAAGGGACGCCAGGGCTGGGAGAGAAGGAGTTAACCGGAATAAGTGAAACTGAAGGTTTTCTGGAACAGGTTCTCCCTTTTAATTAATCTGTTGTGAAAAGTAACTTTATGTCAGCCGGAGCTCCGGAAAGACGAGGATGTGAGGCTTAATCCCTTAAAATGTGCCGTCATGTTTAATTCATGCATTGTATATCGGACTTAGTCTCTGCATTGCCTCTAATTGCTTGTCTGGCAATTTGAAATCCAAATTGCATTATGTGCGATGGTTTCGCTCTCAAACCTTTGGAGCCACAAACAACATCTCCGACACCTTCACGGGAAACATTTTGAGAAAAGGAGCAATTAACGAGACATTGAGAATGAAATACATGGGCAGCACCGAGGCTTAGTGGTGAGCACTTCTGCTTTGGGGTCCCTGGTTTGAATCCCAGTCAAGATGCTATTGTATGTTCTCACCAGGGGCGTTGCTAGGTCTACAAAAGATCTGGGGCTAGAGCCCATAGCAGCGTAGTAAAGAAAGTCATACGCTTGGGCGGGCATACACATGTATATACAGTAATATATGTGTGTGTGTGTAATATATATCCCCAGAAAGCCCCCCCCCTTACATCAGGGTCCCCAGAGAGCCTCCCCCTTGCATCAGGATCCCCAGAGAGCTCCCCACTTGCATCAGAGTTCCCAGAGAGCCCCCCTTACATTAGGGTCCCCAGAGAGCCTCCCCCTTAAATCAGGGTCTCCAGAGATCCTCCCCCTTAAAATCAGGGTCCCCAGAGAGCCCCCCCACTTACATCAGCCTCCCCTCCCCTTGGGGACCCCTGCAGAGACTCGGGGCTATGGGCCCCAGATTCAGGGCTATAGCCCCAAAAGCCACCCCCTAGCAACGCCCCTGGTTCTCACTATGCCGAGTCTCTTTCTATGTGCCAAAGGCAATCCTGGTAAGTTAATTGGCAAAAAATGAACACAACATAGCACTCCTGCCTTCTAGAACTGGGGTCCTTGGTTCCTCCCCCACTCCATATACATGCTGGTGAGCAAATTGGCCATAGTATGTACAGTATACAACGATCAGCTCTAACTTTTTGACCACCCACGTAATATTGAGTAGGCCCCCGTTTTGTTGCCAAAACAACCCTGACCCATCAAGGCATGGACACCACTAGACCTCTGAAGGTATGCTGTGGTGTCTGGCACCAAGCCGTCAGTAGCAGATCCTTTAGGTCCTGCAAGTTGTGAGGTGGGACCTCCATGGATTGGACTTGTTTTTCTAGAGAACATCCCACATATGCTCGTGTTGGATTGAGATCTGGAGAATTCGATGGCCAACACCTGAAGCCCATTGTTGTGTTCCTCAATACAAAAAAATGGCCACTGTCCTCACCCATAACTGGCCCTTGTAGAAAGGAGCACATGGAAGGGTAACGCATGTAAAACATAACCAAAGAAATTTCCCAGCTCAGCTTAACGACCAGTCTGCGACCAAACAAATTGTCCCATCTAAAAAGTATGCGTTAAAAACAGGGGTTTAGTCTGCACACATTTGCAAATACATGCGTAAGTTAGAGATTCACCAAGGCACCCCAGTGTTTTGTTGTCCTAACTCTAAATTTTGTGAGCCTCCATAGTAGAAGCACATGCATTATAATAGATAGGCATAGGGCAGGTGAGCCTGGAGGTAGCCCACCCCTTCCTAAAGGCACAGGAGTGCAGTGGACACCCAGCAGTTGTGTTACTCAAACCATTCTTGAACCGTTTTTGCAGTGCGGCGGAGCGCATTATCCTGCTGAAAGAGGCCACTGCCATTAGGGAATACTGTTTCCATGAAGTGGTGTACTTGGTCACCAACATTGCTAAGGTAGGTGGTACATAAAGTACCACCCACATGAACGGCAGGACCCAAGGTTTCCCAGCAGAACATTGCCCAAAGCATCACACTGCCTATGCCGGCTTGCCTTCTTCCCATACTGCATTTTGGAGCCATCCCTTTCCTAGGTTTTGCAGGTTCACACACACCCGGCCAACCACCAGGCCACCTTCTTCCATTGCTCTGTGGTCCAGCTCTGATGCTCATGTGCCCATTGTAGGCGCTTTTGGCTGTGGGCACAGGTCAGCAAGGGCACCCTGACCGGTCGTGACCACGCAGATTCATTCACAACAACGTGTGTCGGTCTGACAGCTCCTACAATACAGCCTGCATACACAGCACCAGCTCCCCGTCCGACTCCGCCTAGTGCGATGACGTCATAGGCGCTTCCAACTGACGCGTTGCGTCCCTATCTCTGAGAGGAAGCCCAATAGGGACTCAACGCGTCAGTTGAGAGTGCCTGTGACATCATCACGCTAGGTCATGTTAGGGTTGTTGACTATTGATTGATTGTTCCTACAGGAAGAGATCAACTGGCCTGACCGGTCTGTGACCACGCAGATACATTCACAACAACGTGTCTCGGTCTGACAGCTCCTACAATACAGCCTTAATACACAGCACTGGCTCCCTGTCCGACTCCGCCTAGCGTGATGATGTCATAGGCGCTCCCATCTGACGTGTTGCGTCCCTATCTCTGAGAGGAGGTCCAATAGGGACTCGTCAGTTGAGTGTGCCTGTGACATCATCACCCTAGGTCATGCTAGGGTTGTTGACTATTGATTGATTGTTCCTACAGGAAGAGATCAACTGGGGAAAAAAAATCTATTTGTTTATGGAAGCATGTATGGCCGCCATTACACAAAACCTTAAAATAATGAAAGCGGTATTAAACCCAAAACCAAAAATGTAATATATTGCAGCTTACTAATCATTAGATGTGGTGGCTGCATTCGTTTTATTTATTTTTTTTAGGCTTCTACCGACTCACCGCTTCCATCGGTAAGTCGGAGAATGGATCCGCTGGCCCCGGATGGTGACCATAGAGCATAGACCATAGAGATTTCCGGCGGACCAGATGTCTCTATGATCGTTCAGAGGCTGGGCGCGATGTTATGACGTCACGTCCGGGGCCTCTGCATTAAAACAAATGGCGCCGCCTCGGCTGGGAAGCCAAAATCGTCTTTTTTTTTTTTCTATTTCAGGCTTCCCAGCCTAGAGGTGAGATGTGGGGTCTTATTGACCCCCCATATCTCACTGTAAAAGGACCTGTCATGCCATATTCCTATTACAAGGGATGTATACATTCCTTGTAATAGGAATAAAAGTCATCAAAATTCTTTTTTTTTTTTAAAGTGTCAAACTAAAAAAAGAAAAGTAAAATTAACAATAAAAAAATAAAAATAAAATAAAATTAAATGCCCCTGTCCGTGTGCTCGCACACAGAAGTGAACGCATATGTAAGTCCCGCCCACATATGAAAACGGTGTTCAAACCGCACAGGTGAGGTATGGCCGCGAACGTTAGAGCGAGAGCAATAATTCTAGCCCTAGACCTCCTCTGTAACTCAAAACATGTAACCAGTAAAAACTTTTAAAGCGTCGCCTGTGGGGATTTTTTAAGTACCGAAGTTTGGCGCCATTCCGCAAGCGTGTGCAATTTTGAAGAGTGACATGTTAGGTATCTATTTACTCAGCGTAATTTAATCTTTCACATTATGCAAAGATATTGGGCTAAATTTACTGTTTGGAGTGTTGGAAAAATTGCTGCGCAAATACCGTGCAAGATAAAAAGTTGCAATGACCGCCATTCTATTCTCTAGGGTCTTTGCTAAAAAAAAACATATATAATGTTTGGGTGTTCTATGTAATTTTCTAGCAAAAAAAATGATGAATTTTACATGTAGGAGAGAAATGTCAGTATTTTTTGCTAGAAAATTACTTAGAACCCCCAAACATTATATATATATATTTTTTTATGGGGAGATATAATTTATTTAATTTACATATCAGATATTCATATAATTTATTTTATTTATATATATATAATTTATTTATATCATTTATTTCATTTATATATATCATTTATTTAAAACTGTATTAAACTTAAAAAAATATTTTTTTTAGCAGACACCCTATAGAATAAAATGGGGATCGTTGCAATGTTTTATGCGCTATTTCAAATGCAATTTTTTTGGAAGAAATACACTTCATGAAAACAGTAAAGTTAGCCCAATTTTTTTGTATACTGTGAAAGATGGTGTTACGCCGAGTAAATAGATACCAAACATGTCACGCTTTAAAATAATAATAGTGTCTTTTTTTTTTTTCTGTAAGTTCTATTGATTTTTCATTTTCATAGGGGAGCATAGTTGTATAGACAGGGTGGAGAAGAGTGTTGCACTTACTAAATATTCCCATTGATGTAGACTCAATTTTGGCCCGAATTCAATCAAATTGAGCCAAATCGGTCAGTGTGGAATATTATTGATCATTTTTCATCGATCGGCTGCTTTGTTCATAAGCGCAATCATATTTTGTTTTGAGTACCATCAAACACAGGTGGAATTCTATGTTCCTGTAAGATTGATGTGCATGCCATATCGATCAAACGGGTTGTTGAGATCAACTGGAAAAAAAAAAAATCAGTTTGTTTATGGAAGCATGTATGGCCGCCATTACACAAACCTTAAAAAAAAAAAAAAGCGGTATTAAACCCAAAACCAAAAATTTTATATATTGCAGCTTACTAATCATTAGATGTGGTGGCTGCATTCGTTTTATTTTTTAATTTTTTTAGGCTTTTTCACCTTGTGATCCGGCCAGTAACACACCTCTTGTATTAGAGCGCCCCCTACTCTGGAGGAAGGAGCACAGGGGCCATAGCAGACAGGTGCACTGCTAAAAAAAGTAGTTTTAGTTTTCTTTCATTCATTGCACGGTTTCTGTCACTCTTTAGGTGTGTGCACTTTTTTTGGCACCGGGTGGATTTTTTGGGTGTGTTTCACACGCCAAAAAATCACAAAAAAAAAAAAAATAGGGTGGACTCGGAGCTCAGAGCATTGCACTCGGAGCCCATCCAGGTGTGTTAGAAAAGCAAATGACTATTCACTTTTCTAACACTGAATCGCCTCTCAGCCAATCAGGAAGTGCAGGTCTGATAACCATTTCCCGACTGACTGAAAGGTCAGGCGATCCTATTGGACGCCTAGGAGGAGGGGGGGAGACGCACGGTGGAAGCCGTCGTGACCTCAGAAGAGAAGAGGAGGCTCTGCCAGATGCCCGCCGCAGCCTGATCCTCTGCCTGATGTGCCTGCTAATCCCCAATGTGCCCGCCGATCCCCGCCGCTGATGGGGTAAGTGCTGGTGGACCGGCAGAAAGCAGAGGGGGGGGGGGCAGGGGGTTTGAGGTGCCGTGAGGGGTGGCTGTTTGACGCCCAACCCCCCACCCCAAACAAAAAACCACCAGCCGCCACTGACACCAAGTGAAAATTGCCGGGCGAAGTGAAGGAGAGTAAAGCCGTGTTCTTTTCAATCTTTCAATTATGTGCAACAAGCACCAATCCTGTTTAATTTCCCCTGGGTAGTCTTTACAAAGTGAATTTTCATTTTGTCTCATCTCATTCACTTAGAAAAGTGAAAATTAACTTTGGAAAGCGAAAAAAAAACAGCTATTTCTTCAGGGCAATAAAAGGTAAAAAATCTGCTATAATGTTTGTTAAAATCCCTGCAATGTGAAGAGATCACCTAGAGGAGAATGCTTTTTTTTTCTCAACAAAAGTGGAGTTACTCTTTAAATACACATGTATATGTAGTATATATTTTTTATTTCTTCTTCTTTTTTTTTTTTTTCTTTTTTTTGGGGGGGGTTTGGTGTGATTTTGTTTTCGTGGCTTTGTCTGTATTGTGTTAATGTTGTTTCCATATAAAATATTAAAAAGGATTTGATTCAGATATGTAGTATATGTGTGTGCTTTTATTTATTTATTTATTTTTTATTATGGTCTGCAGTTATAACTTACACTGTAATATATATTTAGAATAGACACAAAACAAGCGATCGTTCTTCCATGTGCCGAGCTAAAAGCCGAATGCAAGAATAGTGAGACACATTCACCTGACATTGCTGCATATATCAGCTATTAATAGCGGCGGGATCTTGGCTAAAGTGAATGGCAGCAAAGAAAAACTGTTATGCAAAAGCAACAGCTTTGGTAAACACCGATATTTCCGGTAAAGAGAACCGGTACTTTGAGTTTATTATTTAAAGCAATTGCTATGGGGGGGATGGGGTGTAATGTGGATAATTCCAGGTCCTCAGCCAGTGATATAAGTACCCTATGGAGTACTTCATCTATGAGACAAAGTTGAATAATAACTTTTAATGATTTATTTGTTTTTAATTATTCATTTATTTGTTTTGGGACTGTATGAAAAATCATTTACGCTATGATGATTATTTATGCTATGAACTGTTGTCAAAATATAGAAATCACTACATTTTGTTGCATAATTTTCAGGTGACAAGCCCACTAATCAATACTTTTTATGAATTATTATTAATAATAAATATTATAATAGTAAATATTAAGACATTTTATAATATAAATAATTCATTATTTCATTGTTTTAGGAATGTATGAAAATCAGTTACTCAATGACTATTGTTGATTTTTCTGTACACTATGAATTGTTTTCACATCTAGAAATTACGCCATTTTCATTACTATGATAAGCCCAATTATTTAAAACTTTATTGTTAAATATAATTAATAATTACTGTTAATATTATTATTATTTTTGATATTAATAATTCTAATATTACTAAATAATAACACATATTATAATAATAAATATTATTAATGATTTGTTTTGGAACTGTATTAAAATTCAGTACCCTGTGATTATTAAAGATTGATATTATGAACGTTTGTCAAATGTAGAAATTACTGTTGCATGATTTTCAGGTGACAAGTCAATTAATCAATACCGTATTAATTCTTATGACTATTGTTGATTTACTGTACACTATGAATTGTTTTCAAATCTACAAATGGTATCATTTTGTTGCTATGACAAGCCCATTAATTAATACTTTATTGTTAATTATAATAAGTAGTCATTGGTCAGTATTACTAGTATTATTATGCCCCACTAACACATACCTAAAGGCATTCAACTCCCATTCTAGGGTCTAGTGCTCCACCAACACCTACCTAATGGTATTCATCCCCCATTCTAGGGTCTAGTGCTCCACCAACACGTACCTCATGGCATTCAACTCCCATTCTAGGGTCTAGTGCTCCACCAACACATACCTAATGGCATTCAACTCCCATTCTAGGGTCTAGTGCTCCACCAACACCTACCTAATGGCATTCATCCCCCATTCTAGGGTCTAGTGCTCCACCAACACCTACCTAATGGCATTCATCCCCCATTCTAGGGTCTAGTGCTCCACCAACACATACCTAATGGCATTCAACTTCCATTCTAGGGTCTAGTGCTCCACCAACACCTACCTAATGGCATTCCTCCCCCATTCTAGGGTCTAGTGCTCCACCAACACGTACCTAATTGCATTCAACCCCAATTCTAGGGCCCAGTGCTCCACCAACACATACCTAATGGCATTCAACCCCAATTCTAGGGTCTGTTGCTCCACCAACACATACCTAATGGCATTAAACTCCAATTCTAGGGTCTAGTGCTCCACCAACACCTACCTAATGGCATTCATCCCCCATTCTAGGGTCTAGTGCTCCACCAACACATACCTAATGGCATTCGACTCCCATTCTAGGGTCTAGTGCTCCACCAACACCTACCTAATGGCATTCATCCCCCATTCTAGGGTCTAGTGCTCCACCAACACGTACCCAATGGCATTTAACCCCAATTCTAGGGCCCAGTGCTCCACCAACACATACCTAATGGCATTCAACCCCAATTCTAGGGTCTGTTGCTCCACCAACACATACCTAATGGCATTAAACTCCAATTTTAGGGTCTAGTGCCTCATCAACACATACCTAATGGCATTCATCCCCCATTCTAGGGTCTAGTGCTCCACCAACACGTACCTAATGGCATTCAACCCCAATTCTAGGGTCTAGTGCTCCACCAACACGTACCTAATGGCATTCAACTCCCATTCTAGGGTCTAGTGCTCCACCAACACATACCTAATGGCATCCGACTCCCATTCTAGGGTCTAGTGCTCCACCAACACCTACCTAATGGCATTCATCCCCCATTCTAGGGTCTAGTGCTCCACCAACACATACCTAATGGCATTCGACTCCCATTCTAGGGTCTAGTGCTCCACCAACACCTACCTAATGGCATTCATCCCCCATTCTAGGGTCTAGTGCTCCACCAACACGTACCTAATTGCATTCAACCCCAATTCTAGGGCCCAGTGCTCCACCAACACATACCTAATGGCATTCAACCCCAATTCTAGGGTCTGTTGCTCCACCAACACATACCTAATGGCATTAAACTCCAATTCTAGGGTCTAGTGCCTCATCAACACATACCTAATGGCATTCAACCCCAATTCTAGGGTCCAGTGCTCCACCAACACGTACCTAATGGCATTTAACCCCAATTCTAGAGTCTGTTTCTCCACCAACACATACCTAATGGCATTCAACCCCCACTCTAGGGCCCAGTGCCTCACCAACACATACCTAATGCCATTCAACCCCAATTCTAGGGTCTGTTGCTCCACCAACACATACCTAATGGCATTCAACCCCAATTCTAGGGTCCAGTGCTCCACCAACACGTACCTAATGGCATTGAACCCCAATTCTAGGGCCCAGTGCTCCACCAACACGTACCTAATGGCATTCAACCCCAATTCTAGGGCCTGTTGCTCCACCAACACATACCTAATGGCATTATATCCCCACTCTAGAGCCCAGTGCCCCACCAACACAATCCTATTGGCATTCAATCCCCATTCTAGGGTTCAGTGCTCCACCAGCCCATTTCTAGTGGCAGTCAATCCCGATTCTAGGGTCCAGTGCTCCACTAAGACATATCTAATGATATTCAATCCCCATTCTAGGGTCCAGTGCTCCACTAAGACATACCTAATTTTTTATCTGTTTATAACCTTTTGTTTTTTTATCTCAATCTCGATTTTAAGTCCAGCTCTCGCTGGTTGTTTATTTAAATGTGTTTTGTTTTTTGAGCCTGTTATATGAGGCTTGGACCAGTTGTGGTTTTTATGTAATTTTGTTTTGAGCCTGTTATATGAGGCTTGGACCAGTTGTGGTTTTTATGTAATTTTTTTAGCTTGTTCCTTGTTTCTCAAGGGGGAGTGTTCCACTGGCTTTGATTCAGAATGGGGCTTGAAGTGCAGATTGCCTCAATGGTTCCTTTCATATAATGATTGTAAGAGATGACAGTGAGGCTTGGAGGGCATGTTGACGTCGTATAAACATGTAGCGACCAAGAACGAGTCTAGAGCTGCATTGAGCCACACCTCCCTTCTTATTCCACCCACATTGAGGTTTGATAGTGAGGCGTCTAGTGCTCCACCAAGACGTACCTAATGGCATTCATCCCTCATTCTAGGGTCTAATGCTCCACCAGCACGTACCTAATGGCATTCATCCCCCATTCTAGGGTCTAGTGCTCCACCAACACGTACCTAATGGCATTCATCCCCCATTCTAGGGTCTAGTGCTCCCCCAACACATGCCTAATGGCATTCATCCCCCATTCTAGGGTCTAGTGCTCCACCAACACGTACCTAATGGCATTCACCCCCCATTCTAGGGTCTAGTGCTCCACCAACACGTACCTAATGGCATTCATCCACCAACACGTACCTAATGGCATTCATCCCCCATTCTAGGGTCTAGTGCTCCAACAACACGTACCTAATGGTTTTCATCCCCCATTCTGGGGTCTAGTGTTCCACCAACACGTACCCAATGGCATTCATCCCCAATTCTAGGATCTAGTGCTCCAACAACACGTACCTAATGGCATTCATCCCCCATTCTAGGGTCTAGTGCTCCACCAACACGTACCTAATGGCATTTATCCACCAACACGTACCTAATGGCATTCATCCCCCATTCTAGGGTCTAGTGCTCCAACAACACGTACCTAATGGTTTTCATCCCCCATTCTGGGGTCTAGTGTTCCACCAACACGTACCCAATGGCATTCATCCCCAATTCTAGGATCTAGTGCTCCAACAACACGTACCTAATGGCATTCATCCCCCATTCTAGGGTCTAGTGCTCCACCAACGCGTACCTAATGGCATCCATTCCCCATTCTAGGGTATAGTGCTCCACCAACACTTGCCCAATGGCAGTAAATTGCAATTCTAGATTTTCATGCCCCAGCAACAGCCAACACACGTAAACTATCAAAACTGAAAAGCAAAGTGTTTTATCCCTGATATTATCAAGCATATCCATAAAACCTGACCTGTTTGCATGTTAGTGCTTACTGAAAACTCATATTCCTTTAACTTAGGATGCTAAACAAAATGGTGATCTGAAACAAACTCAAATGGAAAGAAAGCCGATGATATCTAAACTGCATGATTGTCCCCAAGGGGATGCGACTTGAATTGTCCTAGAACTCGTTGGCTCCACCAGATCCCTTTCTAAAAGCGCCATAAAACCCAAAACCAAAAAATATATTGCAGATTGCCAGTCATTAGATGTGACGGCTGCATTTGTTTTCTTTTCTTTGACTTTTTTCCCCTCAGTTTTCACCTGGTGATCTGGCCAGTAACACACCTGCTGTATTTTTTGAGACACAACTCTGGAGGAATGAATCCTGGAGGCTGGGGGGAAGGGGGTGTTAGATGTGCTAGCAGATTTAGATGCACTAACAAACTGAAGCCAAACTCCAGCTCACACTTTATAAGCAGTTACCTTTTTTTGTTCCTTTTGGGGTAAAGTTTTTACATAAATAAATAAAAGCCGATCATTGTTGTAAGCACCTCTGCCAGTATTAAATGGTTTGTCTCACCCCTGTAAACTGATAAATTCTGCCGGAGAGCTTGAGCTAGTTAAAAAAAACAGACTGACTGGCCAGACCACCAGATGAAAATAGAAGAAATAGTAAAAATGAAAATTAACGCGGCCATCACATCTAAGTATTGGTAAGCTGCAATATAATATAATATATAATAAATAATAATATAATACAATAAACAAATATAATATAAATAAATATAATAATAAATGATTGTTTTTAGGTCTAATACTGCTTGAAGTCGTCATCTCTTATACTGACTACAGAAGCCGCCTGTCAACTCTGCACTGCATTAATAATTTTACTGTTCATTTAACATGATGTGTAATTAAAGTATTTTTTTTACTGTGACAGTCTTGTGTCGCTGGTTCATTTATTTCATAGATCTATACTTGCTTTACTTGCTTTACTGATGTCTTCACTGCTTTCCTGATTCAAAATGTTGCTTATTTTTTTTTTAATAAAAATAATTACATTTAAAAACCTGTAATACAGTACTGGGGAGGGCAGTGCTGGGACAAGGCCATCTACTGCCCAAGGTGAAGATGTCAGACAGCACCTCCGACCCCTTCCCCCCAACAAAAAAAATGTATGTGCAATATATGTCAACAAAAATCCCCCACCGAACAAAATGTGAGCACTAATCTTCACACTTGCCCCCTAAGCATAAATTCCCTTTGCAAGTCAACATTCTCCCCCCAAAATAGTTCCCCCTCTTCCAGCACAAAATCCCCCCTCCCAACCCAAATCCTCTCCCTCCCCAACTCCCCCCTTCTAGCACAATTTCCCCTCAAATCCCCTCTCCTAGCACTCATCCTTCCCCGCCCTAACAAAAATCTCCCCAATCATCCCTACTAGCACAACCCCCCCCTTCCCACACACAAAATCCCCCTTCCTAACAGAAATTCACCCCTTCAAATTTTCCTTCTTGTCAAATTTGTTCATTGATTTTGAAAATATAAACATTGGTACAATTAACAAAATATTGATTAACGTATATACTCGAGTATAAGTCGAATTTTTCAGCACTTTTTTTGTGCTGAAAGTGCCCCCCTTGACTTATACTCGAGTCAAGCACTTTTCTGCAGCAAAAAATTTCATTTTCCGAACTGACTTTGGGGCCCCGTATCTCAGGGCCACTTGATGCTAGAAACCCCCAATTTGGTGTACAAACCCAGTGGAACTGGTACCATAACATATCCAAAGCTGAAGTTCCTAGCACTAAGTGGCCCCGAGATACGGGGCCCCAAAATCGGTTCAGAAAATGTCATTCTCTGCTGCAGAAAAGTGCTTGACATTTTCTGAACCGATTTTGGAGCCCCATATCTCAGGGCCACTTGATGCTAGGAACCCCAAATTTGGTGTGCAAACCCAGTAGAACTGGTACCATAACATATCCAAAGCTGGGGTTCCTAGCACTAAGTGGCCCTGAGATACGGGGCCCCAAACCCAGTTCGGAAAATGTCATTCTCTGCTGCAGAAAAGTGCTTGACATTTTCTGAACTGATGTTTGGGGCCCTGTATCTCGGGGCCACTTGGTGCTAGAAACCCCAGCTTTGAAAATTTTAATGCTGCTAGTTCCACTGGGTTTGCACACCAAATTTGGGGTTCTTAGCACTAAGTAGCCCCGAGATACGGGGCCCCAAATTCGGTCAACTGTGTCTATCTGCAGCAATGTCATTTCGGGGCCCTTTGGGTTCAGAGACCCCAAATTTTTGCTGCAGCTAGGGGGCATCTAGGAACCCTTAACTACCGAGTTTGAAGTTCGGGGGACCTATGGCTGCAAATGGGCACAGTGAGGCTGCAAATGGGGATTGTTGACCCTCTTTTCCACTTACAGTAGCTGTGCATTTCTCACCCTCGTCTTATACTCGGGTCAATACGTTTTTCCCATTTTTTTGTGGTAAATTAGGGCCTCGACTTATACTCGGAACGACTTATACTCGAGTATATACGGTACATTAAATGGTAGCATTAGTTGAATTTACATATCAGATCTTTCAGATCTTATTATTTCTTGTAGTTACAAGCAATGAAAGACTTAAATAGGCTATATGTTTTATAAAGACTAAGATTTACAATCAATTTTAACAATTATATAATCAAGAGCAACAAAAAAAATGAAAAAGTTGTTAAACTTTTAACTTTGAGTAATATGTAATAAAGAAATAATATTAATTACTACGAGATTCAGTTATTTATAATGGGACATTAGAGCTTACTATCTAATATTGTATTATAATTGAACATTATAAAAGTGAATGTTTCACTACCATTTCGTTAGTAAAAATAAATAGGAGAAGACAGGATAGAATAAGGAGAAAAGAAAAGAATTAAAGGAAAGTAAAGATAAGAAGAACACATTTTCCTTCTAAGCATAAATCCTCTACCCCGTCCAAATCCCCCTCTCCAGGTACAAATCACCATAATCACACCTACTAGCACAAATCCCCCACCCCCCAATTGAGCACAATGAAAATCTGTGGCTTTGTGTACCTAATAGGCAGGCTTGATTGACCTGCTGGCTTGTATGCAACTCTTGGGCAGTTTCTAGGCATTTTGCCAATATACCCCTGAGGACACCCTGGTTGAAAAAGGCTGTCCTAAACAATTAGACAGGAAACTATCCAGCACCTCCGGTGGCTTAGTAAGAAGACTTACTGCCCGATGCAGCAGAAGTCCTGGGTTTCAGGTCCAGACCCAGGGCTGGACTGGGACAAAAATTTGGCCCTGGACTTCATCCAGACCGGCCCACTTTAATTTTGTAAACACACACAAAAACAGTATACGCCCTGGCTCTGCCTCTCCTATGTCCCCGGGCCGCCTCCGCCCTCCGGCCATGAGTGACGTCATGGCACCGGGACAAAGAGGCCGCCAGGGGAGGGCTGGTAGCCTTAGGCCTGGGGGGCAAGTCCAGTCAAGTGGCCCATTGACCAACTGAATCAGCCCCGCTGGCGGGGGGGGTGATAGATGAGTCTGCTGGTGGGGGGGAGGGGAGGGTGATAGATGAGTGCGCTGTCGGGGGGGAGGGTGATAAGTCCGCTGACAGGGGGGGTGATAGATGAGTCTGCTGGCAGGGGGGGTGATAGATGAGTCTGCTGGCGGGGGGGAGGGTGATAGAAGAGTCCACTGGTGGGGGGGAGGGTGGTAGAAGAGTCCACTGGCGGGGGGGGAGGGTAAAAGATGAGTCCGCTGGCGGGGGGGAGGGTGATAGATGAGTCCGCTGGCGGGGGGGGAGGGTGATAGATGAGTCCGCTGGCGGGGGGGAGGGTGGTAGATGAGTCTGCTGGCGGGGGGGAGGGTGATAGATGAGTCCGCTGTCGGTGGGGAGGGTGATAGATGAGTCTGCTGGCGGGGGGTTGGTTGATTGCCGCCCCCCCCCCAAAAAAAAAACATGAGCCGTCACTGCCAAAATGTAAAATTGTAATGATGATGACTATGCTATGCATCATTTCTACAATTTACTGGTGAATGGGGATTTTCTACAATAAGTCATTTTGTAAAGGCTATATCGCATGGGTCATCACAACTTACTTCAGGCTGGGGAGCGTTGTATTTCAGTGAGGAGACAGTGACACTGAGCCAGGTCCTTGCTAGTTGCCACTCTTCGGGGGTGGGATGATGATTTCTGAACCACGTCTTGTCTTCCCTTCTCTGCAGACTGCAGCTAGCTAGCCACTCCTCGAGTAAGCGCCAGTAGACTAGCCCAGCAGGTCACGTGCGACGTGACGTTCTTGACGCCGGGCGTCCCCTCCCCTGACGTGCCACACGACCTGGCCTGCCTCTGAGACTCCTGAGAGGTGGGAGTTGTAGTTTGCTGCGCTCACACCACCAGGAACTTTAGCTCGGCCAGACTACAACTCCCACAATGCAGTGCAGGCTGGCCAGCAGCATCGAGCTAACCAATCGGCGGCCGCCGCGGCCGACATCTATTAGCACTGTCGCCCACTGTGTAACCCAGGGGGAGTGCCTGGGGGAGTGAATAGCGTGATGATGCCTGTGTTTGTGTGATGCCGGCGCCGCCCGCCGAGTGCAGGAGCGAAGCCGCCCGGCGTTAATGACAATGGAGACTCGGAGAGAGACACTGACACTGACAGTCAGAGAAGTGTAGTGGCCCGCTGCCAATCGGCCCACCAGGAAACTCCGGGTAGTCCCGATGGCCAGCACAGGCCTGTCCAGACCCTGACATTTCCTCTCGCATTCTGATATGTTCCTGGGACAGAAAAAGAAGGAAAGTATCCTCAATGGTACAATGGGCTAAAAAAAAAAATAACCTGGTAGGGATTTAATTCCTTCCCTACTCTATCCAAATTTTTGACTACAGATAAACTTTAAGATGGTTCCAACAACATCTGTGATAGTAAGCAGAGTTGTCCTTTAAAACTGAACAGTTAGGCATTATTTTTGAGGCATCTAGTGTGCGATTCCGACTTTATTTGGCTGAGGGTTGGACAGATTAGTTCTGCTGTAATCTGCTCATGAATGCGGTTCTCACGGGACACTGATTTCGGGATCACTTCCACATGGACATCCAGCGGCAGATGTCACAGGGGTCAATTATACCATGAAAGCTTCATATCTCACGAGGATCAGAAAATGTTCACCGACACCAAACGGGCTGAGGGTGAGCTGCTTATCATCCATCCATGTGGGCTTGTAGTGCTTATAGTGGTTCCATCTTTCTCTCCATGTCATTTTTTTTTGCTGTTCGTACCAACATATTTAACCCCTTAGCGCAGAACATACGCAAACATGTGGCCACACTAGACTGGGATTTTTTTCTGTGGGCCACATATTTGTGTTTCTCCCCTTTTGTCCTGAGAGTGCGCGGCGCGGAGTGCTCCCAGCACAGAGACCTTGATCTCACCAAGAGCCCCGGGCCTCATACTAACAATCGGGACCCAGAACTCCCAATTCCATGTCACCTGATCGCTGTGATAGCCTCTGTAACCACTTACTCAGGATGGCCACAGCCAGAAATACTTAGACATCTTCCTGCCCAGGCCAATGTTCAGCTTTCAGCGCTGTCGCAATTTCAATGACAATTGCGCAGTCATCAATCACTGTACCCAAACAAATTTTTTTATCATTTTGTTCCCACAAATAGAGCTTTCTTTTGGTGGTATTTGATCACCTCTGTGATTTTTATTTTTTGCGCAACAAATAAAAAAAGACCGAAAATTTTGAAAAAAAAAACCACGTTATTCTTTGTTTCTGTTAAAAATGTTTGTAAATAAGTACGTTTTCTTCTTCAATGACGGGCACTGATATGGCTGCACTGATAAGGCGGCACTGATGGGCACCGATGAGGTGGCACCAATGAGGTGGCACTGACGGGCACTGATGATGGGCACTGATAGGTGGCACTGATGGGCACTGATAGGTGGCACTGATGGGCACTCATAGGCAGCACTGATGGGCACTCATAGGTGGCATTGATGGGTACTTATGGGTGGCACAGATGGGTACTTATGGGTGGCACTGATAGGTGGCATGGATGGGCACTGATAGGTGGACACTGATGGGCACTGACAGGTGGCACAGATGGACACTGATGGGTGGCACTGATGACACTGATTGGTGGCACTGATGACACTGATGGGTGGCATTGCTGGGCATCACTGATATATAATGGTGCCAGTCAGTGCCCATTTGTGGGCACTGATTGGAACAGATCGGGCATAATTTGCACATGTGGATGGCCATGGGGTACATACCTGGCCATCCACATGTTGCCCCCTTCCCTGGTGGTCCTGGCGGCTTCCCTGTGGTCTAGCGTTGACATCCGAGGGGGGTGTGCGCTGATAAACAATCAGCGCACACCCCCCCTGTCAGGAGAGCCCCCTATCGGCTCTCTTCTACTCGTATCTGTCAGACGCGAGTATGGAAAAGCCGATCAGCGGCTTTGCCTATTGACATCGTGATCAGACTGACACACCGTTCCACCGATCGCCGCGATGCGCGCGGCGGCTGTTATCCTGCTGGACGTCATATGGCGCCCAGTCAGGATAACTGAACCACCGCCCGGCCGTCAATCTTTTATATAGATTTCTCAGCAAAATAAAGCATGGAGACATAGATGGGTGTGGGAGTTTGCTTTGAATATGCAAGATAAATGAAATAGCGCTTTTTGGTTTGTGGTGCTCAGATGCCGCGTAGTTCCGCTTTAAATGTACCCACGTCATGCAGATGATCAGAAAACAGGTAGACAAGTGCTAACAGCGTGTTATGTCTTTTAAGCCGTTTCTAAGTCTGTTGAAGGAATGCCATTGAAGGAGAAATGGATCTCATTAATTTCCTTATTTGTTCTCTTCCTTCACTGTCCTAATTAAATGCACAAATGGCCAACAGAAAAATTCAAACTCATGAGGGTATTTGAAGATGCTTTAAATGTGATCAGCTAAGTGTGACTAATCCGTTTGGTAATCAGTATAAGACCTGCACTGCTCTTCCTATCAAGAGGCTTCTGATTTCAAAAGCAATCTTAAAAAAGGAAGCAGAAAAGTTCCTGGTGCTATACTGGAAAGGACACCACAGGAATATATATACAGTATCTCACAAAAGTGAGTACACCCCTCACGTTTTTTGTAAATATTTTCTTGTGACAACACTGAAGAAATGACACTTTGCTACAATGTAAAGTAGTGAGTGTACAGCTTGTATAACAGTGTAAATTTGCTGTCCCCTCAAAATAACTCAACACACAGCCATTAATGTCTAAACCACTGGCAACAAAAGTGAGTACACCCCTAAGTGAAAATGTCCAAATTGGGCCCAATTAGCCATTTTCCCTCCTCGGTGTCATGTAACTCATTAGTATTACAAGGTCTCAGGTGTGAATGGGGAGCAGGTGTGTTTGTGAGATACTGTATATATACTGTATATCTAGATAGATAGATAGATAGATAGATAGATAGATAGATAGATAGATAGATAGATAGATAGATAGATAGATAGATAGATAGATTTATATAAGCTAAGGAAAAAGCATTCATTTTAGCTGGACTTAAAAAATAAATGTATTAAAAAAAAAACTTTATATAGTGATTTTTTTTTAAGCTGGATGTTATTCGGCTTTGAGCGTAGAATAGCATTTTGGAATCATATGTAAATAGAACAAGAAATCATTTGGTACGGCAAATTAATGGTGATGCAGCAGGGCCCTGAGTCACCGTATTATCTATTGGTATCTGATTCACATGATAATATTGTATAATAGGGAACACGACCTCTATTAGAGGGAGACAAATATACAATGCTAATTCACAACAAGAATGCAAATATATGTACACTATCTCGACCACTCTGTTCATCCTATTTGAATGCTAAATGCCATGTGCTCTGTTCATACAATAGATAGATATAGGGGCTCATGAAAAAGACATGAAGAAAAACTAAATTGTTGCCCTTAATAACCAAACATATGGTATTTTTTCACATTAGCTGCTATGTTCTTCCCATGGTGCTCTACAACATCAAATGTTAACTCTAGCCAAGGCTTTTTTGGACAAAGAGTAAGAGTTGAAACTCTTTATATGTTATGTTTGTGTCATTTTGTAATAAAACATACAGAAGAAAATGTGTTATCAATACAACGTAAAATGAGGATGAGCATGCATCTACATCAGCCACTCCCAACCAGGGTTCCTCCAGAGGTTACTCGAGGTTCCTTGAGCTGTGGTTGGTTGATCTCCCATTTGGTGGTGCCTGCATAATTCCAGGTCTTAAGCCTTTTGGCAGGGCCAACTAGTTGTCTGTAAGGGTGGCATTCTGGGCACCACTGTAAGAGGGCATTCTTCCCACCGGCAAACTTAAGGACATCCTTCCCACTGACCCAAGATTTATACATTTTAGTAGGGGTTCCCTGAGAAATGTTTTAAGGGGTTCTTCTAGAGCAGGGTTTCTTAACAAGGGTTCCATGGAATCCTAGAGTTCCTCCAGAGGTTGCTAGGGGTTCCTTGAGCAATGAGCAATTTCTGCCTCTCAGATAAGTTCCCACTGACACTCTCAACCAGGGTTCCATGCCATAGAACCATAGTTTTCGTCCAGAGGCTGCTAGGGGTTCCTTGGACAAGGAGCAATTTCTGCCTCTCAGATAAGTTCCCACTGACACTCTCAACCAGGGTTCCATGGAACCATAGGGTTCCTCGAGAGGTTGCTAGGGGTTTTTTGAGCTGAGGTTGGTTGACCTCCAACTTGGTGGTGCCTGCATAATTCCAGGTCTTAAGCCTTTTGATCGAGCCAGTGGCATGACAACGATAATCTATTTAGCTGTCTTTAAGGGTGGCATTCTGGGCACCACTGTAAGAGGGCATTCTTCCCACCGACAAACAATGTAAAGGACAACCTTCCCACTGACCCCAGATTTATACATTTTAGTAGGGGTTCCCTGAGAAATTTTTTAGGGGTTCTTCTAGAGCAGGGTTTCTCAACCAGGGTTCCATAAGTGTAAAAAGCATTCTTCCCACTGAACATCCGACCAAAGTATTATGAGTTGTAGAAATATAAATTTTTAGCAAGGGTTCCGAGGGGTAAATGGCACAAAGAGTGAAAGGAAAAGAATGAAAATAGTTCATGAGATCAGCACAAAGCCCATAGGATTCAATTGGAACATCGGGGATAACCCTCTGCTGGCCTCAGACACTTGATGTAGCACCTCTTAGGAGACTAAAGGAATCTCTGAGTGAACAAGTAAGCAGAACAGGAGGGCGCGATTTGAGCGTAGTATATTACAATTTTTTTGTGGTAAAAGAAATTAGCAACTCACATATGGCAGATAAAAACATGGGGCCTCTGGTGCGAATCAACATCATGGGGCCTCTGGTGAGAACATCAGCACAGTGGGGTACCACAGTAAAGGAGAAGGATCTGACCTGTGGAGCTGAGAACAGACACCAGGGGGTGCCAGAAAGAGATGTAGAGAAATGGCGCTCATCATATAAGTCTGGTGTGGATAGGGACCGTGCACGTGGGGAGCAGAGTCTCTTCTGAATACTCGCAGCCTGATGGGGACAGGTGTCTGGCCAGGGGCTGGCCTGGATGCTGCCAACAGGAAACAAGAAGATAGAAGAGGACTCCATGGAGTGCAGAGTGGACCATTTGTGAGGGACCCCTTTCTCCATCAGGCTGCGAGTGTTCAGAGAAGACTCCGCTCCCTACGTGCATGGACCCTATCCATACCAGACTTATACGATATGCACCACCATTTGTCTACATCTCTTTCTGACACCCCTTGGTGTCTGTTCTCATCTCCGCAGATCTTCCCACTGATCCTTCTCCATGACAGTGGTACCCTGTTGTGCTGACATTACCACCAGGGGCCCCATGATGTTGATGAGTCCATGTTGTTATCTGCCACATGTGAGTTGCTAATCTTCTTTCACCACAATAAATTTGTAATATACTACACTCAGATCAAGCCCTCCTGTTCTCTTTAATTGTTAATATTTCTAAAGCACAGCTTTACCTACAGACAGGGAAAATGCATTTGAAAAAAATTCCCTCTTATGGTCATCACCATTAATGATTAGCCTGTGTTCCCTCAAAACCCAGAAGTTGGCTGTCACTGCTGAGCCAATGAGGAGGTTCACCGCCCACTGCTGTAGTGTATACAAAGGAACGAAGTTGCTTGTGACTGGTTGCATCCTTAGATTTGTATCCAATCAGGCAGGCCCTTGCACTACATAGTTGTTGTTGGATCTAAAAGAGATAGGATGATCTAATTGTATTATGTGTAGTAAGCTTGGTACAGGTCCCCTAAAGAGGTTTTCCCCTTATTTCATGTTCCAGTAACAACTGTTAAGAGTTTGGATGTCCCATCACTTTGGGGCCAATAGAGAGAGAACACCAACAGAAATAAAAACCTGGCGGGGGTTCCAACATCTCACTACTGTATCATAAATGAAAACAATATGGATTTGGATTCAGTAGGACCACCCACCCGCAATGTACTGCAGATGGGCGACCCGTGCAGGCTAAACAATGTACTGGTAAGTAGCTGACTGTTCATTCGTTTAGATTCGGCAAGAAATTTCTACAGCATCTTTTGGATTCAAGTGTGCAATCAATCTTTTCTTCTCTTCTTGATATTGCCTACGGTGATGAGCCGAGATTAGCACCTTGGATCGGGTGTGTCCATTTTTTGCCTGAAGCAGTGTGTGTGTGCACCCTTGTTCTGTTCCCGATTAAATTATAGGCATTGGAATTTTCTTTTATATTTGGCTGTTAGTGAACGTAAATTTATCCGAAGTTATGAATTATCCGAAATAATGAATGCCGAATCTAAACGAATGTAACGTAATAAATTAATAATAAATAACAATAATAATATAATAATAATAATTATAATATAATATAATAATATATAATATAATATATATATATATATAGAGAGAGAGAGAGAGAGAGAGAGAGAGAGAGAGAATAATAATAATAATATATAATAATAATAATAATAATAATAATAATAATAATAATAAAAATAATAATAATAATAAACTTTTGTATTATTATTATTTATTATTAATTTGTTCCATTCCATTTGTTTAGATGCGGCATTCGTTATTTTGGATAATTCGTAACTTCGGATAAATTCGTATTCGTTACGTTCACTAACAGCCAAATTTGAAAGGAAATTCCAACACCTATAATTTAATAGTTAGTTATTATTATTTAGTTAGTCATTCTTTTGAATTTTCGGATTTTCTTTCTTATTTTCGGAGTTCCAAATTTTTGAATTTCCAAATTTTCGAATTTACAAATTGCGATCATAACGAATGCCCCAAAAAATGAAAAAACAAAACGAATGAAACGAGAATGAAAACGAACACATTTTTCGGCAGTGCATATGTCTATTTTTTACCAAAGACATGTAGCAGAACACATGTTTGCCTACATTTATAAAAAATGTGATTTTTTTTTTTTTTATCTGATATGTTTTATAGCAGGAATTGAAAAATATTGGTATTTTTTTTTTTTTTAATTTGGTCTTTTTTCTTTTGTATAATAACAAATAATAAAAAAAAAATAAACAGAGGTGATCAAATACCACCAAAGGAAAGCTCTATTTGTGTAAAAAAAAATATATAAATTTCATTTGGGTACAATGTAGCATAAGCGAGCAATTACCAGTTAAAGTATTGCGGTCCTTAATAGCAAAAAAAGGCCTAGACAAGAAGAGGGTAAACCTTCCAGAGCTGAAGTGGTCAACCCTCAAACTCATGCCATTGTTGACAAATTATTAGCAGCTGAAAATATTCCGTATTGACACAGCCTTTGAATGCCTAGTTTGCTATATAAACTTGGAAACTTTCGAAATTTTAAAAAAACTGGACAAAACCGTTATACTTTCCTTTCAAGATTCCCAAACATTGCAATGACGTATTGTGTTATTTTTAGACCACGTTTCTTCTTAGATAAATACAGAGTAACATTTCCAGGGACAATATGTTACCAGCATATTATCTGAGAAGGAAACAATCATGGTGCGGTCTCCAGAGGGCTCAGGCCATATGTGCAATCTGTGGACTTCTATTTACAACACCTTGATTGTAGGCAGGAGCATCCCTATGGATAACGCTCTATGAAACCTAAAGAAAAATAAGCACTACAGTACAGGATGCTGCACAGCTGAGGACCATATGGCCTACCACAGTCATAAGCTGTGATCTGCGACAAACTGCGAATTAGCATCTGCTATCTACACAGAGCTTCTACCGTACAGATTTACTGTGCAGAAAGACCCGAAATTAGGATATTAGATGCAGGGGTAGAAAAGGAAGCAACTGTTGCTGGGAAAATGTAACTGGTATGGGGCAGTTCAACTCTTTCTGAGCCCATGTCCAAGGCAAGGCCAGCTCAATGGTTACTTGGCTTATGTCCTAGTTAGGGACAGCTCAACTGCTTCTGGGCCCAAGGTCTTAATAGGACTAGCTCAACTGCTACTGAGTCCATGGTCCTTGGAGGGCCAGCTCACCCGCTACTGAGCTCACAGCCCTGGTAGCACGCAGCACAATTGCTACTGGGACCATGCCCCTGGTAGGGCTAGCTCAACTGCTACTTGGTCCATATTCCAGGTAGGGCCAGCTAAACTGCTACTTGGCCCACGTCCTAGTTAGGGCCAGCTCAACTGCTACTGAACCCAAGGTCTTGATAGGACCAGCTCAACTGCTACTGAGTCCATGGTCCTTGTAGGGCCAGCTCATCTGCTACTGAGCTCACAGCCCTGGTAGCATGCAGCACAATTGCTACTGGGCCCATGCCCCTGGTAGGGCTAGCTCTACTGCTAGTAGGATCACAGCCCTTGGAGCACCAGCTTATACCCTGATTCAAGTATGCTTGTCTCATTCCATTTCATTGCCCAAGAACATAATATTCCTTTTAAAGGCAATATTACACTTAAATATAATTAACTATAAAAATGTTACATCAAAACAATGTAATTTTTTAATCTTCTAAAGTTTGAGTATGATTATGACTAAGTGAACCTTAATTTGTGAAACGCGCTAATCTTGCCATTCCTGCATAGAGGTCTCTTGATGTCTTATGATGTATCTTGATGGATTTTTATCTTTAATGAAGTAATCATCAATGCTTCATACCTGGGAGTGCAGTCAACCTTTCTTGAACTATTGCTTCTGAGCACATGTTCCAGGTAGGGCCAGCTCAACTGCTACTTGGCCCATATCCTAGTTAGGAACAGCTAAACTGCTACTGAGACCATAGTCCTGGTAGGACCAGCTCAAGTGCTACTTGGCCAATGTCCTATATAGGGCCAGCACATTTGCTACTGAGCTCAACATCCTGATAGGACTAGCTCAACTGCTACTGTACTGGGTCCATAGTCCTGGTAAGAGCAGCTCAACTGCTACTGAGCTCACAGTCTGGTAGCACACAGCACAACTGCTACTAGGCCCATGCCCCTGATAGGGCTAGCTCACCTGCTAGTAGGCTCACAGCCCTTGAAACACCCATCTTAGACCACGATTCCAGTATGTTTATCTCACTCCCTTTCATTGCCCAACACAATATTCCTTTTAAAGGCAACATTACACTTAATTATAATCAACTATAAAAATTTCACATCAAAAGAATTTAATTTTTTATCTTCTAAAGTTTGAGTAATCTACATGATTAATGGCAGGGCAAACTAGGATTTCTTTTTGCTAAGCAGCTGGAGGGACAAATCGTTACCATCTTTGAACATCATCATGAGTTTGATTAACCAAGCCAGTGGTCTCACAAATGCTTGCCTTTATCCAGCCCTTGGGCCAGCTCAACTGTTACTTGGCTCATGTCCTAGTTAGGGAAAGCTCAGCTGCTTCTGGGCCCATGGTCCAGGTAGGGCCAGCTCAACTGCTACTTGGCCCATATTCCAGGTAGGGCCAGCACAACTTCTACTTGGCCCATGTCCTAGTTAGGGCCAGCTCAACTGCTACTGAGCCCAAGGTCTTGATAGGACCAGCTCAACTGCTACTGAGTCCATGGTCCTTGTAGGGCCAGCTCAACTGCTACTGAGCCCAAGGTCTTGATAGGACCATCTTAACTGCTACTGAGTCCATGGTCCTTGTAGGGCCAGCTCAACTGCTACTGAGCTCACAGCCCTTGTAGCATGCAGCACAACTGCTACTAGGCCCAAGGTCTTGATAGGACCAGCTCAACTGCTACTGAGTCCATGGTCCTTGTAGGGCTAGCTCAACTGCTAGTAGGATCACAGCTCTTGGAGCACCCAGATAGGCCCTGATTCAAGTATGCTTATCTCATCCCATTTCATTGGCCAACAACAATATTCCTTTTAAAGGCAACATTACACTTAATCAGAATTAACTATAAAAAGTCACATCAAAAGAATGTCATTTTTAATCTTCTAAAGCATTATTAATGGCAGGAAAAACTAGGATTTGGACTCTGAATTGAGTTTTATATATGTATATAATTACATTTTTTTCTCAGTCTTACATAGAATAATCCCTTTGTTTGGTTGTTTGTATTGGAATCAGAAATCAGGTTACTTTGAGTGTATGCGTGGACACTTTCTCAAACAAATGCTATTGAAAACTGTTTAAACAAGCTGTCCTCTAAAACAATGAGAACTTAGATACTATTGTTGTATGTTGGGGCAATTGACAAGAATTAGATGCTTCCATTGTTTTTACATTTATTATGTTACTGAAGTCAACAAGTCAGGTAAAACATGGTCAACAATATATGACCTATGACCTACGGCATGTATGATACAACACTGCCATCTAGAGGCTGAATTGGGAAAAGTTTCTCCCATTGAAAGCAGTATTAAAAAAAGGGGATGTTAAAACTTACCAGATAAATAGGCTAACAACTTGGGCTAAGTATAAGCCTGGGTTCCTTGTTGCCTACAGAGATCGTGAAGCTGCTATAACCTGAGCTAAGCAATTTTTTAGTGTATTTCTATTGTATACAGACCACGGTTCCTGCTTATTCTCTAGGAAGTAGGTCGCAATTTGCTTGTTGTATGTATATCCACCGGTCTTGTATTGTTTTCCTATAATTGAAATAGTTTGTATGTACAGCGTTTTTGTTAAAGGAAAAGTCCACCCTAACACTAAAATTGCTACATCTACTGGCATCCACGATCTAAGACTAACCTATCTAGCCCTGTAAAGAAGAAATTGCTATATATAACTTTTTTGAAGCCAATATGGTCCGTTCTCCAGCGGTGGAAGGTCTACAGAGGACACAGCCAACAGCGGCTGTGAAATGAATGAGAAGTGACATCACCCATAGAGTTATTATGGGGCTTCTGTTGTCGGCTGCCTCCTCGGCACCCACCTACACAGAAAAGCCACCGCTGACAGCTCAGTGTGGGACCGGCCCGGATTGGCTTCAGAAAAGGTATATGTAGTGATTTCTTCTTCACAGGGCTAGATATATTATTCTTAGATTGTGGATATATGTAGATGTAAAGATTTAAGTGTTAGGGTGGACTTACCCTTTAAGTAAAGGCACATTAATACACTACAGAGCTCAAAACTTTCTTGCATCTAAATCAAAGAACCTTACTAGACACAAAGCAAAACACACCAACAATGGGGCACAATTGCTTCCAATGATACCAGCAATGGGGTACTAGTCTGACCACTGACGCCAGTGATGAGGCACTATTCCGACCACTGACACCAACAATGGTTCTACTACCCCTCTTATAGACACCAGTGGCAGCCGCTCATTAGGGGCGCACAGGCAGCGCCCCCCCCTAATCTATGCGCCCGGCCCTCTATTCTACATGACGCATGGATTTCTATGGATTTTTTTGTTTTTTTTAGAAGCACATGATTTGAGCCTGAGCCTCTAATTGGCTTAAAAAAAAGGGAGGGCTCAGGGGGCACAGAGCACTGCGCCCTGAGTCCACCCTGTTGTGTGACATTAGCGAATTAATATTTTCTAATGTCTTCCTGTGTCTCCTCCCGGCCAATCAGGAAGCGGGTCCTAAGACCCGATTGGCCGGGAGTCCAAAGACCCGATTGGCCGGGAGTCCAAAAACCCAATTGGCCGGGAGTCTGAAGACCCGATTGGCCGGGAGTCTGAAGACCCGATTGGCCGGGAGGAGAAGCGACGGCTAGGATACGGAGGAGACGGAAGGGGGGAACCCACAGCCGCAGCCGGGGGTAAGTGCAAGCTGGAGGGGACCTGGCGGGCAAACCAGCAACCGGCATGGTGGGGGGAGTGGGAGGTGATGTCAATGGTGTGCGGTGGCGGGCCCGAGCGATGGGAGAGGGTTATGGTGTGGGGTGGTGGGCCGTGGCGACGGGGGGGTGTCTGTGGTCAGGTCTGTCTGCTGCCCCACCCCGACCGATGGGGCCCCGACTGATAGACACCAATGATGGGACACTGTCCCTATTGGCACCAAAAATGGAGCACTATTCCATCCACTGACACCAAAAATGGGGCACTATTCCATCCACTGACACCAACAATGGTGCACTGTTCCATCCACTGACACCAACAATGGGGCACTCTTCCTCCCTCTAATACCAATGATGGGGAATTAGTCCTCCTCCTTGGTGCTATGTCATGTTTTTAAGGTGGGTACATACAGATTGAATTTTGGTTCAGCAGGAACTGAATTTTGATCTATGCGTGGCCCACCCTGTCTACAGAAGTCTATCGATAGGTCTTCTTCTGTCAAACGGACATGCTGGAAATTTTTCACGCAATCAGCGATTGGAGCCAGTGATCAGTGGATTCTCACAGTGGAGGAGTCCCACTTTTAGAATACAATGGCACAGAAGTGAGGATTCCCCCATTCACCTCACTTCGATGAGGAAATCTGTTTGTTTTTTCGCTCAGCCCACCAACTAAACAACAAAAAGATAAAAAAAACCTATCCAGGTATACCCAGTTTTGCACTCACTGACCACCAAGCCTGAGACAATGTCTACCCCCATTGAGGCTGACCATCTTCTACTCCCGCTGGCCACAACCCGAACCTCCCCCCCCCTGAAATTGTAAGGACAATAACTGGCTCTTTGCTTAGAAAGTTTGGAGAACCCCTGGATAAAACCAAGCAATTCACTTTAAATTACCACCCATTTGGATGACCAAGTTAGGAACTTTATTCGAGCAGAATCTAGTGTTCAACCTAGGCTTGGACAGCGCCAAATATTGATTGCAGATGTAAAAGAAAATTACTTACAGTATAAATCTACAACAATGAAAATGCTGCTGTGCGGGGGTTGGGCTCTAAAAGTCGAGCCCTGACTGTCCTTGTTTCTCTATGGTGATTTGTTGTCGGTTAATCTTTCCATTTACTCTGGTTTAGTGGATGGTATTTCTTGCTGAGGCTTTCTTATAGTTCACGCATCTTGAGCTACACAAAATATATTTTTTTTAAAAGCGCTGATAAATTTTACTCTTTTTTTTGTGTAGGCTAAGGGCAACCGGGAACAGACACGGAGTTTCTCGGAAATACATAACGTTACCTAAACTTTCTCAAAACAACCTAGAAAGAGTCTCTTGGGACACATTAAAATGCCTAGCTGAGGCCGGACTTGGTACGAGAGGGAAAGAAGGAGCAACAGTTACACATATTTTTATTTAAATAGGATCTGTCACTTTTGAAACATCTTTTTCATGAATCATTTTGAAGGAGGTCATGCCATTTTCTCGCACAATCACTTTACCAGTATTAGCAGTTTTCAAGATCTTTCTGTAGAAACAATTGGCCTAACTCGAGGGTGAGGATATCCTTTGTACATACACTGTATTACCAAAAGTATTGGGACGCCTGCCTTTACACGCACATGAACTTTAATGGCACCCCAGTCTTAGTCCGTAGGGTTCAATAGTGTTGGCCCACCCTTTGCAGCTATAACAGCTTCAACTCTTCTGGGAAGGCTGTCCACAAGGTTTAGTAGTGTGTCTATGGGAATGTTTGACCATTCTTCTAGAAGCACATTAGTGAGGTCAGGCACTGTTGTTGGACAAGAAGGCCTGGCTTGCTCCGCTCTAATTCATGCCAAAGGTGTTCTATCGGGTTGAGGTCAGGACTCTGTGCAGGCCATTCAAGTTCCTCCACCCCAAACTTGCTCATCCATGTCTTTATGGACCTTGCTTTGTGCACTGGTGGGCAGTCATGTTGGAACAGGAAGGGGCCGTCCCCAAACTGTTCCCACAAAGTTGAGAGCATGAAATTGTCCAAAATGTCTTGGTATGCTGACGCCTTAAGAGTTCCCTTCACTGGAACTAAGGGGCGAAGCCCAACCCCTGAAAAACAACCCCACACCATAATCCCCCCCCAAATGATTTGGACCAGTGCACAAAAGCAAGGTCCATAAAGACATAGATGAGCGAGTTTGGGGTGGAGGAAATTGACGGGCCTGCACAGAGTCCTGACCTGAACCCGATAGAACACGTTTGGGATGAATTAGAGCGGAGACTGAGAGCCAGGCCTTCTCGTCCAACATGAGTGCCTGACCTCACAAATGCGCTTCTGGAAGAATGGTCAAACATTCCCATAGACACACTCCTAAACCTTGTGGACGGCCTTCCCAGAAGAGTTGAAGCTGTTATAGCTGCAAAGGGTGGGCCAACTCAATATTGAACCCTACAGACTAAGACTGGGGTGTCATTAAAGTTTATGTGCGTATAAAAGCAAATGACCCAATACTTTTTACCAAGTTCTTTCTTGGTCTCATCAGACCAGAGAATCTTATTTCTCACCCTCTTGGAGTCCTTCAGGTGTTTTTTTAGCAAACCCCATGCAGGTTTTCATGTGTCTTGCACTGAGGAGAGGCTTCCGTCGGGCCACTCTGCCATAAAGCCCCGACTGGTGGAGGGCTGCCATGATGGTTGACTTTCTACAACTTTCTCCCATCTCCCAACTGCATCTCTGGAGCTCAGCCACAGTGATCTTTGGGTTCTTCTTTACCTCTCTCACCAAGGCTCTTCTCCCCCGATAGCTCAGTTTGGCCGGACGGCCAGCTCTAGGAAGGGTTCTGGTCGTCCCAAACGTCTTCCATTTAAGGATTATGGAGGCCACTGTGCTCTTAGGAACCTTAAGTGCAGCAGAAATTTTTGTGTAACCTTGGCCAGATCTGTGCCTTGCCACAATCCTGTCTCTGAGCTCTTCAGGCAGTTCCTTTGACCTCATGATTCTCATTTGCTCTGACATGCACTGTGAGCTGTAAGGTCTTATATAGACAGGTGTGTGGCTTTCCTAATCAAGTCCAATCAGTGTAATCAAACACAGCTGGACTCAAATGAAGGTGTAGAACCATCTGAAGGATGATCAGAAGAAATGGACAGAACCTGAGTTAAATATATGAGTGTCACAGCAAAGGGTCTGAATACTTAGGACCATGTGATATTTCAGTTTTTCTTTTTTTAATAAATCTGCAAAAATGTCAACAATTCTGTGTTTTTCTGTCAATATGGGGTGCTGTGTGTACATTAATGAGGAACAAAATGAACTTAAGGGCCCTTTCACACTGGGGCGGGGGCGGCGTCGGCGGTAAAGCGCCGCTATTGTAAGCCAGCGGTATAACCACACTGTCCCATTAATTTCAATGGGCAGGAGCGGTGAAGGAGAGGTATACACCCCACTCCTTCACCGCTCCGAAGATGCTGCTAGCAGGACTTTTTTTCCCGTCCTGCTAGCGCAACACTGGAGACAAAGCAGCGGCATTTTTGGGTCGGTTTGCAGGCGCTATTATTAGCGCAATATCGCCTGCAAACCGCCCCAGTGTGAAAGGGCCCTAAATGATTTTAGCAAATGGCTGCAATATAACAAAGAGTGAAAAATTTAAGGGGGTCTGAATACTTTCTGTCCCCACTGTACGTCGGCACAATGGTACGGCTGCGCAAATGGGCGTACAGGTATGTCCCCTTTAAGACGCGGCATTGTGGGCGCACGTGTGTGCCCGCGGGTCCTGCAGACTCGATGTCCGCCGGTGTCCCGCTATTGTGTCATGGAGCGGCAGAACGGCGAGATGTCTATGTAAACAAGGCATTTCCCCGTTCTGTCTTGTGACATGACAGAGATCTACTGCTCCCTGTCATTGGGAGCAGTAATCGCTGTCATGTCAGTGGAAGCCCCTCCCCCCTACAGTTAGAACACCTCCCTAGGACACACTTAACCCCTTCATCGCCCCCTAGTGTTTAACCCCTTCCCTGCCAGTGTCATTTACACAGCAATCAGTGCATTTTTATAGCGCTGATCTCTGTATAAATGACAATGGTCCCAAAATGGTGTCAAAAGTGTCCGATGTGCCCGCCATAATGTCGCAGTCACGACAAAAAAATCACAGATCACCGCCATTACTAATAAAATAATAATAATAATAAAAATGCCATAAATTTATCCCCTATTTTGTAGATGCTATAACTTTTGTGCAAACCAATCAATATACGCTTATTGCGATTTTTTTTTTTTTTTTTTACCAAAAATATGTAGAAGAATACATATCGGCCTAAACTGAGGGGAAACATTTTTTTATTTATATATTTTTTGGGGGGATATTTATTATAGAAAAAACTAAAAAATATATTTTTTTTTTTCAAAATAGTTGCTCTTTTTTTGTTTATATCGCAAAAAATAAAAACCGCAGAGGTTATAAAAAAAAAAAAGGACGTCAATTTTATTTGGGTGCTACGTGGCACGACCGCGCCATTGTCAGTTAAAGCGACGCAGTGCCGAATCGCAAAAAGTGCTCTGGTCAGGAAGGGGGGTAAATCCTTCCGGGGCTGAAGCGGTTAAATGAACAAAAAAAACCCCAAAACAAACAGTATTGGGCACACATACACAGTAAGTCATTTATAATGATTCTGTAAACCGTTCTGCACAACCCGGTTTGTTCAGAATGGGTTCTGATTTGTGGCTGAAGGTCAATCCACATTGTATAAAAAAAAAACCAAAAAAAAAAAAACCACGTATGTCTAGAAAATAATATACCTATATGGTGATTATCCTCCATCTGAACGCTAAGCATGTCCAAAGCTGTTAGAATCGCCCACACAACCTGCCATTAATTCTCCCTCATTATCGTCATCTAGGCTTCTCGAAATATTTATGCCGCTGTTTTCTGTTCGCTTGCAGGCGGCAACGGCATCGGCGCTAATCAAAGAGAATTTCCGCAAACACCGCTGATTAAGACAATTCCTTCTCCCCGGGAGAAGACAACCCACCATGAAGAGGCTTCACAGAAACTGTCAATGTTCAGGAATCATCTACATGTCAAAAAGAAACTGTTTGGCATAAAATCTTTTTTAGAGGAAGCTGTATGTAAAAAAAAAAAAAATAAATAAATAAAAAACGACAGAGATACAAATATTTTAAATAAATGCCAGAAGTTTTTTTCCCAGTGAACCTTTGGATTTAAAGCTTTTGAGAACCGTGGTAATAACCATGATTTAGAATATTATTAGGTTTTCCTTTAACCACTTCAATACCGGGCACTTAGACACCTTCCCGCCCAGGCCAATTTTCAGCTTTCAGCGCTGTCGCAGTTTGAATGACAATTGCGCGGTCATGCTACACTGTACCCAAACAAATTTTTTATCCTTTTGTTCCCACAAATAAAGATTTCTTCTGGTGGTATCTGATCACCTCTGCGGTTTTTATTTTTTGCGCAACAAATAAAAAAAGACAGGAAATTTAAAAAAAAAACAAGTTTTTTTTGTTTCTGTTAAAATTTTTTGTAAATAAGTACGTTTTCTTCTTCAATGACGGGCGCTGATATGGCGGCACTGACGGGCACTGATGACGGGCACTGATGATGGGCACTGATAGGTCTGTCAGACGCGAGTGAGGAAGAGCCGATCAACGGCTCTTCCTATTAACATCGTGATCAGCTGTGATTGGACACGGCTGATCACGTGGTAAAGAGCCTCCGCCGGAGGCTCTTTACCAAGATCGGTGTAGCGGTGTGTCAGACTGACACACCGGTCCACCGATCGCCGCGATGCGCGCCCCTGCGGGCGCGCGGTGGCATGTTATCCTGCTGAACGTCATATGACGCCCAGTCAGGATAACTGAACCACCGCACGGGCGTCATCTGCTATGGGCCAGGCGGGAAGTGGTTAATATATTTATATTAGGACATAGAGTATATTTTACCGAAATTTCGGTAAAATCGAAAATTTCGAAATCTTCGGTACCGAAGATCAACCAGCTATTTCCAATGCACATATACACTGTATTACCAAAAATATTGGGACGCCTGCCTTTACACGCACATGAACTTTAATGGCATCCCAGTCTTAGTCCGTAGGGTTCAATATTGAGTTGGCCCAACCTTTGCAGCTATAACAGCTTCAACTCTTCTGGGAAGGCCGTCCACAAGGTTTAGGAGTGTGTCTATGGGAATGTCTGACCATTCTTCCAGAAGAGCATTTGGGAGGTCAGGCACTGACGTTGGACGAGAAGGGCTGGAAGGAAAGAAAGGGGACCACCCTATAAGTACCTGCCTTTTAATAAGTCACAAAGTCACAATTTTTCCACCCAATGCCACTCCTCAGAGTTGGAGGCCGTATCTGTAACCCAAAACAAGCATACTATCAAAGGAAAGGACCGGGGGGAAGCACAAGGGAGTGATCTCCCTCGGTCCAAAAAGTGGTTACCATAGATATGGTGGGCAATAAAGGGAGGGAAAAGGGATGTATGTAAAAATATATAAAGGTTTATTAGAAAAATCTAAAAATTACAAGTGCTAAACCATAGACAATAGGACACATATATGGAGCTGATCCACCTGACATAATTTAATGGGCCCGTCCAGTGCAAACAGCACGGGGCGCGCCCATCAACCTACAACACACAAACATGCAACATAAACACACATATAGACATATGAAAAAACCATATAGTGCAGGCGCCTTTAAACCCACAGATGCATGAGGTCCCTATGGCCAATCGCCAGATCCAAAAGAAAAGAAATAAATGTATATTTAGAAAAGATAATAAAGGGACCTAATGCATGTGTGGTCCCCCGGGGAGATGGGGAAAGTGGAGTGGATATAAACAATTGGTTGCCTAACTCAAAAAACTCGCTAGATACCATCCACGATGGCTGTGTGGATACTACAGCTAAATTGATGGGTCAGGGGGACTCATACATATAAGTTGCATGCGCATGCATAAATCATGAATTTTGCCGAGAGTCCATTCCTGTGGTTTGTGGGGATGGATATAAAGCAGAGAGTCTCTGTAGAGTTTAGGGGATATGGAAGCCGCACAGTGTAATGAATACTGTTAGTACCAGGAACAGGTCACATGACCTCTCAGGATGGCCCGATATCTCTCGGGACTGCCAGTGTATGAAGGTATGCTGGAAGTCTATACAGAGCTGAATGTCACTGTGAACTGCTGTCCACATTTATCAGGGCCATATCACTTCAATTATTAGGGGTTCAGAGTAACCACTGCATGTAGGAGCTGAAGGGGTTACATTACCACCTCTCTGTCGTACGAGAATCAGCTGTGTCTGATATCCTGCAGCTGCTCCACCGCTCCGTGGTCTCTGCGCTGCCAGTGCCGGCCGTGATATGCTGTATTTACCAGGCGTTCAGGTACGTAGTAATCCTCTCACTCGCTGGGGCACATTACAGCTGTGCTTGTGTGGTGGGTTCTTTCCCCGTATGTATGGCGGTTAAACATTTCAAGTTTCCACTGAAAGGGAACCCCGTCTCCTGATCACTGCGGGAGATAGCTTCGGCGTCTGCACATCTTGGTTACGTCGACGCGTTTCGCAACGTCATTGTTACGTAGCTTCAACAGGACGAGAAGGCCTGGCTCACAGTCTCTGCTCAAAATCATACCAAAGGTGTTCTGTCGGGTCGAGATCAGACCAGTCAAGTTCCTCCACCCCAAACTCGCTCATCCGTGTCTTTTATGGACCTTGCTTTGTGCCCTGGTGCGCAGTTATGTTGGAACAGGAAGGGGCCATTCGTTATTTTGGACAATTCGCAACTTCGGATAAATTCGTATTCGTTACGTTCACTAACAGCCAAATTTGAAAGGAAATTCCAATACCTATAATTGAATAGTTAGTTATTATTAATTAGTTAGTTATTCTTTTTAATTTTCGGATTTTCTTTCTTATTTTCGGATTTTCCTTTTTTTTTAAACTTACGAATTTTTGAATCTATGAATTTCCGAATGAATGAATTTTAGAATTTTTGGACTTACAAATTTATGAATTTTTTAATTTACAAATTTAGGAATTTACGAATCTACGAATTTACGAATTCTCTGATTTACGAATTGCGATCATAACGAATGACCCGAAAAACAAAAATAACCCAAAGCGAATTAAACGAATCTATGAATTTCTGAATTTTAGGATTTACGAATTTTTTAATTTACAAATTTACAAATGTACGAATTTATGAATTTCCGAATTTTCTTATTTACGAATTGCGATCATAACGAATGACCGAAAAATATAAATAACCCAAAACGAATTAAACGAATCTATGAATTTACGAATTTTAGAATTTTAGAATTTACGAATTTTTTAATTTACAAATTTACGAATTTACAGATTTAAGAATTGCGATCACTAACAGCCAAATTCTATAATTTAATAGTTAGTTATTATTAATTAGTTAGTTCGTTATTCTTTTTAATTTTCGGATTTTCTTTCTTATTTTCGGATTTTCGTTTTTATTTTAAACTTACGAATTTTTGAATCTATGAATTTCCAAATGAATGAATTTTAGAATTGTTGGATTTACAATTTTTTTTAATTTACAAATTTAGGCATTTACAAATTTTGTAATTTACAAATTTACGAATTTACGAATTTTCTGATTTACAAATTGCGATCATAACGAATGACCCGAAAAACAAAAACAACCCAAACAAAATTAAACGAATCTATGAATTTACAAATCTACGAATTTACGAATTTTCTGATTTACGAATTGCGATCATAACGAATGACCCGAAAAACAAAAATAACCCAAAACTAATTAAACGAATCTATGAATTTACAAATTTCCGAATTTTAGAATTTTATAATTTTTTAATTTACAAATTTACAAATGTACGAATTTATGAATTTACAATTTACAAATTTACAAATGTACGAATTTATGAATTTACGAATTTTCTTATTTACGAATTGCGATCATAACGAATGACCGAAAAACAAAAATAACCCAAAACGAAATAAACGAATCTATGAATTTACGAATTTTAGAATTTTTGGATTTTTTGGCAGTGTACATGTCTAACAACAGTACACATGTAAAAGTAAACTGAGGAAAAAAATAATGACGGCGCTGTCTGTTTTGTATAGATAAGTCATGGCAGAGTAGATATTTGAACAAAAACAGAAACAAGTCTACCTTGCGGCGGCGGCGGCGGCAGCGGCATGATTCCATCCCACAAGTGCCACCAGTGAACATTCTCCCTTCAGTACACAAATGTCGATCAAACTTACGGATGTTGAACTAGAAGCTCACAAACTGCCCTCCAGGACTGCTGTGCTCTTCTATTCTCTTTCCTCCAAAGGAAGCCGATACCGCTAGATAACTCAATCCATCTCCCAATCAGTCGCTTGACGTATTCCTAAAGGCAAAACTTTTTTTTTTTTTTTTTTTTATAGAATTTTGAGAGGATATTTCGTTTTCATTCACTCTCTCTAAACAATCTATTTATAAAAGTAAATTGCTGTACGATTGCCACAGCCTTCACACAGCCAATAATCCCCATAATGTGTTATATTTTTATTTGCAATGATCGTCAGCTCCATCTAGTGGACGCAATGCTGAATTTTTCAGAACTACCACAATCAGAAAAAAAAAAAAAAAACAGATGACGGCCACTAGATGGAGCTGTTGATCATTTGAAATACACGTTAAAAATTACACATACAGTATACCGTACCAGGGTTATTAATGGCAGTTGTGCAAACGCCGCAACATTCATACAAAACTTTGTTTTTATTTTTTATAAATAGACAGTTTAGACCAGGGATCTGCAATTAGCGGACCTCCAGCTGTTGCAGAACTACAAGTCCCATGAGGCCTAGCAAGACTCTCACAGCCACAAGCATGACACCCAGAGGCAGAGGCATGATGGGACTTGTAGTTTTGCAAACAGCTGGAGGTCCGCTAATTGCATATCCTTGGTATAAAGGGAGTGATTCTCCCTAACAACGACAAAAAAAAAAAAAAAACTTGAACATGATTGTTTTTGTTTAAATCGATCCCTAATTATCCTCGTTGCCAATATCAGTGGCAATGAAAATGAGGGCAATTGCAAAATTTCAAGTTGCCACCAGAACAGGAATAGAGGGGAAATCTTCCAATGGGGACACTTGTGGTGGCATTTCTCTCACATTGGAAAGATATCCTCTCACTTCCTGTTGAGTCTGCAGGACAGGAAGTGTAAAATTGAAAAAAAAAAAACACCCCTCTCCATTGAAATGAATGAAAAGCTCTTCAAAAGCGCTCAGTGTTTTACTGGCAGTTTAGAAGCGCCTCAGTGTGAAAGGAGCCTGACTGCTGCAGGACCGCAGATTTACTGCTACAGGGCGGCTCTCCTATGCAGGATCTAGGGCCGGTGCTACCATTAGGCAAACTAGGCAAGCGCCTAGGGTGCACTGCATGCTATGCAGGCTGCAGCATGTAACTAACTCAGTCTTAGGCAGCTGCTCCGTCCGGCCGGTATTGTAATTAGAGGCGCAGTGCAGCACTGGAGCCAGCGATAGAGGAAGCAGAGCCAATGCTTCCTGTATAGCGCCACCTCCTATCACATGGGCAGGGCAAGGGGGTGGAGTCAGGGGCGGAGCCAATGGGGGCACAAAAATGACTGGCGGGCTGCTTCTGCTGTAATTAATCACAGCAGAAGCCAATCTGCTGGTGTTGGGCGCTGGATGTCCACTGGATCGTCGATAAAACGCGAAGAACGGAGCTCTCTCTTACATACAAACAAGGCAGATCTCCATTCTTACAGGGGGGGTTGGGGGGTGGGGGGATGAATTTTGAAGATGGAATAAAATCCATCTCTTCCCCTAGTAAAAGTAGCACATACTGTGCACAAAAGCATTGGCTAGGCACACACTAACCCCTTCCTAGCCTAGTGTCATTAGTACATAGCTCTCAACTGTCCCTGATTTGGAGCAATGTCCCTCTGTCCCTCTTTCCTCCTCATTTGTCCCTCATTTTGGTCTGATCTATATAGTTGTATATAAAATGCACTTTTTATCTTTCAAAAAGTGTTTCCCAGAGCTAAACCTTTCATCCAATTTCTAAATTGCTGCATTTTTAAATTTCAAGAGCCGGTATAAAGGAATAGTAGGGGTAAAAAATGCACTTGTAGGTTTGACTAATCATTTTTTTTTGTAGACTTCTCCTTTAAAGGGGCGTGGCAGGGGGTGTGTCCTATGACTACATACTTTTGCTAATAGGTGTCCCTCATCCCTGTCTCAAAAAGTTGGGAGGTGTGTTAGTACATATTTTTTGCACTGATCACTGTATTAGTGTCACTTTGTGTCAGACTGTCTGCTGCAATATCGCAGTCGCCGCAATTACTAGTAAAAAAAAATAATAAAGGAAAATTCCAGTATATATGCCATAGTTTGTAGACGCTATAACAGTGATGGCGAACCTTGGCACCCCAGATGTTTTGGAACTACATTTCCCATGATGCTCATGCACTCTGCAGTGTAGCCGAGCATCATGGTAAATGGAGTTTCAAAACATCTGGGGTGCCAAGGTTCGCCATCACTGCGCTATAACTTTTGCGTAAACCAATGAATAAACACTTATTGGGATTTTTTTTTTTTTTTTTACAAAAAATATATAGCAGAAAACAGATTGGCCTAAATTTATGAAGAAATTTTAATTTTTTTTTATTGGATGTTTTATAGCAGAAAAACATCAAAAAAGTAAAAAAATACAGTTTTTTTTTTTCTAAATTTTAAATTCTTCTAAAATTTTTCTTAAGCTGTCTTTTTTTGTTTATATGCAAAAAAAAAAAAAAAAAAATTACACAAGTGATCAAATACCACCAAAAGAAAGCTCTATTTGTGGGGAAAAAAAGGACATCAATTTTATTTGGGTACAGCGTCGCATGACCGCGCAATTGTCAGTTAAAGTAACGCAGTGCCTTATCGCAAAAAAAAACGGCTTGGTCATGTAGAGGGTGGGGGTGGGGGTGGGGTAAAACTTTCGGAGCTGAGGTGGTTAAATAACAAACATCTCTGTACTTACCTGCTCTGAAAAATAAGCAAATAAATAAATAAATAAAAAATAAGCAAATAAATAAATAATAAGCAAAATAAGCAAATAAATAAATAAATAAAAAATAAGCAAATACATAAATAAATAAATAAGCAAAAATAAGCAAAAATAAGCAAATAAATAAATAATAAGCAAATAAATAAATAAATAAGCAAAAATAAGCAAATAAATAAATAATAAGCAAATAAATAAATAAATAATCAAAAATAAGCAAATAAATAAAAAAATAAATAAAAAATAAGCAAAAATAAGCAGGAAGATGGGGGGGGGGGGGGAGGGATTATAGTAAGAATGAGTCATAATTATAGTTTATAATGTTAATAAAAATTCAGTAATAAAATTTCAAAGTACGTCCGGTGTGGGGTGTCTTTTATTAAATATATTTGCGTGCAGCCTTCTGTTTTCTAGGCAAAGACATGTTTTCTGAGCTCTCATACGTCCTCGTATGACCTCCATAAAATAATAACACATTTCTGTGAAATGTTTTCCATGTTGCTTTCAAAAATGAATTAAAAATAAATAAAAGGGAATCAAAACACCAATATTTCTACAATTTTTTTAACATTAAAAAAAAAATCAAATAAAAAAAAAATCAAATCAACTATCTGTTATTTTTTAAATGTTAAACCATGATGTCCCATTGTCATGTTTTGCATGAGAACTAATAATATCACATTTGGAGCATATTTATCAAATGTCAGCACATCTAGGCCCATTCAGGCCATACAGTTTTACAAATATCCTGAGTGGTAAATGCAGGGGTGATTGACATGGGGGAGGGGTACAAATAGGCATTTTCAGTCTAACAAGCGCAAAATAAAAATCAGCTTTACAAGATCCTTGGGAATTGTCATGTCACATTGTGTTAGGGCTCATACACACTTGCTGTGCTCTCTCCGAAGAGCGATTTGCATTCGCATCGCGCTTCAAAGAGCATTTTACAGGCAGCGAGGAGGCGTTGTATTGCCACCGCCACCTGCTTTCCACCCTGTCACCCAGGTGTGGCCCCTGCTGAACGCGACCCCTTTCAAGTGAATGGGGCCTGCTCTGCTCTGCAGGTTCCCCCGCAATCAGGTGCAATGCATGTGCAGAGCAGGCCCCCCCATTCACTTGAAAGGGGTCCCGTTCAGCAGGGGCCACACCTGGGAGACAGGGTGGAAATCTTCAGCTGCAGCTGTGAGGCAAAGCGTTCCAGCCACGGCCTTTATACACCTCTGGCCAGCTGCCTCTGCAGCTAATGGGGGTAACAGTTTCGGGGGGGGGTGGTAAAAAACAACCTCAACCCTTCAACCACTAGTGTGAATGAGCCATTAAGACCACAGGATGAAAATACTTTCATCCATTCATTAAAAAGGATTGAAGCAGTACAAACTCAAAAAATAAAGGGCTTTGTGGGCACAACATGAGGCAGAAAGGATATATATATATAAAAAAAATATATGTCTTTAATACAAAATTACAAAAACACATATAGGAAAAATAAACACTAAAATATGACAGACCCTCAACTGGACAGGGTCAACCCCAATACCAAGAAAAGGAGGCATGGATTGTTTGAGTTGTAGAACAGTCCATTATGGAAAGATTATATGTGTATCAAGAAAGTAGGGTCCATGAACTCCTCCAAGCTGGTTAGTCAACGCGTTTCGCATGAAATTTCTTCCTCAGGACAAAATTGGGTAGGTGCTGATAAAAGAATTGAACTATACAACAAATTGTATATTATAAAATAATTGAATTCTTCTATCAGCACCTACCCGATTTTGTCCTGAGGAAGCAATTTCATGCGAAACACGTTGACTAACCAGCTTGGAGGAGTTCACGGACCCTACTTTCTTGTTGTTGGTGAAAATTGCTACCTGAATTTGGTCTCTTAACCACATGCCGACCAGCGCACGACGATGTACGTCGGATCAATGGCACGGCTGGGCAAATGGGCGTACAGGTACGTCTCCTTTAAATCGCGGCATTGTTGGCGAGCGCCCGCCGCGTACTCCCTGACTGTGCCCGCGGGTCCCGTGGACTCAATGTCCGCCGGGTGCCCGCGATCGTGTCACGGAGCGGCAGAACTGGGAGATGCCTATGTAAGCAAGGCATTTCCCTGTTCTGCCTAGCGACATGACAGAGATCACTGCTCCCTGTCATCGGGAGCGGTGATCGCTGTCATGTCAGTGGTAGCCCATCCCCCCCCAATTAGAATCACTCCCTAGGACACACTTAACCCTTTGATCGCTCCCTAGTGTTAAACCCCTTCCCTGCCAGTGCCATTTACACAGTAATGAGTGCATTTTTATAGCACTGATCGCTGTATAAATGACAATGGTCCTAAAATAGTGTCAAAAGTTTCTGATGTGTCCGCCATAATGTCGCAATAGATAAAAATAGCAGATCGCCGCCATTACTAATAAAAAAAAAAAATATTAATAAAAATGCCATAAATCTATCCCCTATTTTGTAGACGCTATAACTTTTGTGCAAACCAATCAATATACACTTATTGCGATTTTTTTTTACCAAAAATATGTAGTAGAATACATATCGGCCTAAACTGAGAAAGGAATTTGTTTTTTATATATTTTTTGGGATATTTATTATAGCGAATTATGTAAAAAATATTGTTTGTTTTTTTTTTCAAAACTGTCGCTCTTTTTTTGTTTATAGGGTAAAAATAAAAACCGCAGAGATGATCAAATACCACCAAAAGAAAGCTCTATTTGTGGGGAAAAAATGGACGTCAATTTTTGTTTGGGTGTAATGTCACACGACCGCGCAATTGTCAGTTAAAGCGTCGCAGTGCCGAATCGCAAAAAAAGTGCTCTAGTCAGAAGGGGGGTAAAATCCTTTCCGGGGCTGAACTCGTTAATAAAAAAAAAAGAAAAAAACAACTGTCGCACAAAAAGAAAATCGGACACTGATTTGTTTTAAAATGACCTGACCAAGAGCTCCCCTGCCTAATTTTTATGTAGGATTCTGCAACTTTGCTAGAACATTCTACAACAAAATTCAAGTGCATTACTTTCCATGAAAAGAAAAAAAATAGAAAACGTTGTCTCATTTCCATATGAAGAAAATGTTTTCCACGTTATGACTATGAAACAAATTTCAGAGCAGATAATTAGATTAAGTCTCATGTATAAGTCATTATGCTCGTGGCCATGCCTGGGATTTTTCTGTGTGAGCATGCATATTGATATTGTTAATGAATTAATTATGGCTCCCTCGCTAACCAACAAATATTTAAATACACGCTTCAGAGCTTAAATTTTAGGCTTTAAGAAATAAACAATTATCTCTATCTATCTATCTATCTATCTATCTATCTATCTATCTATCTATCTATCTATCTATCTATCTATCTATCTATCTATCTACCTACCTACCTACCTACCTATCTATCTATCTATCTATCTATCTATCTATCTATCTATCTATCTATCTATCTATCTATCTATCTATCTATCTTTCGTCTATCTAAGTGCGTGTGTAGGACATTATTATTATAAAAAAACACAAAAAAGGTAGAGGAAACACAATAAATTTAGAGGACTTTGCTACTCTACAGACAATATGGGTACAATCTGAATGGATGAGTAGGTGCCTACACAGTGCAGTTTGCTCTCTCCCAGGGGGTTACATTCAAGTTTCCAAACCATCAATATATTTTGAAGTCAATATGGTCTTGAGTATGATATACTTCTACGGTGGGATTCCTCTTTGAATTTATTTGTTTTTTGGATATCTTGGATTGGAAGGCTCCGTGTATTTGTATTTGTATGCACCATCCCCTGTTGGAAGCTCTATTTCATTCTGTGAACCACTGGTTTCCAGGACCCCCTGAAAAACTGCTTCTCCTCTGTGAGCCAATTTTTCCTTATTGGTTAACTTTTCTCTACATTGATACATTGAATCAGATCTAACTCTCTGCAAGGTAGTGAGACACACTTTCTCGCAAATCATAGAATCCCGAATGTGTCCTGACGAAGCCTAACGGTGAAACGCGTCGACGCACTAGGGCTCACATTTTACACTGTATATTTCTCTATATATATGGTTTTTAACTTTTTACTGCCTGTCCACGCCATTTTGAAATATGTATGTTTCTATGTTTCAATAAATATGAATATTATTTTTCTACATCCTTATTGTTTACTGTGCCGTTAAAGTCCGACTGTGGGTCACTTCTTAGGACCCGTTTTTTCTGTATTTCCGTAATTATTTACGGATGAGGCAATGTGAGTGCTTTTTCTATTTCTAGGTGCCTACACAATATAAACTGGTCAACCAGGGGCATTTTTTTAATGCAGTGGGCCTGTATGCAACATCAACACTTGAGCCTCCTTCATCATGGAAAGAACAAGTGACTACGTGTTTAGCAATCATGTCTTGCGGTGCCGGGATCCTGAGCTCAATTCCCAATAAGCATATGGTAAATTATGTGGTCAGAAAGCAGTGTCAGAATTTACATGAGATATGGCACCAACATCCCGTTTAGGCAAAAAAGAACATTTTGGAGTTATGGGACTTTATAGGTGCAAAGAATTGAGACAACAATATGCAAAAAGTATATGTACAAATTTTATTAAACGAGCAACGTCATAAAAACAATATATACAGTACAGTCATGGCCATAGATGTGTGCAAGACATGCTATTAATGACAATGATTTACTGTAGTCACGTTCATGTTTTCTACATGTTTCGCCATATGGCTTCTTCAGGAAAGAACGTGGGGGTTCAATTGTTTTAAATACAAGAACCTATAATTCGACAACTCATGATGTGAGTCTGAGGGCCCAAACAATGTTAAAACTAAATGAAGAATAAGATCCGACAGTATTTTGCATCCACATGTCCAACCCCCCCCCCCAAATGTTGCCAAGTCACTGGTAGGGAGGGGTGAATAATGATATAATATCAACAATTTATGGGTATCTTGAAATGAGGTATATCTGGGAATAATGGACTACCAAACTGGAAGCCTCTACCGTCCAAAGAGAAACAGGAAATGCACCAACCCCTGAAAAACAACCCCACACCACAATCCCACTCCACCAAATGATTTGGACCAGTGCACAAATCAACAGTAAAACATCCTGAGACCATTCATGTGTGGGGTTGCATCTCAGCCAGGGGAGTGGGCTCACTCACAATTTTGCCTAAGAACACAGCCATGAATAAAGAATGGTACAAAAATATCCTCCGAGAGCAACTTCTCCCAACTATCCAAGAACACTTTGGTGAGGAACAATGCCTTTTCCAACATGAGGGAGCACCTTCCCATAAGGCCAAAGTGATAACTAAGTGGATTGGGGAACAAAGCATCACAATTTTGGGTCCATGGCCAAGAAACCCCCCAGACCTTAATCCCATTGAGAACTTGTGGTCAATCCTCAAGAGGCGGGTGTACAAAAAAAACGCCACAAATTCTGACAGACTCCAAACATTGACTATGCAAGAATGGACGGCCATCAGTCAGGATGTGGTCCAGAAGTTGATGGACAGCATGCCAGGGGGAATTGCAGAGGTCTTGAAAAAGAAGGGTCAACACTACAAAAATTGACTCTTTGCATAAACTTAATGTAGTTGTCGATAAAAAGCCTTTGACCCTTATGAAATGCTTGTAATTATACTTCAGTATACCATAGTAACATCTGACAAAAAAGATCTTAAAACACTGAAGCAGCACTTTGTGAAAATTAATATTTGTGTCATTCTCAAAACTTTTAGCCACATTTGTATTTCCGATTGAGTGTCCGCTGTCTCTGACACTGAATATTCACTGAATTTTATGTGTGGCCCCTTGGTGATGTCAGGGACCACACTTGAGGCCCCCCCCCCACATCAAGAAAGTTGACCTCCATTCGCCGACCTCTATTACTGTACATATACGTCACATCATTGTCAAAGGGTTAACACAGTGGAACCTTGGTTAACGGGTAACGCGGTTAAGGAGAGTTTTGAAAGAGGAGCGACTTTTTAAAAAAAATCCTGACTCGGTCTGCGAGTGTTGTCTCGCAAAACGAGCAGAATTCAAGCTAATGTGGTGTGCAGTACCGCATTTATTTGGCCAGAGGTATGGGGGCGCCGGTGACACTGGAAACATTCGGAAATACTCGGAAATACTCAGTTCCCGAATGTTTCCGAGCCTTTCCGAGGGTTTCTGAGTTCAGCCAAGCTGTACTCGAGCATTTGCGAGGCTCTCCGGCGCCCCCCCCACCTCTGGCCACATGCAGTATTGCATACAATAGAAGTCAATGTGGAACGAATTATCTTCGTTTGCATTGACTTCTATGGGGGAACTTGCCTTGATACGGATTATGCTCGTAATCCAAGGTTCCACTGTATAGACAAGTTAATTGGATGTGACCGCTCTATTAAAACTGTGGCCGTGATAAGTCACTGGATGCAAAAATAAATGGCAGAGGGACCTGAAGTACATCCTGCCACAAGAGTGACTGAGAGGATATAATTACTTTACAAAATATCTTCTCTAAATCAATTATTTTACACACAGAGACATAACTAATTAGTTTATAGTTACAGGTCAAGGATACAGTTGCATTAAAAATGTCATATTTCTCAAGTGATGAGACGAGGCCAAATTAGGAACGGATTGGGTTCTCTCTGGGAAACAATGATTTTTCTTTCTAATCAAATATTTTCTCTGGGATATTTTGGAAGCCGTAATTGTATTGTGGCTGGTTAGTGAGGAGCAGAAGAGTCAGGATGAGTGTCAGGCTGGAGGCTTGCTGAATCCTTTTCATTGTTCAGTTAATAGACCGGCACACAGTCTACATATAAAGCTAGATGGTGCGGACACGAGTTTACACACATAATTAAAAGGGTTTATCGAGGCGTCACTTAGGGAGCTTCATGGGAACAGATTCCTGCTTAGAGCACTTGAAGATGGGCAGAAGGTTTGTCCAGAGATTGTGAAATACCGAGAGGCTAGACAGGCGATGGGGTCAAAATATATAAATGCAACGCTTTCACATAAAGAAACAAAGTCCTCCACGGTTCTAATGTTGGTGTTCAGAGTTGGAGAATCCAAAGAGTGCACCTTACCACAAAGGGTGATGCAAGATGTCCTCCACCGATATCACAGCACTCACGGCCTCCTACCCTCGGTTATGGACCACTCAATAATAATCGGTCAACAGCCCTCAGTTATTCAACAACTCTGAATCAAGAAACCCAGAAAGCCACCTGGTATCCTCGATTCTTCTTAATATGGGACACTCCAACAAAGGGGGGGGGGCTCAGATCATCCAAAATTTAGGAAATAGAACAAAAACGTTTCATTGGGCAGTATTATGGACTCCCAGCCATTATTTAAAGTGTAAGTAAACCCCCCTATAATTTTCAGCCACGGAAGCTGCCATCTTGGCCTCTGTTTAATCTACAACTGCCATCATGCTGCACATGTGATCAGTTATGACACCAGCTATTGGAGGTTTGACAGTTTGGTTGAGAGCACAATCAATGGGACGTGCCGGAAATGAAACTGCTTTATGGATGGGTTTATTTCCGCTTTAAATACAACCCAAATACTCAAATACTCACAAACAATGAAGGTAAAAATAAGAATGTCACTCTGAATTACAATAAGGATTTTTCGAACCAACAAGATGGCCGACCTCTGTGCATGGCGACGTTACGTGGACTAGGCTCTATCCAATGCGTTTCATCATGAAAAGATGTCATCAGGGGCAGCATTTATATATTTAAATTGTGCTAGCTGCTTTTGCTCAATATTAATGGTTTATTATTGTGAGTGCAGGCAGTCTGACATATATATCATTAGGCTAGAGGGCTAATATAAAGAGCGATCAGGCTAGCTAAAATACTTAACCTAGAATAGTACTGTACTACAAGTCCAAAAAAATTTGAGTTTATTTTTTTTTAAAGGTGATCTTAGCCTTTAAAAACAAATTAACATGGGGAGGGGAATGAAGTTCCATATTAAGAAGGGGCTGGGGAGTAAGGGTTAACATAATTAACCCTATCTGTCTTGTGTTGGCAGATGTCATTATCAGTTGTAAACTATATTTAGACATTGTCTGTCCTAACCTAACTTAACCAAAGGGTTTGGGGCTGGGTTCACACTCAGTGTGGATGTGGCTCACAGCAGGGGTCCTGTCAGAGAAGCAGGCCCGGATTTACTCCCTTTGCCGCCCCAAGGCCGGGTCCTTCAATGCCGCCCCCCACACACACACACACACACACACACACACCATTCTCGTCCTTTATCGAGACATGGAGACATGGTACAGGAGATGGTCAGAGACTGGAGACATGGTACAGGAGATGGTCAGAGACTGGGGACATGGTACAGGAGATGGTCAGAGACTGGGGACATGGTACAAGAGATGGCCAAAGACTGGGGACATGGTACAGGAGATGGTCATAGACTGGGGACATGGTACAAGAGATGGTCAGAGACTGGGGACATGGTAAAGGAGATAGTCAGAGACTGGGGACATGGTACAAGAGATGGCCAGAGTCTGTGGATATGGTACAGGAGATGGTCAGAGACTGGGGACATGGTACAGGAGATGGTCAGAGACTGGGGACATGGTACAAGAGATGGTCAGAGACTGGGGATATGGTACAGGAGATGGTCAGAGACTGGGGACATGGTACAGGAGATGGTCAGAGACTGGGGACATGGTACAAGAGATGGTCAGAGACTGGGGACATGGTAAAGGAGATAGTCAGAGACTGGGGACATGGTACAAGAGATGGCCAGAGTCTGTGGATATGGTACAGGAGATGGTCAGAGACTGGGGACATGGTACAGGAGATGGTCAGAGACTGGGGACATGGTACAAGAGATGGTCAGAGACTGGGGATATGGTACAGGAGATGGTCAGAGACTGGGGACATGGTACAGGAGATGGTCAGAGACTGGGGACATGGTACAAGAGATGGTCAGAGACTGGGGACATGGTACAGGAGATGGTCAGAGACTGGGGGCATGGTACAAGAGATGGTCAGAGACTGCAGAGATGGTACAGGAGATGATCAGAGACTGCAGACACATTACAGGAGATGATCAGAGACTATCCATTGTACACTCATACATATATGGCTGTGTGTGTAAAAGTGACAGGTAATCAGCAGTATACAGTATAACTTCACAGGAAAATGAAGATGCTTTCACTAACCTACTAGATTCCAGGTTGTTGCCCCTACCATGTGTATGTATGAATGTCAGTTAGGGACTTTAGATTGTAAGCTCTTTGAGGACATGGTCTGATGTGAATGTACAATGCAGGGCTAAAAGTCCTGAGCCACTAGCCAGGCCTTAAGAGTTACTCACCACCACTTGGCCCACCCAAACCCTGCCCTGCCCCGCCCCTCCCCTAAACACACCTCACACCTAAACATATCTCATGAAATTACACTATTAAATGTTTTATGCAGAATTAAGTTCCAAAAATAAATATCAACAACAACTTTAACAATATCAACATAAAGCATATCAGTACCCATCAGTGCAGCCTATCAGTGCCCATCAGTGCCGCCTATCAGTGCCCATCAGTGCCGCCTATCAGTGCTCATTAGTTCAGCCTATCAGTGCAGCCTACCAGTGCCGCCTATCAGTGCTCATCAGTGCAGCCTACCAGTGCCGCCTATCAGTGCTCATTAGTGCAGCCTATCAGTGCAGCTTACCAGTGCCCATCAATGTAGCCTAGCAGTGTCGCCTATCAGTGCCGCCTACCAGTGCTCATCAGTGCCGCCTATCAGTGTCGCCTATCAGTGCCGCCTACCAGTGCTCATCAGTGCCGCCTATCAGTGCCGCCTATCAGTGCAGCCTACCAGTGCCACCTATTAGTGCCCATCAGTGCCGCCTATCAGTGCTCATTAGTTCAGCCCATCAGTGCAGCCTACCAGTGCCCATCAGTGCAGCCTACCAGTGCCGCCTATCAGTGCTCATCAGTGCCGCCTATTAGTGCCCATCAGTGCCGCCTATCAGTGCAGCCTATCAGTGCAGCTTACCAGTGCCCATCAGTGCAGCCTACCAGTGCCCATCAGTGCAGCCTACCAGTGCCCATCAGTGCAGCCTACCAGTGCCCATCAGTGCAGCCTACCAGTGTCACCTATCAGTGCCGCGTATCAGTGCTCATTAGTGCAGCCTACCAGTGCCCATCAGTGCAGCCTACCAGTGCCCATCAGTGCAGCTTGCCAGTGCCGCCTATCAGTGCTCACCAGTGCAGCCTACCAGTACCCATCAGTGCAGCCTACCAGTACCCCTCAGTGCCGCCTATCAGTGCAGCCTACCAGTGCTCATCAGTGCAGCCTACCAGTGCCGCCTATCAGTGCTCATTAGTGCAGCCTATCAGTGCAGCTTACCAGTGCCCATCAGTGCAGCCTACCAGTGTCGCCTATCAGTGCTCATTAGTGCAGCCCATCAGTGCCGCCTATCAGTGCCGCCTATCAGTGCCCATCAGTGCCGCCTATCAGTGCTCATCAGTGCAGCCTATTAGTGCCCATCAGTGCCGCCTATCAGTGCTCATTAGTTCAGCCTATCAGTGCAGCCTACCAGTGCCCATCAGTGCAGCCTACCAGTGCCGCCTATCAGTGCTCATCAGTGCAGCCTATCAGTGCCGCCTATCAGTGCAGCCTACCAGTGCCCATCAGTGCAGCCTACCAGTGCCCATCAGTGCAGAATACCAGTGTCGCCTATCAGTGCCGCGTACCAGTGCCCATCAGTGCAGCCTACCAGTGCCCATCAGTGCAGCTCACCAGTGCCGCCTATCAGTGCAGCCCATCAGTGCAGCCTACCAGTGCCAATCAGTGCAGCCTGCCAGTGCCCATCAGTGCAGCTCACCAGTGCCGCCTATCAGTGCTCACCAATGCAGCCTACCAGTACCCATCAGTGCCGCCTATCAGTGCAGCCTACCAGTGCCGCCTATCATGAATCTATGGGACTCTACAGGAATCTATGCAAACTTATTAGACAGACAGTCCACCACATTCAGTAAAAAATCATGTACTGCAAAGTGCTCCATGCATGCTGGAACCTATGCAAACTTATTAAACAGTCCACATTCAGAGAAAGTTCATGTACTGCAAAGTTTGCAGTACATGAACTTTCACTGAATGTGGACAGTTTAATGGGTTTGAGCATGCATGGATCACTTTATTTCAATATGCTCAGAAAAATTGCATTTAATCTAAGCTGAGCAGTGAGCACTGCCACTTACAAAAATAAATTCAACTTACCTGCTGTCCTGGCCACCACTTGCGGGGGTTCCAATCCCATCATCCTCCTCTTTTGTTTCCTCCTGTGAGTGACACAGAGAGACACCGAGACCCCGCCCCCCGGGACAAGAACATGGATAGGGATGTGTCAGTCACGCAGAGGAGGGTAGGCGGAGCAATAGGCTCCGCCTCCGCCTCAGTCAGTGTAATGACATACACCCGGTCTGGCCAGTCACGGCGCCGGGCATTTAAATAGGGGCGTCATTTGCTCCCTCCCCCTGGCCAAGTCCGTCCGCCCCTATGCTTACTAGGAGATCATATATCTTATCTACAGGCCGCCGCGCCGCCGCGCCGCCGCGCCGGGGGCTGTATTTGTGCAGGGAGGCAGCCGTGGGAGCTGGGACTCGTGGGGACAGATCGGGGGGGGTTTCATGCGGCGGGGGGGGCGGCTTTGGCGCCGCCCCTGCTCTACTGCCGCCCCGAGGCCTGGCCTCGGTGGCCTTGTCTGAAATCCGGCCCTGCAGAGAAGGGTTTTTTCCAGGTGCATCCGCCATGGTCCTGTGGTGCGTGCGAGGTGGATTGGCACTCAGGCGCACGCACGGCCCGATGGAGCGGCGCGTGCGTGTGCGCGATAGCACACGTGTGCGCGCGGTGACCCGCGCGCGCCCGTTGTGACGCTCTGGCGGGCCTATTTAAAACGTCGGGTTGATGGATTGTCGTCAACTTCCCATTGGTTCCTGCTTCCTGTTTGACGTATCTGATTTCCTGTTGTGACCCGGACTGTTCTCACCACGCTACTACTCTCCTGAATTGACCCTCGGCCTGCTTAACGGACTTTGCCTTGCCTGCCACCAGTGTTTGACCATCGACCTGCTTAACGGACTTTGCCTTGCCTTGCCTGCCACCAGTGTTTGACCCTTGGCCTGCTTAACATACTTTGCCTTGCCTGCCACCAGTGTTTGACCCTCAGCCTGCTTTATGGACTTGCCTTGCCTGTCACCCATGTTTGACCCTCTGCTTGTTGACAGATTTGTTTGCTTCACCCAGCATCAGATCCTCAGCCAATTCCAAGACCCCTGCAACCCTTGATTCCGGCTCTGCAGTCTTCCTTCAGGAACTCTGTACCTGCTGGTGGCCTGTGCTCCTTAGTGCCACCCAGTCCCTGTACCACCTGTAGTTGTAAGGGCGAACCTCTCGGCATCTCGGCCTCGGTAAGTACTCTCCTGACAGGTCCGGTGTGTCCCTGTTCTCCATTTCAGGGTTGAATCAGGCCCAAATTTTTGCCTGAATATGGACCTGAAAAGGAGCCAAACACGCACAGGACCCTTGTGCAATCCGCTCCACGGATGCCACGGAGATGTGTAAACCGGCTCCTTTGAGAGCCAGGCACACTCTTCTGTCATGCGAATTGGATGTGGGGAAACCAGCATCCAGTTCGCACTAGTGTGAACCCATCCTTAGGATCTCAAGGCTTCAAGGCTCCTCAAGGATAAACTGAAGGTATAGGATATGGAGGTTTTCTATTTGTGTGTTTTGGGTTTTTTTTTTCTCTGTTGGTTGAACTGGATGGACTTTTGTATTTTTCTACCAAATCAACTATGTAACTATGTGTCCCCACTTTATTCAGAATAGCTTGAAGACCCGTAAAAAAAAATGCTCCAAAGAAACTAGACAGGTAAGAAACATTTTTAAAAATAATTTTAGGTATGTTGTTTATTTAGGTATGGGGGTTTCTAAAATATGACTACAAAATTGGAAATACGCTTTACGTCTTCAAAGTATTTGTAAGGCTGGAGTAGCCACTGCAGTCTGACTTATATCCACTAATAATCAAGCTGCCGGCATGCACAGCCTCAGCACCACACTGGCTTGATGTATGAACATTTCTGACACCATAGGAGCTTTAAGGGAGGAAGCAGGCTACTTGTCCTCCATTCCATCCAACTGCATCTCTCCGGGGCTGTACTGGCCATGAGCGGCATTTTATTGTCTCAGGTCAGTAAGCAGCTACTCGAAGCTCCACGCCAATGTTCTCTTTGGAGACCTATACAAAGAAAATATCCTCCAGTTATTTTAGTTATAAGTTCCTTTGAAATGTAATATATTGTCACCAACAACATGTAAAGTGAACCTGTACATTGCTTAATGTAAAATGTTTTGTTTACTGTAACGACCATTAGGAGCATGTACTTACCTTCCACTCTAACACCCACCAAGCAAATCGAGTCAATTTTATTATTGGGTAATTAAGGTTTTTGGTAATGGTATGCAAATAACTTTGAATTGATTTGCATGATTTCAAACCACTGATCTGACAGATAAACCTTGCATAGCAATATGTATGTGTGGCCTGTACTTCTATCTGGTGAGATAATGGATTGGAGTTCAATAGATTCCACCACCCCAGCATCTCCAGAACATGTTTTTTTTTCTGTTGATGCTACAGATTCATATATTGAACAGTATATGCACAGCACCACTACTGAATGTAGATTTACATCTCCGTGGAAGCAAGGGAAGCCTTCCCTTAATCCATTTTGATTACTTGGAGCAATCTTTCTCAACCAGGGTTCTGTAGAACCTTAGGGTTCCTTAAGCAAAAGACAATTTCTGTCTCTCAGAAACCACTGACATCAATTACGTTTTTAGCTGTCTGTAAAGAAGGGTTAGCCTTCCCATTGATCAACAAAATGTAAGGGGATCCTTTTCTACTGACCGATAATATAAGTTGGTTCTTCTCACAATGGTCACCAATTTATGGGACCATTACACTGACCACCTCACTAAAGAAGACATTTTGTCAAGACTTGGATCACCTTCTGGTGGCACTTTGGTTTCCTGGGCAAAAAAATCGTAGTTCTGGTGTCCACCAGCAGGTTTCTCCCAGCAGACCCCAGTATAGGTCCCCAGGTTACAAACATCCGACTTACAAACGACTCTTACAAACGGAGGGAGACAACAGGAAGTGAGAGGAAATCTACCCCTAGGAAGGGAAATTCACTCCTGTAAGAGTTATCATGCGAAAAAGGTGTCTCTACTGAAGCTTTATCACCAATCCTTGTTCCCACAACAACCCAAAATTTTCAAAATCCAATTGTCATAGGAAAACAGAAAGTGAGGTGAAATCTTCTGAACAGTGGCACAGAGAGCAAAACAAATGTTACAGGAGTGATAACCCTTCCCTATGCTATCCAAAAAAACATAAAAATTATTTTTTTTGGCTGGAGCTACACTAAAAAAATGTACCTGTTCCGACTTCCAAATTCAACTTAAGAACAAACCTACAGACCCTATCTTGTTTGTAACCCGGGGACTGCCTGTAATCAGTTTCCACCTGATGCTGGCTGTTTGGAGGGTATTTAGATCCTCCCCCTACTTGCACCTCTTGCTTCAATGTTCTGCTGCTGCCTGACTCTTTTTGTCATAGATCTGATCTTACTGCTGCCCTACATCCTGTACCTTGTTGCCTCTTTCCTGCTCCCCTTGTATCTGACCCCAGTTTTGGTTCCCTCCTTCCCATCTGTGCTGGTGTCTGGGTGAACTTTGTTTCACTGTAAACAAATCTCACTTAAGGTTCCATTCACATCTTGGCGTATGGGGGTGACAATCGCGGTAAAAACGTTCAAATAGAATCGCGGGGCGCCCCGTTGCCCAAGAGAATCTCATGTACTTCTTTTGGGCAACAGGCGTTCCGCGATTCTGTCCACACGTTTTTACCGCGATTGTCGCTCAACGAATTGCGGCAAAATAGCGCCACGTTTGGGGTGCTATTGAAATTTACGGGCAACGCACGGGTATCCCACGATTTGCCGCTATTGCGAATCGTGGGCAGAATCGCGGCGATTCCACCCACGAACGCGGAGATGTGAATGGAGCCTAAAGCATACACAGTCTGGTCCCAGTTTCCTGAGTTCTAGTCATGCAGATCTGGCAATGCTCAGTGGAGAGGAAGCCACAAAACCATAGCCCATGTTTGACCTTTTTCTGCATCTCAAGGACTGATAAAGCTACTGCATGTGGACCCCAAAACCAATACAGGTAAAAGAAGGGGTTCCCCCTTACAGGACTTTTAAGGCCCTGGGGATTGTAAGTACAGTCGCTATGGATACTACATAATCATAGTAAAAAGTAGAAAAAAAGAAGAATATAGAAAAATCTATGATTTTATTACACAAGAATAAAAAATATTATCGAAATACGTGTAAATGTACATCAAAATGACACAACAAGGCTGTATACCACTAGAGGGTTCCGGACCACCATGACAGAGAAACGGAGTCCTTGAATCATACCCAACGCGTTTCAGAATTTCTTCTTTCTTCAGGGGTGTTTTAAAAGTTGAAAAATAGTCACAATGTTGACGAATAGAAAACAATGTATCAGCCACAACAGTTTAAAAGCAGCAAAATTCATCCAGGGATCGCTCAAGATCCAAAGCCAACTCACCACACCGGCAGATCTAACCACAGAGGCCCAGCAAGTCCGGGTATAGGGAACACCCCCAGTAAGGTGGATATGCAGTAGGGAGATTGTATTATGTGCAATTTGGCATCAAGAGATTAGTTGGCATACAGCACGCCCTGGACGAGCAGTGTGAGGACACACCATCTGACCATTCTATATTCTTCTACTTTTTACTATGATTATGTAGTATCCATGGTGACTGTACTTACAATCACCAGGGCCTTAAAAGTCCCGTAAGGGAGAACCCTTCAATTTCCTATTACCATTTGGGATGTTGGCCCACCCCTAGTTCGACCTATCTCAACTTTTCTGTCCAAAACCAATACAGACCCCTTCAACCTTGCAGTCATTTTTGTGACCATGCTGACACCCATTTTTTTGGCACCCAAGAACCGAACAGGTCCTGTATATCTAATTCAATTTTGGAGCACCTTTAATAATGGCTTCTTGGCAGAGATAAGCAGTCAGCTAACTAACTTTATTTTTTTTTTCTTGGACTGGTGTTGCTAATCAAACAAAACCTTTGCTTTTTGCTAGCGGCCACGTAGCGATAATATTATACATCATTCATTGTATCTGCACCACAAAGTTGCTCCAATATAAACTGACTTTATTATGAAGCCAGTATATATTCATTCTTAAATATTAATTTTTCTCCATTTCAACTAAATCTAGAGAAAGTTATGAAAAAGCTTCTATAATGAGAAATACATTAAACATTTCAAAGAACTTAGGAGGATCTTTTATATTTAAAAGCCAAAAAGAACCCTTATACCTCAAAGAACACCTAAGTATTCATCAAATAGAATAATTCCTCTATTTGCACGTCTAGCACCTCTTCAGTATGCACGCCGTAGATTTAAAAAGATATAAAGGGAACTTTTTTTATGAAATAAACCCGTGAGCTGCCACCATTGACTTTTATTTTTAATGTTGAACTACAGCCAGGAGGAAATTAATTTGTGATTAGCCTTGCAGCATCGGGGCTCCCCGGGTTTGAATGCCAGTCAGGACACTGTGTTCGTGGAGTTTGCACGCTCTCCCTGTGCTTGTGTGAGTTTCTTTGGGTACTCTGGTTTCCTCCTCCACTCTAAAGATATACTGGTAATTTAACCGGTTCATTAACCACTTCAGCCCCGGAAGATTTGGCTGCTGAATGACCGGGCCATTTTTTGCGATTCGGCACTGCGCCGCTTTAACTGACAATTGCGCAGTCGCGCGACGCTGTACCCAAACAAAATTAACGTCCTTTTTTCCCCACAAATAGAGCTTTCTTTTGGTGGTATTTGATCGCCTCTGCTGTTTTTATTTTTTGCGCTATAAACAAAAGAATAGCGCCAATTTTGAAAAAGACGCAATATTTTGTACTTTTTGCTATAATAAATATCCCCATTTTTTTTTTTTAAAAAAAAGCTAATTTTTTTCTCAGTTTAGGCCGATATGTATTCTTCTACTTATTTTTGGTAAATATGCGTATATTGATTGGTTTGCGCAAAAGTTATAGCGTCTACAAAATAGGGGATAGATTTATAGCATTTTTATTAATATATTTTTTTTTTTTACAAGTAATGATGGCGATCTGCGATTTTTATTGGGACTATGACATTATGGCGGACACATCGGACACTTTTGACACATTTTTGGGACCATTGGCATTTATACAGCGATCAGTGCTATAAAAATGCACTGTTTACTGCAAAAATGTCACTGGCAGGGAAGGGGTTAACACTAGGTGGCGATCAAGGAGTTAAGTGTGTTCCCTATGTGTGTTTCTAACTGTAGGGGGAGGGGACTGACCTAGAGGAAGTGACGGATCGTGGTTCCTAGCTAATAGGAACTCATTATCTGTCACTCCTCACAGGACAGAACAGGGATTTGTGTGTTTACACACACGCTTCCCTGTTCTGCCTCTCGTGCCCTTCGTTCGCTCGTGGCTGGCGGTCATCGCGACCGTCAGCCACGAGCACGGCACCTCCGCTGTGCAGCGGGCACGTGCGTGCGCCTGCTATCCCGATCTCGTGAGCTGACGTATAGCTACGACGGTTCGCGGGATCGTGCCGACCTGCCGCAGTATAATGACGGCGGCTGGTCGGCAAGGGGTTAACAAATTGGCTCTAGTTTGCAATAGGAACCTTAAACTGCTTGAGGAATGATGTGAATGATGTGAATGAACACCATTATAAAGGTGCTTCCTTCCAAAATGCTGTCCATTTGTTCTTGAAATGCATTCTTATATTCTTCGCCCCTAATCAAGCATGCACCTTATGCCTCTTTACTGCTTGTTCCTGTTACTACAACTGGGGACGGTTGTTTTCTCTCTATGGAAAGTAGCTCCTGGTTGTACTACCTCACTATTGCAGTTTATGGAACTGATGATGTGGCTCCTTCTGAGGGCAGATTTGATCTCCACACCACCTGGTCACAACCCACCCATAGCTTACAATCTAGCACAGCCTTTATCGACCAGGGTTCCATTAAACGCTAGGGTTCCTCCAGAGGTTGCTAGGGGTTCCTTGAGAAGTGCGCAACCTGTGCCTCCCAGATAAGTTCCCACTGACATCATTGATCTTTTTTAGCTATCTGTAAGGGGGGTAATTCTTCCCAATGACCACAAGTGTAAGGAACATTCTTCCCACTGACCCTCACACTAATGTACTCTGAACTTTTGATATAGTAATTATTAATAGGGTTTCCTTGAGCCTGGAAAGTTATTGCAAAGGTTCCTTCATGTTAAAAAGGTTGAGAAAGGCTGATCTAGATTCAGCTCTGAGCACCACCCACTCACCTATATGTCATGAATTTCCATGGTACTACGGGAAATGTAGTTTCTAATTCTTCATAGCGGTGGACGGCGGATATGAAGTGTGTCCCCTACCTAAAGCATTCATAAAAAAAGGAGTCAATGAGGTCGCACACAGTGAAATGGAATCATGGAGCCCTCAGGTTCCTCCAGAGGTTATCCAGGGTTCCTCAACCTTTGTCTCTCAGATGACTAACCACTGTGCACAATTATCTTTTTAGCTATCTGTAGGGGGGATAATCTTCCCAATGACCACAAAGAGCATTCTTCCCACTGACCATCACACGAATGTACGATGAACTTTGGACACTGTAATTATTAATAAGATTTCCCTGAGCCTGGAAAGTGTTTGCAAGGGTTCCTTTGTGGTAAAAAGGTTGAGAAAGGCAGATCTAGCATCAGCCCTGGGCACCACCCACTCAGCCATTTGTCATGAATTTCCATGGTACTATGGGAAATGTAGTTTCTAATTCTTCATAGCGGCCCACGGAGGATATGAAGTGTGTCCCCTACCAAAAGCATTCATAAAAAAAAGGAGTCAATGAGGTCACACACAGTGAAATGGAATCATGGAGCCCTCAGGTTCCTCCAGAGGTTGTCCGGGGTTCCTTGAGCAGTGCACAACCTGTGTCTCTCAGATGACTAACCACTGTGCACAAATATCTTTTTAGCTATCTGTAAAGGGGGATAATCTTCCCAATGACCACAAATGTAAAGAGCATTCTTCCCACTGACCATCACAGGAATGTACGATGAACTTTAGACACTGTAATTATTAATAAGATTTCCCTGAGCCTGAAAAGTGTTTGCAAGGGTTCCTTTATGGTAAAGAAAGGCTGATCTAGCATCAGCTCTGAGCACCACCCACTCAGCCATTTGTCATGAATTTCCATGTTACCATGGGATATGTAGTTTCTAATTCTTCGAAGTGGTGCACGGAGGATTTGAAGTGTGACCCCCTACCTAGATCCTCCCCACAGTGCCTAGGCAAAGCATTCATAAAATAAGGAGTCAATGAGGTCACACACACACAGTGAAATCAGCGGTTACTGTAAAAGTATCAAGGGGCTGGATGCAAGAACATGGAACAGACGATCAACCCTTTGAAGACATCAGAGAAGATGGTGGTGTGACGGATCCCTACAGAACGCTGCTGAATTGCTGGGCATGTGAATATATTTTTTCATGCACAGCTCAATGAAAAAGGTAAGAGGGGGATAAATTTGAGTGTGGGAGGGGGAGGGGGGTTAAGTTGCTCTTTAACATGAACTTATTTTGGTCCCATTCACATCATTGTGATGTATTATCGGTGGCATTAGAGGCACCACAATGCACTGTGGTGTGTTATGGCGCAGGAGACACTGGAGGCAGCGGGAGCCATAGGACTCTGCTGCTGTCAGCAACTCCTTTGAGGAGGGAGCAGGGCATGGTTTACCGGTGCTGTGTGCGTCTATGGATGCACACAGCCTAGCTCGGGAGCATGTCTGCACCAAGCCAGGTACTAAGGAGGCACCAAGAACAGGGAGAAGGTAACAGCTCCGGCAGGGGACTCCCAGAAGAGGAGGTAAGGGACGCCTCTGTTTAGTATCGTTGCACAGAGCAGGTAAGTATAACCTCTTTTTTATTTGGCTAAAAAAAAAAAAATGAATACATGCATGATAAAAAGTCAGAGAAAGTCAAGGTTATAACCCTCCCTTATTCTATCCAAAATGAAAACAAGTGACTGTTTTTCTACTTTAAATCAGAGAGCAACAAAAAAGAGGTCCATGGTGCTAATAAAAGTCATATCAGACATCCTGCGCCATCTGCCCTTAGACAGGTTCACTTTAATAACATTTAGCAAATAACAAAATAGAGAGTTCTGCTTTGTTGTCTACTAATGACAGCCATTTTCCTCTCTCTATGGCAAGATAAGACTCAGTATTTCACAGTGACTCCAGATAGCGGATATTTAACCGCAGGGCAAATGATTCTTAATGGCAAAGATAGGAGGCCATCTGTTGTGTCAGCTTGGGTAGGCGACAGAAAATCTACTGGCTCACTATAGGTAAAGAAACTCACAGACTTCACCTTCTGCAGCACATCTGGCAAATAGCAGCTGCCAATCAATTATATTTCTGTGAAAATTGACTTTTCTTTTCAAATTCAAAGGCCAATAAGGCTTAAAAAAATCCTGCCTATGCAATGCAGCACAGAGGAATACACAAACAGCAACAGATTTTAATGATGTGGATACCAAGGTTCTTTTATGGTACATAAAAACTAGACGATCTTCAGAGAATTTCAACCACCATCGACTCAACAGAACTTACATTGAAAGTAATTGTAAGAAACTAAGCAAGCTACAGTGCCTCAAAAAAGTATTCATACGCCTTGAAATATTCCACATCCTTTCATGTTACAACTAAAAACGTAAATGTATTTTATTGGGATTTTATGTGATAGACCAACACAAAGTGGCACATAATTGTGAAGTGGAAGGAAAATGATAAATGCTTTTCACAATTTTTTACAAATAAATATGTGAAATTTATGGAGTGCATTTGTATTCAGCCCCCCTTTTTACTCTGATGCCCCCTAACTAAAATCTAGTGGAACCAATTACCTTCAGAAGTCACCTAATTAGTAAATAGAATCCACCTGTGTGTAATTTATTCTCAGTATAAATGCATCTGTTCTGTGAAGCCCTCAGAGGTTTGTTAGAGAACCTTAGTGAACAAACAGCATCATGAAGGCCAAGGAACACACCAGAGAGGTCAGGGATAAAGTTGTGGAGAAGTTTAAAGCAGGGTTAGGTTATAAAAAAATATCCCAAGCTTTGAAAATCTCACGGAGCTCTGTTCAATCCATCATCGGAAAATGGAAAGAGTATGGCACAACTGCAAACCTACCAAGACATGGGCGTCCACCTAAACTGACAGGCAAGGCAAGGAGAGCATTCATCAGAGAAGAGCCAAGAGGTCCATGGTAACTCTGGAGGAGCTGCAGAGATCCACAGCTCAGGAGGGAGAAACTGTCCACAGGACAACTATTAGTCGTGTTCTCCACAAATCTGACCTTTATGGAAGAGTGACAAGAAGAAAGACATTGTTGAAAGGAAGCCATAAGAAGTCCTGTTTGCAGTTTGCAAGAAGCCATGTGGAGGACACAGCAAACATGTGGAAGAAGGTGATCTGGTCAGATGAGACCAAAATTTAACTTTTTGGCCTAAAAGCAAAACACTATTTGTGGCGGAAAACTAACACTGCACATGACCCTGGACATGCCATCCCCACCGTGAAACATGGTGGTGGCAGCATCATGTTGTGGGGAAGCTTTTCTTCAGCAGGGACAGGGAAGCTGGTCAGAGTTGATGGGAAGATGGATGGAGCCAAATACAGGACAATCTTAGAAGAAAACCGGTTAAGAGTCTGCAAAAGACTTGAGACTGGGGCGGAGGTTCACCTTCCAGCAGGACAACGACCCGAAACATACAGCCAGAGCTACAATGCAATGGTTTAGATCAAAGCATATTCATGTGTTAGAATGGCCCAGTCACAGTCCAGACCTAAATCCAATTGAGAATCTGTGGCAAGACTTAAAAATTGCTGTTTACAGACGCTCTCCATCCAATCTGACAGAGCTTGAGCTATTTTGCAAAGAAGAACGGGCAAAAATGTCCCTCTCTAGATGTGCAAAGCTGGTAGAGACATCCCCAAAAGACTTGCAGCTGTAATTGCAGAGAAAGGCGGTTCTACAAAGTATTGACTCCGGGGGACGGCATACAAATGTACCCCACACACTTTTCACATATTTATTTGTAAAAAAAATGTTGAAAATCATTTATCATTTTCCTTCCACTTCACAATTATGTGTCACTTTGTGTTGGTCTATCACATAAAATCCCAATAAAATCCCAATAAAATACATTTACCTTTTTGGTTGTAACATGACAAAATGTGGAAAATTTCAAGGGGTGTGAATACCTTTTCAAGGCACTGTACCACTAAATAGTTCAACTGATCATGTGAATTTGGACGACCGTGAAGTGGAATTTAGGCAATAAACTGACACCTTAAGTATAGTTTATTATAAGATCAATTAAAATGAAAAAAAGCCACAGCGATTTCAACTGGGAATATCGGTAACCCCTCCCCCCCCCACACACACACACTTCCTGCAGAAAGCAGTTTCCCCAAGTGTGCATAGGAACCCCATCTCTTGGGCTTTTATTTTATGAAAATCACAACCCCCGTGGTATTAATAGCCTTATAAATATTACACTAATATTAAAAACGTACATGTTCTTTCTGCCATTCCTCTCTAGAATACTCTACAACTTCACTCCATGAATTGGGTTTGCCGGCTAAATAAATGAGTGCTTCCTAGCACACCCTAACTCCGAGAACACGTGTCATATTCACTTACCTCCATTCTTAAACTGTTATTAAAGCTTCAAAAACAAATTGAAATGTAACACCATTTCTCATGTCCTGCTATTGTTGCTGTGCCCTTTGTGTTGCAGCACAATTTTCAAAGTTCATGCCTATGGTACTGCCACCTATGGGGCAACTCTTGTGCCATGCAGTGCCTCCATGCATGCTCACAGCAAGGACTACGAAGGACGTGAGTAACCCTGGGACATTTAGTTATAAATGCAGGAGCTACCTGTTTATAGGGAAAAAAGGGAGGAGAGATCACTTGATGCCACCGAGTGAATGCACATATATCATGTCTACAGTCTCTGACCATCTCCTGTATCATGTCTGCAGTCTCTGACCATCCCTATTATCATGTCTGCAGTCTCTGGCCATCCTTTGTACCATGTTTGTAGTCTCTGACCATCCCTTGAATCATGTCTGCAGTCTCTGACTATCTTGTGTATCCAGTCTGCACTCTCTGACCATTTCTTGTATCATGTCTGCACTCTCTGACCATCTCTTGTATCATGTCTGCACTCTCTGACCATTCCTATTATCATGTTTGCAGTTTCTGACCATCCATTGTACCATGTTTGCAGTCTCTGACCATCTTGTGTATCCAGTCTGCAGTCTCTAACCATCTCTTGTATCATGTCTGCATTCTCTGACCATCTCTTGTATCATGTCTGCACTCTCTGACCATTCCTATTATCATGTCTGCAGTTTCTGACCATCCATTGTACCATGTGTTCAGTCTGACCATCTCTTGTATCATGTCTGCAGTCTCTGACCATCTCTTGTACCATGTTTGCAGTCTCTGACCATCTTGTGTATCCAGTCTGCAGTCTCTAACCATCTCTTGTATCATGTCTGCATTCTCTGACCATCTCTTGTATCATGTCTGCAGTCTCTAACCATCTCTTGTATCATGTCTGCATTCTCTGACCATCTCTTGTATCATGTCTGCACTCTCTGACCATTCCTATTATCATGTCTGCAGTTTCTGACCATCCATTGTACCATGTTTTCAGTCTGACCATCTCTTGTATTCTGTCTGCAGTCTCTGACCATCCCTTGTGTCATGTCTGCAGTCTCTGACCATCTCTTGCATTCTGTCTGCAGTCTCTGACCATCCCTCGTGTCATGTTTACAGTCTCTGACCATCCCTTGTGTCATGTCTGCAGTCTCTGACCATCTCCTGTATCAGGACATTAGTTGTGTGTCCGCTGTCTCTGACACTAAATAACACTCAATTCTGACACTGAATTATATGTGCGGCCCTCTGTTAATGTCGAGGGCCGTACTTCAGGCCCCCATATTAAGAAATATATAATACTTGATATACTATTTAATCATAAACAAAAAAATAAAACTGTAAATGTAATTAATTTGCTAATTCCCCCTAGTGTTCTCTAGATTTCTTTGTACATTGTATCTGTTGCTACAAAGACATATTCATTTCCTATGCCCCTCAGCTCCATCTAGTGGTCATAATGTGTTATTTCCCTATTGTTCCTACTAAAAGAATATTCGTTCAGAAGAGCCGTTTCTGTCCAGTGCACATGCTGATTCGCTGGGTAAATGGCTATGCTAATTATTTTATAAATGGACCCCAAGGGGAGTGGATGACGCCTTAAATATTCATGAAAACATCAACTTTTTTTCCAAAAAAACACAAAAAAAACTCTGCTTTTAAATTTTGTACAGTTGCTAACAGCAGGAGTTAAAACACAGAAAAGGAGTTGAAATCTGCATAACAGTGAGGCAGTATGTTCACATTTTAGTCGGCGCGCACAAAATAAAAAGCGACTGTCAGTAAATAACATAATCAACCATATTACCTGCAGAGATGAAGGAGAACAACCCAACCCTTGAAAACCCATGTAGAACAATGCAATAAAATAAGCTTTTATGCAAAGAACGCGTTTTACATCAAAATGCAAGTTCCAGTTCTTTGTAGAGGGATGGCGACAGCTGTGCGAGAAATAATAATACGCTTTATAAAACGCTGCCAGAACGAGAAACATTAAAAAGTAAAATTCCACAAGGAAAGTTAGTTGGATATTGCACTTTATCCAAAAGCTTTGTTCTCTGTCTAGTCTCATTAACGCCGTATTCTCAGTGAGGAACGCGGGGCGATTTTACTTCAACCCTGCTTAAAAATAGTCTCACCCTCTTCCTTTGACTTTTTTGTACCGTTGCTACGCGACCGGTTAAACTGAACAGTGCAATGTTGTGATGGGGAAAAAAAAGTTGAGGCAAAGCCAATCAAACTTACAAAGTGAATGTTCTATTCAACCACAGTTGTTAAAAAATGTATTTTGTGATCCCTGCAGAAGCTCCGGGGGAACTTGATGGAGACGTGTTCTTCATTTAAAAAGCTGCTTCAAGCTACAAGGGAGTCAGCCGTTAACGTTGTCCATAGTTCAATGAGTAGAACCGAAGGCAAAACTTTTTTTTGGGGGGGGAGAGTAAGTTGTCAGGTGTTTTTTTCTTTGTCCATTGGGGAGATTTCCCTTCATAGATGAAACAGGAAATGAGAGTAAATCCCTTCAAAGTGAGGGAATCCCTGGTTGTCACCTGAACTAGTGTCCTCCTGGGAAGATCTCAACTGTTCTGAGGACAACTCAAAATTTAGGATGATCTTTGACTCACACTTTAGGGGGCCTGATTGCGGCCATTGGAAGTAGAAAAGGTATCGATTTCAGTTTGAGAAAAAAAAGCCCCATCATTGGTGTCAGTAGAAGGAATTGTGCCCCATCATTGGTGTCAGTGGGAAGAACTGTGCCCCATCACTGGGCTCATCGGGCTCCATTGTTGGTTTTATTTGGAGGAACTGTGCTCCATTTTTGGTGCCATTGGGAGGAATTTTGTTCCTTCATAAGTATCAGTGGGGGGAATTTGGACCCATTGTTGGTATCAGTGGATGAAACAGTGCCCCAAGAGCCAGATAAAAGCAAGCAAAGCACCATCATGGATAAAACAGGAAATGAGAGGAAATCCCTTCAAAATGAGAGAATCCCTGGTTGTCACCTGAACTAGTGTCCTCCTGGGAAGATCTCAACTGTTCTGAAGACAACTCAAAATTTGGGATGATCTTTGACTCACTCTCAGTATGATAGAGAGGGTTCATCTCCATAACAGGGGTACAGACAGCAATAAAAACCTAAACGTTGCTCTAATCCCTCTCTGCTCTATCCAAAGACTATCCAAACAAAAAAACTGTAACTTCAGTCATTCTTTGAATATCATTGTACAAAAATGTTACGGCCAGATTGTGTCTTTTATTGATGAGTTTGGGTTTGGGTTTGGTCTGAAACCAAGTTCGGATGAACCCGGACGTTAGTGGTCATTGCTGGGCCAATAGCTATAACAGGAAGTGAGGGAATTCTCTGGTAGTCACCAGGGTCACCAGAACTAGTGTAGCCATTGGAAGATCTCCCCTCAAATTCTATTCTGTTGACAACTCAAAATTTGAGATGATCTTTGGCTCACTCTTTAGGGGGGCCGGATTGCGGCCATTGGAAGTAGAAAAGGTATTGATGTCAGTGGGGAAAAAAAAAGCCCCATCATTGGTGTCAGTAGAAGGAATTGTGCCCCATCATTGGTGTCAGTGGGAAGAATTGTGCCCCATCACTGGGCTCATCGGGCTCCATTGTTGGTTTTATTTGGAGGAACTGTGCTCCATTTTTGATGCCATTGGGAGGAATTTTGTTCCTTCATTGGTATCAGTGGGGGGAATTTTGCCCCATTGTTGGTATCAGTGGATAAAACAGTGCCCCAAAAGCCAGATAAAAGCAAGCAAAGCACCATCATGGATAAAACAGGAAATGAGAGGAAATCCCTTCAAAATGAGGGAATCCCTTGTTGTCATCAGAACTAGTGTCCTCCTGGGAGGATCTCAACTGTTCTGAAGACAACTCAAAATTTGGGATGATCTTTGACTCACTCTCAGTATGATAGAGAGGGTTCATCTCCATAACGGGGGTACAGACAGCAATAAAAACCTAAACGGTGTTCTAATCCCTCTCTGCTCTATCCAAGAATTATCCAAACAAAAAACTGTAACTTCAGCCATTCTCTAAAGATTATTGTACAAAAATGTTACGGTCAGATTGTGTCTTTTATTGATGAGATTGGGTTTGGGTTTGGTCTGAAACCAAGTTCGGTTGAACCCGGACGTTAGTGGTCATTGCTGGGCCAATAGCTATAACAGGAAGTGATGGAATTCTCTGGTAGTCACCAGGGTCACCAGAACTAGTGTAGCCATTGGACGATCTCCCCTAAAATTCTATTCTGTTGACAACTCAAAATTTGGGATGATGTTTGACTCACTCTTTAGGGGGGCCAGATTGCGGCCATTGGAAGTAGAAAAGTTATCAATGTCAGTGGGAAAAAAAAATGCCCCATCATTGGGGTCAGTGGAAGGAATTGTGCCCCAGCATTGGTGTCAGTGGGAAAAATTGTGCCCCATCACTGGGCTCATCGGGCTCCATTGTTGGTGTTATTGGGAGGAACTGTGCCCCATTTTTGGTGTCATTGGGAGGAATTGTGTTCCTTCATTGGTATCAGTGGGGGGAATTATGCCCCATTGTTGGAATCAGTGGATGAAACAGTGCCCCAAGAGCCAGATAAAAGCTGGCAAAGGGCCATCTGGCCCCTGAGCCTCAGTTTGGAGGCCACTAACCTATATGGATACAGACTTTTGGGACATTATGTATAACTTGGAAAGAAAGATATTTAGACATTTTTTTTTTATGAGGGCTGTACCTACAGTAATGCAAAAGTGGGCATTACTCTTTTTTTAACCTACACAGGTCATTCAAATTTCACATGTTGGTGGAGTAACTATTCCTCTATAGTAATGCCTTCTTATTCTTTTTCATTGCAGGTAAATAATGGATTCCAAGCAGAAGCAACTTCTGTAATTGAGTTCTTGACGAAGAAGTGGAGCAGACTGTCCGACATCCACAGAAGGCTACAGAAAGCGTTACGTTGATTACCACATTGACAAGAGTCACTAATGATGAGACATTGCTTCTGTCAGTGGTGTCATCTCTGTAAACATTCCATAGCCATCTGTGGATGTCAGACAGCCTGCACCCCTCCTTCATCAAGAACTCAATGATGGCACGTTGCTTCTGCTTGAAATCCATTACTTACCTGCCATGAAAACAAAGAAGAGTTACTATAGAGCAGGGATCTCCAAATTTTACAAACAAAGGGCCAGTTTACATTGAGACATTGAGAGGGCCGGACTGTGGCCTGTGCAAGTAGAAAATGTATGGAGAGTAAACCATGTCCCATCATTGGTGTCAGTGAGAGGAATAGTGCCCCATCATTGGTGTCAGTGGGAGCAATAGTGTCCCATCATTGGCATCAGTGGGAGGAATAGTGTCCCATCATTGGTATCACTGGGAGGATTAGCACCCCATCATTGGTATTAGTGGGACGAATAGTGCCCCATCATTGGTGTCAGTTGGAGGAATAGTGCCCCATTATTGCCGTTAGTGGGAGGCAAAAGTGCACATTCATTGGCATCAGTTGGAGGAATAGTGTCCCATCATTGACGTCAGTAGGAGGAATGGTGCCCCATTATTGGTGTCCATGGGAGGAATAGTGTCCCATTATTGGGGTCAGTGGGAGGAATAGTGCCCCCATCATTGGCGTTAGTGGGAGGAATAGTGCCCTATCATTGGCGTCAGTGGGAGGAATAGTGCCTTGTATCAGTGGCTCAATGACTGGATGAAGGCAAGCAAAGGGCCACATCTGGCCCCCGGGTCACAGTTTGGAGACCGGTGCTATAGAGGAAGAGTTACTCTACCAACATGTGAAATATGAATGACCTATGTAAGTTAAAAAAAAAAAAGTTATGCCCACTTTTGCATTAATTTTTCAAACACACACCACCCTCTGTGATGATTTGGGGTATTTTAGCTTGTTGGTAGCGCCAAACACTGAGCCCACTCCACAAAGTTCATCTTCGGGCTTTTTCTGCCCACTTTTATTGAAGAAAGTAAAGATGCACAACAGAAATAATTTCCCTCTCAGGGGTTCTCACCATCCACGGGTCAAAACAAACAGTACTCCACCTTGTGGCTCTTCACTGTAGTATCTCTGCTTAGGCCTCCAGCCTTGGTCCTCCAGGCCAGTGTTTCTCTAACTTTTTTCAGACAAGGCACCCTTTAAGATCTATGGACAGTCAAGGCACCCCATTCTAAAATGTAAAAGCTATTCCAATAGTTTTACATCATGCAGCAACATCCACGAGTTCAAGTAGGACACCCAACGTTCGCGGTGATTTATTCTTCCAAAGCAAATACACGTTTGCAAACTGGTTCTGACTAGTATTCCAATGTTTCTCTTCTCCCTCAGTTTTTCTCCATCATTCAGCTAATGTGATCCCAACGCTGATGGAGAGTGGCAGAGGAGGGTCAAACAGGGATGCTATGTAGGCAACAGATATCCTCCTTATCAACTGATGATGCCATTGGTTGTTAGGATGCCGGAAGCTCAGTGACGGCCCGTGCACTGTGGGCGCACAGGTGTCTCCCCTGGCCCCTTTCAGGACATGCTGGGGGAGCTGCTGTGGTAAGTCCCCTCTGGCAGTTCGGTGCTGCAAGAGCCATGAGCACGGGGGGGTGCTGCCACCAGAGACGCATGGGGGGTGGGGGTTGGGTGCTGCCAGAGAAGCGAGTGGGGAGGGGGGTCGGTGGGCACAGTGGCTGCATATGATGGGTACAGGTGGCTGCATTTGATGGGCACAAGTGGCTGCATTTGATGGGCACAAGTGGCTGCATATGATGGGCACAAGTGGCTGCATTTTATGGGCACAAATGGCTGCATATGATGGGCACAAGTGGCTGCATTAAATGGGCACAAGTGTCTGCATTTGATGGGCACAAGTGGCTGCATTCAATGGGCACAAGTGGCTGCATTTGATGGGCACAAGTGTCTGCATTTGATGGGCACAGTGGCTGCATATGATGGGCACACATGGCTGCACATGATGGGCACAATTGCTGCATATGATGAGCACAGTGGCTGCGTTTGATGGGCACAATGGGTGCAATTGATGGGCACAGTGGCTGCAATTGATGGGCACAGTGAGGCTGCAATTGATGGGGGGGGGGGTTCAGTATTTTTCAGTTTGTTTGCACCCCCCAAAAATTTTGAGCACCAGCTGCCACTGCGGCAACTAAAAGGTTGTAATGGTGCACATTGAAAACCTATGACTTAGTGTAACTAAAAAGGCAGCCTTCATCCACGCGTCAGCTTTTATACAAATTTTGGGAAGTTTTTTGGCATTTTGACAAACCCCGAGGCACCCTAGTTGAAAAAGGATGTTCCAGACCATCAAACACACAGTCCCCAGCATTCGTGTACTAACCGCTGAACCTTCCTCAGCTCTGACTAGTTCTCATGCAGCTCCCTGCTGCTAGATCCTTACAGGCTCGGGCCTTTCGCCGTCCCAGGATGGACAGTATGGAGGAACGCGCTCCTAACAGCTTCCTTGCACAAACTGACCCCCTCGGGAGGGTGGGGCCCACTAACCTCTACTCCCAGCTCTAACATAAGCTCAGGGCACACCTGGCTTATTAGTGTGCCTGGTTTCTGCAAAACATGACCTGAACTGCTAAAATAAACAGTTGTATGGACTTGCCTCTCTACACCCCGTATATAATTTGACATGTCATATAATTTTTTTATATTATAATAATAGTTTACATTCTGTCTATAGCCACCCGTAGGCTCAAGCACGTCCTCATGCAGTAGAGTGTGATAGGTCTTCTGGTCCCATCAATATCTAGTTGTCTCAGTAACAAACCGGTTCCCTACTTACAGAAGACAATTATTTCTAAACACATTAAAAATTAAACATTACTAATGTAATATAGTGTTAACAGATGTTTTAAATGACTAGTGCATCCAATAAAATAATTGTTTTCTCATTATTTGTTAGAACGGCAAAACAGATTAAAGGAACTCTTGGGCTACGACGAGACATAAAAAATTCAGTGCGCTAATTATTTGAAAGTCGAATTATCCAGAACCCCCAAAGTACCACTTGGATAATTTAAAGGGGAACTGAACTCATTCCATCCACATTAAAGTATAATATACTATATACATACACTCACTGGCCACTTTATTAGGTACACCTTGCTGGTACCGGGTTGGACCCCCTTTTGCCTTCATTCTTTGTGGCATAGATTCTACAAGGTGTTGGAGACATTCCTCAGAGATTTTGCTCCATATTGACATGATAGCAACACACAGTTGCTGCAGATTTGTCGGCTGCACATCCATGATGCAAATTTCCTTCACATCCCAAAGGTTCTCTATTGGATGGAGATCTGGAGTGTGGAGGCCATTGGAGTACAGGGACCTCATTGTCCAGTGGTGAGATGATTGGAGCTTTGTGACATGGTGCATTATCCTGCTGGAAGGAGCCATCAGAAGATGGGGACACTGTAGTCATAAAGGGATGGACATGGTCACCAACAATACTCAGGTAGGTTGTGGTGTTTAAACGATTCTCAATTGGTACTAAGGGGTCCTAAGTGTGCCGAGAAAATATCCCCCCCACCATTACACCACCACCACCAGCCTGAACCATTGATACAAGGCAGGATTGGATCCATGCTTTCATGTTTAGGCCAAATTCTGACCCCACCATCTGAATGTCGCAGCTGAAATCGAGACTCATCAGACCAGGAAACGTTTTTCCAATCTTCTATTGTCCAATTTTGGTGATCCTGTGTGAATTGTAGCCTCAGTTTCCTGTTCTTAGCTGACAGGAGTGTCAGCCGGTGTGGTCTTCTGCTGCTGTAGCCATTCTGCTTCAAGGTTCGAGGTGTTGTGCGTTCAGAGATGGTATTCTGCTTACCTTGGATGTAACTAATGGTTATGTGCAGGGCTTTTTATTCAGCAGGAACGCGGGGGAACGCAGTTCCGGCACCTCCAGCACTGAATGTATCTAATGGCAAGGGGTGCTGGGATGTCCAGGAGGGTCTACTGATGCTGGCTGCTGGGGGATCTATTGTTGCTGGAGGGGATCTAATTTTGTATGATGGCCTATTATTGCTGGGGAGGTCTATTGTTGCTGGTGGGGGATCTATTGTTGCTGGGGGAGGTTATGTTGCTGGGGGGTCAACTGCTGCTGGAAGGGATCTACTGTTAGTGGAGGGTTCTATTGTTTCTGGCTGCCGGAGAGTCTATTGATGCTGGACGCTGGGAGATCTGGTCTTGCTGCCGGGGTGATATTTTGTTGCAGGGGTCCTATGTTGCTGGGGGGCCTATTGTTGCTGGGGGGGTATATTGCTGCTGGCTGCAGGGGATCTATTGTACTTGGCTTTGTATTCTCTGCATGAGACGGTGCTGGGAGGTGGGTAGGGGGTGGAACCAAGAGATGTTGCTCGGAGGTGGGTAGGGGGCAGAGACAAGAAGTGACTCAGAAGGTGGGAGTTCCAGCATCTATTCTCTGAGAAAAAAAGCCCTGGTTATGTGAGTAAGGTCTCCTTTGACATCAACAAGGCATTTTTCTCCACACAACTGCCGCTCACTGGATATTTTCTCTTTTTCTGACCATTCTCTGTAATCCCGAGAGATGGTTGTGTGTGAAAATCCCAGTAGATCAGTTTTTTAAATACTCAGACCAGCCCGTCTGACACCAACAACCATGCCATGTTCAGAGTCACTTAAATCTCCTTTCTTCCCCATTCTGATGCCCAGTTTGAACTTCAGCAAGTTGTCCTCACCACGTCAAGGTGCCTGCCATGCGATTGGCTGATTAGCAATTGGTGTTACCAAGCAATTGAACAGGTGTACCTAATAAAGTGGCCGGTGAGTGTATGTAACGAATCTGATTGCACCAGTTTTAGCAAATCTACCCCTATGTTACTATTTATTAATGCTAGCAGCATAAGGATTACAAATAGTCAACGTGGGTTGAGAGAGTGAAGTTCCATTTGAAGTGGTTAAGCAAGTAAAAGGCAATTTAAAAGGTAACTAGCAATTTGTAAATAATTTTAAGTTATGCTATGGTAATGAGAACATGTAACAAATATAAAGTAGGTGTTATCCCAATTGGGCTACAGAAGTGGAAATGCACTTTAACTACCTGATGGTGTGTGGGATACCCTCTCGTTCTGGGATGACGTCATATGACGTCGCCCCTGTCTCACCACGCTTGCATGCCCTGGGGGGGCGCTGTAAGGCGATAGAAGGCATGCCGTGTCCCCGGGACATGGCGCATCCCCGCTCTCGGTAAAGAGGCGATGATGTGGCTCTTTACCCATGTGATCAGCTGTGTCCAATCACAGCTGATCACATGTAAACAAGGAGATGCTGTGAGGAGAGGAGAGGAGAGCCGATCAGTGGCATCTCCTCACAGGGGAGACTGTTCACATAATCAATGCCCTGATTATCTGTGCAGCCCCAACAGTGCCCATCAGTGATGCCAATTTGTAGCTATCAGTGATGCCAACTTGTGCCCATCAGTGATGCCAATCAGTGTCATTCAGAAATGCCAGCCAGTGCTGCCCATCGGTGCCTGCTCATCAGTGCCTGCTCATCAGTGCCGCCCATCGGTGCCACCCATCAGTGCCATCTATCATTGCCCATAAGTCCTCCTAATGACAGCAATGAAGCGGCACAATTCCTCCCAATGACACCAACAACGGGGCACAATTCCTCCCAGTATATTAGTGCCCATCAGTGTCACCTATCAGTGCCCATCAGGACCACCTATCAGTGCTGCATATTACTGCCTCCTCATCAGTGCCCTTCAGTCCCGTCTCATCAGTGCCCATCAGTGCAGCCCATCAGTTCTGCATATTATTGCCTCCTCATCAGTGCCACCTCATCAGTGCCCTTCGTCCTGTCTGATCAGTGCCCATCAGTGCAGCCTATCAGTGCTGCATATTATTGCCTCCTCATCAGTGCCCTTCATTCCTGTCTGATCAGTTCCCATCAGTGCAGCCTATCAGTGCTGCATATTATTGCCTCCTCATCAGTGCCACCTCATCAGTGCCCTTCATTCCTGTCTCATCAGTTCCCATCAGTGCAGCCTATCAGTGCTGCATATTATTGCCTGCTCATCAGTGCCACCTCATCAGTGCCCTTCAGTCCTGTCTCATCAGTGCCCATCAGTGCAGCCTATCAGTGCCCATCAGTGCAGCCTATCAGTGTTGCATATTATTGCCTCCTCATCAGTGCCACCTCATCAGTGCCCTTCAGTCCTGTCTCATCAGTGCCCATCAGTGCAGCCTATCAGTGCCCATTAGTGCAGCCTCATCAGCGCACAACAGTGAAGCATAAAAATTACTTATTTCTGAAATTTTCTGAAAGAAACTAAGGAAAAAAACATTTTTTTAATTACATTTTTTGGTCTTTTTTGTTTTTTAAGCAAAAATAAAAAACCCAGTGGTGATTAAATACCACCAAAAGAAAGCTCTATTTGTGTGAAAGAAATGATACAAATTTCGCTTGGGTGCTGTGTTGTATGACCGCGCAATTGTCCTTCAAAGAGCGACAGCGCCGAAAGCTAAAAATTGGCCTGGGCAGGAAGGGGGGTGGAAGTGCCCGGTATTGAAGCGGTTAAGAAACAAGAAGAAGCAGCAGCACATGTCATTGATAGATCCGCTCCACCTTATATAACCAGCCTGATTCCTTTTATTATCTTTTGTTTACCCCGTTGAATAAATCGTTTGGATTTGTTGTTCCCTTCCCACACTTTTTTAGCTGCTGTGCTTCAGTATTTTATTACAAAAGCCGTTGTTTTTCATGGCAGAGTTTGGACGGCTCTTTTTTTTTGTTTCTTGTGGCATCTGAACTCAGCTATTATGATGCCAACCTGACTCTTCCAGGATTTAAAAGAGAATCACGTCAAAAGACTTGGCGTCACAAAACACTTGGGGAAAGAAGGAGAATACGTTTCCAGCTTTTAGAATGAGTCAACGGCAAAGCGTTTACAACTGAAGCAGAATATACAGAACCTTAAGCACCCATTCCGGGGGGAAATACTGGCATTAAAAATGCGCCAATAATCAACATTATTTATTGGAGTTTAAAGAGGAAATCATAAGGATACAATGTATAGTACCAAGTTCCAAAAATACTTTTGTTTTCTAAAAAAAAAAAAAAAAAATCACCCTACTGGAGTCTATTGGAGTAGAACTGATTTGTTGCAACACAGTATCCCATTGTGTGGCTGTGAATGGATCTCTGGCAGTATTCCGGCATTCGGGGACATAAAACAGGCCTCTTTTTTTTTTGTAACATGCTTTCGAAAAGTTGGTGGAGGAAGCATGAGTCATTAGGAGTACAGATGCTTAAGATTTAAATGTGAAGGATGGGGATGTTCGCTGTAAGAAGGACATAAATCAGTTCCACGCAGCAATTACTCAATGAATAGTCTCATAAATACCAGATGATATTATAGCTGCAAACTATGGAATGATGGAGAGGAACGATGGAGGAGAGCAGTCAAAGAGGACGCTGTTTTCTGATTGCATAAGTAACTTATCAATGAATTCCAGATAGGGCTATTATTACATAGTTCTATTTGGTCCAGCTTAGATCAATGCAGGTGTCCCCATCGGTGTACTCCCTTACATCTGGTGTCCCCATCATGGTGCTCCCTTACATCTGGTGTCCCCATCAGAGTGCTCCCTTACATCTGTTGTCCCCATCATGGTGCTCCCTTACATCTGGTGTCCCCATCAGAGTGCTCCCTTACATCTGGTGTCCCCACCATGGTGCTCCCTTACATCTGGTGTCCCCATCAGAGTGCTCCCTTACATCTGGTGTCCCCACCATGGTGCTCCCTTACATCTGGTGTCCCCATCAGAGTGCTCCCTTACATCTGGTGTCCCCACCATGGTGCTCCCTTACATCTGGTGTCCCCACCATGGTGCTCCCTTACATCTGGTGTCCCCACCATGGTGCTCCCTTACATCTGGTGTCCCCACCATGGTGCTCCCTTACATCTGGTGTCCCCATCAGAGTGCTCCCTTACATCTGGTGTCCCCATCATGGTGCTCCCTTACATCTGGTGTCCCCATCAGAGTGCTCCCTTACATCTGGTGTCCCCATCATGGTGCTCCCTTACATCTGGTGTCCCCATCAGAGTGCTCCCTTACATCTGGTGTCCCCACCATGGTGCTCCCTTACATCTGGTGTCCCCATCAGAGTGCTCCCTTACATCTGGTGTCCCCATCAGAGTGCTCCCTTACATCTGGTGTCCCCATCAGAGTGCTCCCTTACATTTGTTGTCCCCATCAGAGTGCTCCCTTACATCTGGTGTCCCCATCAGAGTGCTCCCTTACATCTGGTGTCCCCATCAGAGTGCTCCATTACATCTGATGTCCCCATCAGAATGCCTCCTTAGATCAGTTGCCCTATCAGCCGCAAAAGGTGGCTCTACAAAGTATTGACTTTAGGGGGGTGAATAGTTATGCACATTTACTTTTTTTTGTTATTTTGTCCTATTTGTTGTTTGCTTCACAATAACAAAAAAAAAAATCTTCCAAGTTGTGGGCATGTTCTGTAAATGAAATGATGCAAATCCTCAAACAATCCGTGTTAATTCCAGGTTGTGAGGCAACAAAACACGAAAAAAGGCTAAGGGGGGTGAATACTTTTGCAAGGCACTGTAAGTGCAAGATCATTAAAAAGAAATCCATTTACTGAAATTACATTTAAGGAGTTTTCAAGTCTCGTTTTTAATTATTAATCGATAAAATCTCTATTCATTCCAACACGGAGGGAAATAAACAGTGTCTGAAATGTAAATGTACGTGGCTGCGAGTGAGGAGCGAGGATTGTCGGGCAGGGTGAGGAGCGAGGATTGTCGGGCGGAGTGTCAGCACAGGACTGAAATGTGGTTACTGTCACAATGCATCTGCCGCTCCTCCGAAAGAACCATAAAATGCTTAATGCATTTATAGTGTTGTCATAAATAAAACATTGGCAGTACTTGTTGCACTATGTCTGCATCTGCACCGGTAACGAGCTAGCATGAGGCCTGCAGGAAAAAACAAAAACCATTTGTATTTCCTCTAATACAGAGGCAGATAGCCTGTGGCTAGCAAAGCTGTGGGCTGGAAGGACGCACTGGACAACGCAGGCTCAGAGCTGTATATTATAGCTACAGAATGCATGCCGTTGCTGTAAATTTCACCAATATTTCCCAAAACAGCTCGAAAGACCTTTTGAACACAACTAATAACTCTTTACGAAGAATTCCAAGTATGGCATCTTGTACATAGGTACCTTGGTAAAGCTTGGATCAATGAAAGTATGTACACTATATTACCAAAAGTATTGGGACGTCTGCCTTTACACACACATGAACTTTAATGGCATCCCAGCCTTAGTCCGTAGGGTTCAATATTGAGTTGGCCCACCCTTTGCAGCTATAACAGCTTCAACTCTTCTGGGAAGGCCGTCTACAAGGTTTAGGAGTGTGTCTATGGGAATATTTGGCCATTCTTCCAGAAGCGCATTTGTGAGGTCAGGCACTGCTGTTGGACAAGAAGGCCTGGCATGCAGTCTCCGCTCATATTCATCCCAAAGGTGTTCTATCGGGTTGAGGTCGGGGCTCTGTGCATTCCAGTCAAGTTCCCCCACCCCAAAATCGCTCATCCATGTCTTTATGGGCCTTGCTTTGTGCACAACATGACAAAATGTGGAAAATGTCAAGGGGTGTGAATACTTTTTTCAAGGCACTGTATGACGTTATCACCGTTGCAGGGTATTTCACTTGATAGCATCAGTAGCTCACTAATTGATTTCACTTGTTGTCCAGGGTTATTCTTTAAAACATAGGCAGAGTTATGTTCACAATCCATCATTAGGACTTGATTTTGGGAACCGTTGAGACCTTAGGCAACTTTTTTTCCCCCCCTTTTGCCCTCCTGGTGGGTGAGGGGGTGTTTACAGAACTTGTATTTAAATACTGACTTCATAGAATGCATGTTCTGTTGCTTGGTATTAGGAAAAATACAAAGAATTTAAAGAAATGTCGTAAGGTAGAAGAAAATCAGTTAATGGGCTTAAGCACCACGTGCAGCAGAGCATTTTTTGGCTCAATTCATCCCAAAGGTGTTCTATTGGGTTGAGGTCAGAACTCTGTGCAGGCCATTCAAGTTCCTCCACCCCAAACTCGCTCATCCATGTCTTTATGGACCTTGCTTTGTGCACTGTTGAGCAGTTATGTTGGAACAGGAAGGGGCCATCCCCAAACTGTTCTCATAAAGTTAGGGGCATGAAATTGTCCAAAATGTCTTGGTATGCTGAAGTCTTAAAATTTCTCTTCACTGGAACTAAGGGGCCAAGCCCAACCCCTGAAAAACAACCCCACACCATAATCCCCCCTCCATCAAATGATTTGGACCAGTGCACAAAGCAAGCTCCATAAAGACTTGGATGAGCGAGTTTAGGGTGCAGGAACTTGACTTGCCAACACAGAGCCCTGACCTCAACCCGATAGAACACCTTTGTGATAAATTAGAGTGGAGACTGCGAGCCAGGCCTTCTCATTCAACATCAGTGCCTGACCTCACAAGTGCTCTTCTGGAAGAATGGTCAAACATTCCCATAGACACACTCCTAAACCTTGCGGACAGCCTTCCCAGAAGAATTGCCAAGAAAAGCCAATATAGCTGCAAATGGTGGGCCAACTCAATATTGAACCCTACAGACTAATACTGGGATGCCATTAAAGTTCATGTGCGTGTAAAGGCAGGTGTCCCAATACTTTTGGTAATATAGTGTATATCAGAGAGAGGATCCTGAGTGGAATGTCTGTGTGTGTGCATGTCTTGAACACATAAAGCTGATTTTACCCTTTGGAAGTCCTGTGCGACTCCAAGACTTGGCATACACACGGTCGGACTTTTCCGCTACAAAAGTCCGACAGCCCGTCCGACAAACTTTTGCCGGACTTGCGGCGGACTTTATAACGAACGGACTTAACTACATACGATCACACAAAAGTCCGACGGATTCTTACGTGATGACGTACATCGGACTAAAATAAGGAAGTCGATAGCCAGTAGCCAATAGCTGCCCTAGCGTAGGTTTTTGTCCGTTGGACTAGCATACAGACGAGCGGATTTCTGGGTCCGGCGGAGTTACAACGTAAAGATTTGAAGCAAGTTCCAAATCTAAAGTCCATCAGATTTGCGACTGGAAAAGTCCGCTGAAAGTCCGGGGAAGCCCACACACGATCGGATTGTCCGCCAGATTTGGTCCGTGGGCGTCTGTCGGACTTTTGTAGCCGAAAAGTCCGACCGTGTGTACGCCCCATTATTTTTCATAAGGTGTCCTTCTGAAGATGTTTGTGGCAATCAGTGAAGTCATAACTTCTCATATGAATCGCTGTTCTCAATCACTACTTAGAAAGTCCTGAACCCCAAAAAGGCCAGGCTGAGGAAGGTCAGCCCATGTGGCATCTTGCCTTTAAATGACATAGATACAATAATGAAACACACAGATCAGAACAGCCAGTGTAAAAAGAATATATTGCATTCTTTGTGGTTTTTCTTGCTCTGTTTGGGAAGCAGATAAATATATCAAAAATAAGATCACATGTACATTACACCCAACAGTGTCACAGTTAACTGCCTGTCTGGCACCCCCAATCAGCACGTATTACACCTGTCTGTATCCTCCTGACACAATGTGCTGTACAAGGCTCTTCTATGTGTCAAAAACTTCAATCTGTAAAAAATTCTCAGGTTTCTTCAAGTGACGGGCCGCATCATTTCACACCATTATCTTGGAGAGATGACCCAAGGATCAATGTTCTAGGACATTTCATTTATATAGATCTGGATCTCTTATTACATCTTATGCTACAGTTAGAAAAAGGATGCTTATCCAGAAAAGCGATGGAAATATGAGTGCAAACTACTTTAACCCATTATTATATATTATATATCTTTAAACATAAAAAAAAGAGTCACATGGCAAAAAGTGCAAAGCATGCCATAGAACAATACAGACATAGCTAAATAGGTGCAGTTTGAAGGGTTGGGTGTGATAGCAACATATGATTAGGGATGAGCCGAACACCCCCCGGTTCGGTTCGCACCAGAACCCGCGAACGGACCGCAAGTTCGCACGAACGTTAGAACCCCATTGACGTCTATGGGACTCGAACGTTCGAAATCAAAAGTGCTCATTTTAAAGGCTAATTTGCATGGTATTGTCCTAAAAAGGGTTTGGGGACCCGGGTCCTACCCCAGGGGACATGTATCAATGCAAAAAAAACTTTTAAAAACGGCCGTTTTTTCGGGAGCAGTGATTTTAATGATGCTTAAAGTAAAAAAAAAAAAGTGAAATATTCCTTTAAATATCGTACCTGGGGGGTGTCTATAGTATGCCTGTAAAGTGACGCGTGTTTCCCATGTTTAGAACAGTCCCTGCACCAAATGTCATTTTTAAAGGAAAAAATCTCATTTAAAACTGCTTGCGGGTTTAATGTCATGTCGGGTCATGGCAATATGGATGAAAATCAGTGAGACAAACGGCATGGGTACCCCCCAGTCCATTACCAGGCCCTTTGGGTCTTGTATGGATATTAAGGGGAACCCCGCACCCAAATTAAAATAAGGAAAGGTCCCTATATACTCTGAACAGCAGTATACAGGCGGTGCAAACAAGACAGGGACTGTAGGTTTGTTGTTAAGTAGAATCTGTTTGTAATTTTGAACATTTTTAATGTGTTTAGCTCCAGCCAAAAAATCTTTTCTAAGCTTTTTGGAAAACATAGGGAAGGGTTATCACCCCTGTGACATTTGTTTTGCGTCTTTCCTCCTCTTCAGAAGATTTCACCTCACTTTTTTGTCCCAATGAAAAATGTTTTTTGAAAATTTGTGTTTTTTTGTGGAACAAGGATTGGAAAGCATCAGTGGAAAGGAAAAATTGTTTTCCCATATTAACTCTTACAGGAGAGAATTTCCCTTCCTTAGGGGTAGATTTCATCTCACTTCCTGTTGTCTCCTTCCGTTTGCAAGTAGGAGTCGTTTGTAAGTTAGATGTTTGAAAGTAGGGTCCTGCCCTATATACTCAGCAGAAATTTGGGCCTTAGGTGTTGCTGTGGCCAAAACACTGTAAGCCCTCACAGGGCCCTGCTGTGAAATATTAGATCAAGAATTGTAATTACATGCCCCTGTTGAACAGGAGCTGAAAAATTAGGCCTTAGGCACTGGTGCTGGTGCCACAACACTGCAACCCCTCACAGACACTCTAGTTGGAACGCAGGAACGAGCCCTGCTGCAAAGTATTGCATCAAAAATTGTAATTACACGCCCCTGTTAGACAGGGGCAGAAAAATTGGGTCTTAGGCACTGGTGCTGGTGCCACAACACTGCAACCCCTCACAGACACTCTAGTTGAAACGCAGGAACAAGCCCTGCTGCAAAGTATTGCATCAAAAATTGTAATTACACGCCCCTGTTAGACAGGGGCTGAAAAATTGGGTCTTAGGCACTGGTGCTGGTGCCACAACACTGCAACCCCTCACAGACACTCTAGTTGGAATGCAGGAACGAGCCCTGCTGCAAAGTATTACATCAAAAATTGTAATTACACGCCCCTGTTAAACAGGGGCTGAAAAATTGTGCCTTAGGCACTGGTGGTGGCGCCCAGAACCAAAAATGTTCTTACAAGCTATCAGCGTGATGATTGAGGAGGAAGAGGATAATTACTCAGGGATAGTCACTCAGCATCAGCATAGGCAGTCTTTGAAGGGATCTGAGATTTCAAAAAAAATTATTCGGTTACATCTGCATCAGGTGCTTGGTAGCTGGTGGTGATCCAAGACTGATTCATTTTTATGAAGGTCAGCCGATCGACCGAGTCGGTGGACAGACGCACCCTGTGATCGGTTACCACGCCTCCAGCAGCACTGAATGTGCGTTCCGAAAGAACGCTGGATGCAGGACAGGCCAGTAGCTCAATTGCATACTGTGCAAGCTCTGGCCAGTGATCCATCCTCAAGACCCAGTAACCCAGAGGATTTTCGGTGGGAAAGGTGTCCAAGTCTGATCTTGCCCCTAGGTATTCCTGCACCATGTAAAACAGACGCTGGCGATGGTTGCTGGAACCGATCATACCTTGGGGCTGCGGACCAAAAAATTGTCTGAACGCATCGGTCAGACGGCCACCTTCTCCACCGCTCCTTCTTTGACTGACCGAAGCCTCAGCAACACGTTGTCCAGAAACAGGAGTTTGTAACCTCCCAGTCTCTGGGAACGCGTTGCACAGACCTTTCTGCAAGGCCTCCCGAAGATGTTTCATCCTCTGCTCCCTCTGCGATGGCAAGATAAGGTCCGCAACCTTACCCTTGTAACGTGGATCAAGGAGGGTTGCCAGCCAGTATTGGTCCTTCTCCTTGATACCACGAATACGAGGATCCTTACGCAGGCTTTGCAGGATCAGGGAGGCCATGCAGCGTAGGTTTGCTGAGGCATTCGGTCCGGAGTCCTCTGGGTCACTAAGGACAACAACGTCCGCAGCCACCTCCTCCCAGCCACGTACAAGTCCATGTGTTCCTTGGGACTGATCCCTTAAAGACTGCTGATGCTGAGTGCCAGGCTCCACCTCCATACTGACACAATCTTCCTCCTCCTCCTCCTCCTCCTCCTCGTCCTCTTCCTGTGTGATCGGCGGGCACGCAGGAACACTGTCTGGATAAAGGGGGCCTTGAGAGCTAAGGAAGTCCTCCTCTTCCTGCCTCTGTTCTGCCTCAAGTGCCCTGTCCATTATTCCACGCAGCGTGTGCTCCAACAGGTGGACAAGGGGGACAGTGTCACTGATGCATGCACTGTCAGTGCTCACCATCCTCGTGGCCTCCTCGAATGGTGACAGGACAGTGCATGCATCCCTGATCATGGCCCACTGGCGTGGGGAAAAAAAACCAAGGTCCCCTGACCCTGTCCTGGTGCCATAGTCGCACAGGTACTCATTGATGGCCCTCTGCTGCGTGTGCAGCCGCTGCAGCATGGCCAACGTCGAGTTCCACCTGGTGGGCATGTCACAGATTAGGCGGTTCTTGGGCAGGTTAAACTCCTTTTGGAGGTCCGTCAGCCGAGCACTGGCATTATATGACCGGCGGAAATGCACACAGACTTTCCTGGCCTGCCTCAGGACATCCTGTAAGCCCGGGTACCTGCCCAAGAACCGCTGCACCACCAAGTTAAGGACGTGAGCCAAACAGGGCACATGGGTCAGTTGTCCCTGTCGGAGGGCAGAGAGGAGGTTGGTGCCATTGTCGCAAACCACCATTCCTGCCTTAAGTTGGCGTGGCGTCAACCACCTCTGAACCTGCCCCTGCAGAGCTGACAGAACCTCTGCCCCAGTGTGGCTCCTGTCCCCCAAGCACACCAGCTCAAGCACCGCATGGCATCTTTTGGCCTGCGTACTTGCGTAGCCCCTTGAACGCCTACGGAGCACCGCTGGTTCCGAGGAAGAGGCCATGGAGGAAGAAGAAGAGGAGGGGGTGGAGGAGAGAGGTGTGTCACAATCAGCATTTTGGAGGCGTGGTGGCGGAACAACCTCCAACACTACTGCACCTTGTCCTGCATCCTTCCCAGCTGCCAGCAGAGTCACCCAATGCGCCGTGAAACTTAAGTAACGTCCCTGTCCATGCCTGCTGGACCATGAGTCAGCGGTAATATGCACCTTACCGCTGACCGCCCTGTCCAGCGAGGCATGGACATTGCCTTCCACATGCCGGTAGAGAGCCGGAATCGCCTTCCGTGAGAAAAAGTGGCGTTTGGGTACCTGCCACTGAGGAACCGCACATTCCACAAACTCACGGAAGGGGGCAGAGTCTACCAACTGAAAAGGCAGCAGTTGAAGTGCTAGCAATTTTGCCAAGCTAGCATTCAACCGCTGGGCATGTGGATGGCTGGGAGCAAACTTCTTTCGGCGGTGCAGCAGCTGGGGCAGGGAAATTTGCCTGGTACAATCTGACGTCGGTGTACCAAAAGCAGATTGCCCATAAGTACTTGGCTGTGACACACCTAATTCTACACCTTCATTCCTCTCACTGCAGGTCGCAGAGAGGACTGAAGGTCTAGTGGGGTTGGAAATCTCAGCTGATGAGGAGCAAGGAGAGATCGTCTTTGTTCTTTGGTGTGGGTCTTTTAGATACGCTTGCCAACGAACTGCATGGCAGGTCAACATATGTCTGGTCAAGCATGTGGTACCCAAGCGGGAGATGTTTTGGCCACGCGAGATACGCTTGAGACATATATTGCAAATAGCAGCGGTGCGATCTGATGCACTCGTCTCAAAAAAGGCCCACACCAAAGAACTTTTTGAATAACGCGCAGAGACTGCAGCGCCCTGCACATGTGGAGCTTTGGGGTGTGATGCAGTCAATGTGCTGCCCTTAGGCTGGCCCCTGGAGGGCATCCTGCCTAGTTGGTGATGTGCCACCTCCTCCTCCTCCTCCTCCTCCTCCTCCTCCTCTCTCCTATCAGGCACCCACGTTGAGTCAGTGACCTCATCATCCCCTCCCTCCTCATCACTGGAGCAAACCTGGCAGTATGCTGCAGCAGGGGGAGCATGACTGCCAGATTGCTGTCCTTCTTGGGCACCCCCTCTGTCCGTGCTCATGTTACTGCCTTCATTGAGCTCAGTATCATCATCAGAGCCTTCCAAACGCTGGGCATCCTCCTGGAGCATGTACCCAACACTGTGGTCAAACAGTTCGAGGGAATCCTCATGAGGACATGGTGGAGCTAGGGAAGGAGTCACTGATGACATTGAGCTGAGGGAAGAGGCCGCTGCTTTGCCAGACAAAGCACCCTGGGCATGGGTGAGAGAGGATGAGGAGGATGAGGACGGCTTGGTCATCCACTCGACCAAGTCTTCCGCATGTTGCGGCTCAACACGGCCAGCTGCCGAAAAAAAGGCCAAGCGTGTCCCATGGCCACGTGCTGATGAGGATGCACCGTCTCCACGACCAGCACTAGACACAGAGCCTGCTTGCCCTCTCTTATTGGCTTGTGACTGTCTGCCTCTCCTTCTTGGCCTTCCAGACATACTAATGGCCTGTAGCTGCACTAAGCTGGGATAGAACACCTGTAATTTTCTTCAGGTAGCTTTATATACTGTAACCAGACAAGCCTGCCTGTCAGTAGGAAGATAACAGGAACGGATCTAGCTGAACACTGTGAGCAGGACGTACTGCACTAAATGTATATAGCAGGAACGGATCTAGCTGAACACTGTGAGCAGGACGCACTGCACTGAATGTAAATAGCAGGAACGGATCTAGCTGAACACTGTGAGCAGGACGCACTGCACTGAATGTAAACAGCAGGAACGGATGTAGCTAAACACTGTGAGCAGGACGCACTGCACTGAATGTAAATAGCAGGAACGGATCTAGCTGAACACTGTGAGCAGGACGCACTGCACTGAATGTAAATAGCAGGAACGGATCTAGCTGAACACTGTGAGCAGGACGCACTGCACTGAATGTAAATAACAGGAACGGATCTAGCTGAACACTGTGAGCAGGACGCACTGCACTGAATGTAAATAGCAGGAACAGGTCTAGCTGAACACTGTGAGCAGGACGCACTGCACTGAATGTAAATAACAGGAACGGATCTAGCTGAACACTGTGAGCAGGACACACTGTACTAAATGTAAATAGTCTAGCTGCCTGACCGTGGTACTAATAGGATCAAAAAGAACACCTGTAATTTTCTTCAGGTAGCTTTATATACTGTAACCAGACAAGCCTGCCTGTCAGTAGGAAGATAACAGGAACGGATCTAGCTGAACACTGTGAGCAGGACGTACTGCACTAAATGTATATAGCAGGAACGGATCTAGCTGAACACTGTGAGCAGGACGCACTGCACTGAATGTAAATAGCAGGAACGGATCTAGCTGAACACTGTGAGCAGGACGCACTGCACTGTATGTAAATAGCAGGAACGGATCTAGCTGAACACTGTGAGCAGGACGCACTGCACTGAATGTAAACAGCAGGAATGGATGTAGCTAAACACTGTGAGCAGGACGCACTGCACTGAATGTAAATAGCAGGAACGGATCTAGCTGAACACTGTGAGCAGGACGCACTGCACTGAATGTAAATAGCAGGAAAGGATCTAGCTGAACACTGTGAGCAGGACGCACTGCACTGAATGTAAATAGCAGGAACGGATCTAGCTGAACACTGTGAGCAGGACGCACTGCACTGAATGTAAATAGCAGGAACGGATCTAGCTGAACACTGTGAGCAGGACGCACTGCACTGAATGTAAATAGCAGGAACGGATCTAGCTGAACACTGTGAGCAGGACGCACTGCACTGAATGTAAACAGCAGGAACGGATGTAGCTAAACACTGTGAGCAGGACGCACTGCACTGAATGTAAATAGCAGGAACGGATCTAGCTGAACACTGTGAGCAGGACGCACTGCACTGAATGTAAATAGCAGGAACGGATCTAGCTGAACACTGTGAGCAGGACGCACTGCACTGAATGTAAATAGCAGGAACGGATCTAGCTGAACACTGTGAGCAGCACGCACTGCACTGAATGTAAATAGCAGGAACGGATCTAGCTGAACACTGTGAGCAGGACGCACTGCACTAAATGTAAATACCAGGAACGGATCTAGCTGAACACTGTGAGCAGGACGCACTGCACTGAATGTAAATAGCAGGAACGGATCTAGCTGAACACTGTGAGCAGGACGCACTGCACTGAATGTAAATAGCAGGAACGGATCTAGCTGAACACTGTGAGCAGCACGCACTGCACTGAATGTAAATAGCAGGAACGGATCTAGCTGAACACTGTGAGCAGGAAGCACTGTACTGAATGTAAATAGCAGGAACGGATCTAGCTGAACACTGTGAGCAGGACACACTGCACTGAATGTAAATAGCAGGAACGGATCTAGCTGAACACTGTGAGCAGCACGCACTGCACTGAATGTAAATAGCAGGAACGGATCTAGCTGAACACTGTGAGCAGGAAGCACTGTACTGAATGTAAATAGCAGGAACGGATCTAGCTGAACACTGTGAGCAGGACACACTGCACTGAATGTAAATAGCAGGAACGGATCTAGCTGAACACTGTGAGCAGCACGCACTGCACTGAATGTAAATAGCAGGAACGGATCTAGCTGAACACTGTGAGCAGGAAGCACTGTACTGAATGTAAATAGCAGGAACGGATCTAGCTGAACACTGTGAGCAGGACACACTGCACTGAATGTAAATAGTCTAGATAGAAGATAACAGGAACGGATCTAGCTAAACTGAATACAGTGTATATATATATATGCAACACCTGGGATGCATATATATACACAATACACTGTAAGTGCAGCTAACTGACTGACTGTTCTGCCTAATCTATCTAACTCAAATCAAATGACACTGTCTCTCTCTCTCTCTATCGCTCAGCACACCGGAACACACACTACACAGGGCCGCCGTGCAGGCGGCCTTATATAGTGTGGGGTGTGTACTAAATCCCCTGAGCCATAATTGGCCAAAGCCACCCTGGCTTTGGCCAATTACAGCTCTCTCTACTGACGGCGCTGTGATTGGCCAAGCATGCGGGTCATAGTGCATGCTTGGCCAATCATCAGCCAGCAATGCACTGCGATGCCGCAGTGAATTATGGGCCGTGACGCGCCACACGAATTTGGCGCGAACGGCCCATATCGTTCGCAATTCGACGGACGGTCGAACAGCCGATGTTCGAGTCGAACATGGGTTCGACTCGAACACGAAGCTCATCCCTACATATGATATACAGCACCCTCAAGTGCCCTTCAGTTACACAAAGCACCCTCAAGTTCCCCAGAAAAAAATATGCAGTGCCCCCCCCCCCCCCCCCCAAAGTGTTCAACAATTGCATTTAGAACTCCTGAGTCATAGTGACCTATATGTCTAAATCATTTCTTTTGACTGCAACATATAAGGTAATTATTAAGTTTTGAATTTAGGAAATTCCCGGAATAGAGGTATGTGTCATTTAACCCTTGATGAAGCCCCCTGGAAGGGGAACACAAATTATTAACCTTGAATATAAAATAAATAATTAATTAATTGAGTGAAGGTTTTGGTGATATTTCTGTCACCCACCAATTGAAAGAATTAATGGAGTATTAAATAGAATGAATTAAGCTGGGGGTTGGAGGAGGAGGAGAAGGGGGAGGGAGATTCCCCATCTTGGGACCCCTGTGCCACGTATGGTGGAAGTGCGAGGAATATCTGAATATACATTATTGTAGTCCATGGGAAGGAATTATGGCACAAAGTATGAAAATTCACTATATTTGTATGACCATTTAGCATCAATTTTGTCACTCTATTTAGATGGCAGCAATTAAAGTATGCTAGCTCCTGATGAAGAGGACCATGTCCATGAAACGCATTTTATAATTGTATTTTATTATAGGTTTACTTCTTTAAAAGAAATTAAATAAAATATTACAAATTTTACTAAAACGTTGTGCCTCAAATTCCCATATGTTACTACAGATACTTTTTTCATACCTGCAATCTGTTACTCTGAATCAGGATACTGTTACTGACCCGGATTGTCTTGACTACTCCTGAACTCCACTTGCACCGACCCTGGCTTCCCTCTGACATCACTTCTGCCTGTGCCCCTTGCTGCTGCCCCACAGATCTGTTACCGACTCAGCCTGTATCCTGCCTACGCATCTGCACCTGATCCGTCTGCCTGTGTAGGACCCAGTTTGCTGACTCTGCCTCTGTCCCCTCACTGGTGTTGGACTGCCTTCTGCGAGCCTCTGCCTATATTCCTCTGAAGCCTGCTCCCCACCCGTCTGCTTCCAGCCTGTACTTGTCAGCCTGCTCCTGTCTTCTTCTCAGTGGCATCCATCCGCCACTCCTGTTCTGCTGTGGTCTACAGGTGGCTTGATCCAGAGAGTCCGTCCAGGCCCTACTGCTAGCAAGACCAACAGGCCACTCTGTACGCCTGCGTGTCCTGTCTGCTCTATCGGGGGCCCAAAGTCAGAGGTGTAATAGAGACCTTCCGCATTGTGTTGGGCTCTTCGATCAAGTCCAAGCGCAATATTTCCCACGCACACGTTCAAGAAACTGGTCCTTCAGTAATGACCACCGGCTGGTCAAGCCCCATGAAGCCTGACCAAAGCCCCACCAAAGGCTTATCGAAGCTCCAACAAAGCCTCATCGAAGCACCAAGCAAAAGCAAGGTGTAAACAGGACTGTAAGCTAACCATTTTATTTAGTGACAGGGGCTTTGACTGGCGTTCAGGGAGCTTTAACAAAGCCTGTCCGAAGCCTTGTCAAGTGTAAACTGGTCGTTAATGTGTGTTGAAGCCGAAGCAAGTGTAAATGAGCCCTACGTGAACTGAGCCTGTATCTGAGAAGAAAAGGATCCGATCAGCATGCCCTTGAACCCTTCTGGTGTTCATTCATCAGATAATCACATGGCCCAACACATCTACAAAAAAGTGCTTTTTTCTGGTATTTGACATTGTATGCTTGTGATTTTATTCCTACTTTGCAATGAAATACCTCGAATTCTAGAGAGGGATTGTAAACATTTACCGAGTTCCTCCTGCCTTCTCAGCTCTGGGGATATTACATTTCTGGATAATGGTCCCTCACTTTGAGTGCATGATGATGGCATTCATATTAAGTTACAGCTGCTAGGCAACAACATCAACTCTGCGATATCCCAGGGCGCCTGCACTGCACTCGCTAGGATGCCTTTGGCGCTGCTTTGTTGCCGGTGTTTGCAGAACCATTATCGGCGTGGAGTTGCAACTTCAATGAACCTGAGCAAAAAATACGTAGAGACCCTTACTGCCCATCTTTTGCTGAAAGCAGAGCAATGTGCAAGCCTCAACTTAGTCTATCATCATGGAATTATAGAATGTGCTGGGTTGCCGGATGTCTAGAGTCATTTATAAAGGTTACTGAGATACAATGAGGAGTTCAGTGACCATGTCAATGTACAAGGTCACGTGCTGACCTCATTTATAGAGGTCCCAAAAGTATGAGGTGAATCCTAATATCCATAAAGATGAGCTCCAGAGAGATAAAAGTCATCTCATCTAAGGACTGGTAAGCTGCAATGTATACAATTTTTGGTTTAGATATGTTCTATTCCAGGAATTTTTGTCAAAGAATACTCATGAATACCACCTCCACTTCCACCACTGGGCAGCATAGCAAATCAACACATGTGGCCAAATTATCCTAATATAGGGGTGTCTTAAAAAAATGGTGAAGCACCCCTCTGACACCCCAAAGGCAGGACAGCAACCCTAGAGGCATTGGTGGGCTCGCATTTCATCCCAGGGCTGAGTCCATGGCTAAAATAGGGGAACCTAGAAAGGATATTGGGCACCCATCACTTTTGTCTTTTTTAAAGTTTTATTGCTGAATGGTTTAGGAGGTGAGGGTTAGGGGTCCCAGATACTGTAGCAGATCACTTACAGACTTTCCAGATTAATGTCCAGCTTCACAGTGTCAAAGTCAATAAGCCAACCCAGAAAAACACCATAACACTTTATTACAGTCCCACAACGGGCCACCTTCCTGCTGTCTTGGGCGGAACGCCAGAGCCCAGTCGCAAGTGTGACCTTTGCGGCCCTGGTAGTTCCACCACTGGTGTCAGTAGTTTTCTATTTTTGCTGTTTTTTTATTATTTTTTACTACTTTACTTTATCTTTATTTTATTTTATTGTATTTTTTACATAATTTTTAGGACCCCCGTTGTGGGGGGGGGGCTTTGGTGCAATATCAGGGTTGTAAACAGAACCCTGATATCTCACTTTTGAGACAGAGAAAGAGACTGAGGACAGATTCTTCAGCCCTTTTCTCTGCAGCTTTAGCTGCATAGAATGAATGACCAGCAATAGCTCTGTACAGAATGCTTCACATTCATTCATAAACTAAAGCATAGGAAATACAGTTTACTATGCCTCAGCTTTGAATGAATAAAAAAAAAAAAAAGTGTTATCAATCACTGGCTCTGTTCATGCTCTCCATCCTGACAGATCCAGGGAAGCACACAAGGGCAGCAGGACAGGGATAGGGAGGTGGCGGGGGCGACATGTAGAGGAACCAATGCCCTCCATTTCCCTCCTGCAGCCGCTGAATGTCTGTGGGAGGGAGAGGAGGAGAAGACCCCCACTGTCCTCTTATCCAGGTGAACAGCGGGGTCGCACGGGCCCCCTAGAGCATGAGGCCGGGTTGCAATGGCGACCCCTGTAAGTACGCCCCTTCTGCAGCTGTCAGCCATAACCCTGGTATTGTTTTTTATTTCTTTCTGCATTTCTCTTTCTGATAAAAGTGATCCAATCGGCGGAAGGCCCCCCTCCCCCCCAGCTCTCCGTCTCATCGGGGAGTCTTGGATCCGATCCGGTGGTTTGTGCGGCTGACAATAGAGGTGAAAAGAGACTGGAATGTCTCTGATCATCTCTATGATCTAGGAGAAAGGAAGCAACAGCATGGCGTCATTTCTTTCTTTTTTTTTTTTTTTTTTTTTTAGGAAAGCATAAGATCAAGGTTTTTTTTTTTTTTTTTTTTTTGATCAGCTGCTTTCAAGGGTAGAGGAGAGAACCCTACTAGACCCCACCAGATATCTCCATAAAAAGGACCTGTCATGCTTTATTTTTATCACAAGGGATAAAATCAGAAGATCAAAAAGCCACGTACACCCACACTATAGGTACCACCACTACGCTAGGAGCAAACATAGTGTTTAAAGCTGCCACTTGAATTAAAAAGATAATCATAAGCATTTACCGAGTGAATTAATATAGTAAATAGCGGCGCTGTGAGTTACAGTGACGTTAAATCATAAATAACACATCACCCAGTGACAATCATTAACATAAAGTGATAATTCTAAATGATTTAATTATAGGAATAAATGAATGAACAAAGTCCACAACTGAACAGTCCATTAAAGAAGCACGAGAGAGATCACAAGGGATGCTTACATTTGATTTAGAGGGACAGTGTAAAAATATAAAAAATGTTTAATAAAATATATAATTAAAAAACAAACGTATATGTAGGCCGCACACGCATGTGTAAGCGGTATTCGTACCACACATGTGAGGTATCGCCGCGAACGGTAGAGCGAGAGTCATAATTCTAGCTCTAGATCTCTTTTGCAACTCTAAACTTGTAACCTGTAAAAAAAATTTCAAGAGTCACCTATGGAGATTTTTAAGTATCGTAGTTTGTCGCTATTCTGTGCGCAATTTTAAAGTATGACATGTTAGGTATCTATTTACTCGGTGTAACATCTTTTAGATTTTACACACACAAAAAAAAATATGATAAATTTGATATATATAGATATAGATATATCTATATATATATAGATATATATCTATATCTATATATATCAAAACTTCGGGTGGGTTACTGCCTTTTCTTTATCCTGGTTTTTTGGCAGGGTGGATTCCAAGGCTTCTACCAATATCCGTTTAAAAGACGACAAAGGGACACATTCTCCAAATGCAATAAACTTTACTGTATCTTGCCATTGCATTGCTGTAGACCTTACTATATCTTGCCATTGCATTGCTGTAAACTTTACTGTATCTTGCCATTGCATTGCTGTAAACTTTAATGTATCTTGGCATTGCCAGACAGCCTGAGGAAGAGCAGGGATGCTCGCAACTGTATACGGTAGCTGCTGTTGCTGATTTACATGATTTGACAATACCTGATGATTTGAAGATACAGAGTAAAGTTTATTGCATTTGGAGAACGTGTCCCTTTGTTGCCTTTATATAAATATATATATATATATATATAATATATATATATATATATATATATATATATATATATATATATATATATATTGGAACCTTGGATTATGAGCATAATCCGTTCCAGGAGAATGCTTGTAATCCAAAGCACTTGCATATCAAAGCGAGTTTCCCCATAGAAGTCAATGGAAACAAAGATAATTTGTTCCGCATTGACTTCTATTGCATGCAATACCACATGTGGCCAGAGGTGGGGGGGTCACCGGAGAGCCTCGGAAATACTCAGGAACAGCTCGGCTGAACTCGGAAACCCTCGGAAACACTCAGGAACGGAGTATTTCCGAGTGTTTCTGAATATTTCCGAGTGATTCCGAGTATCTCCGAAACGGCCCCCGCACCTCTGGCCAAATATGGAACTGCACACCACATTAGCTTGAATTCTACTTGTCTTGCGAGACAACACTCGCAAACTGAGTAAGGATTTTTTTTAAAAAGATGCTCGTCTTTCAAAACACTCGTTAACCGCGTTACTCGTTAACCAAGTTTCCAATATATATATATAATATTGGGGGGTTCTAAGTAATTTTCTAGCAAACAATACCGATTTTTACTTGTAAACAAAAAGTGTCAGAAAAGGCCCGGTCTTCAAGTGGTTACTTTAATTATATTATTACATATCAGTAACAATGGGGTATTCAACCTAAATTTCCAGTCTGTCTGCTTTCCGCTCTATGTGGTGTCAGCCAACAGCTGTACATCAAGGAAAACCTTGTAGTCTGCACCCTAATTATAATAATAGATGAGCCTACATGTTATCTTTGTCACATCTCTTTATAAAGGTCTTTATCTGCCAATTGCCACCTACTGTGGACCCGTTAAAAGGTTGCTCAGTCAGCAGGCTGGAGTCACAGAATCATTCATCTAAATACAATATTGCTTGGATTCCACAACACCAAATTGTCATGGGGAGCCTGAGAGAGAATACGGGAAGAATCATTCACTTCTCATTCACGCTAATGGTGTCGGAAGAAAATTATAAATCCCAGTGTGGTGCCAGGTCTATATCCAATATACCAGAACCTCATATTTTACAAAGATTGCAAATGTAATGTTTTTTTTTTTCATTTATTATTATTGGAATTTTTATTATATATTATTTATTACAGGTACTTATATAGCGCCAACCATTTACGCAGAGCTTTACATATATAATATATACAATAACATCCATCCCTGCCCTCAAGGAGCTTACAATCTAAGGTCCCTAACGCACATTTATATACATACACATACTGGGGCCAATTTACACAGGAGCCAATTGCTCTATAATTTACATACTGCCTACATAATTCACAGCTCTACTGAATATATGGAACCATTGACTTCATTTCCTGCTTCAGAGGAGCTTACATTCAAATGCATCTTTGCCATTAACCACTTGCGGTCCGGGGCATTTTTTTTTTTTTTTTTAGAAAATTACTTAGACCCCTCCAAACATTATATACTTGATCTGAAAGCAGAAGCTCTGGAGAATAAAATGGTGGCAGCTGCAAGTTTTTGTTTTTTTTTTTTAATTTTTTTTATATTTGCACAGCTGTTTATCAAACATGTATTTTCAGAAAAAAATCCACTAAAATAAATGTTTTTTTTTTTTCTTATGATATTTGCACAGCTATTGATCAAACATGTATTTTCAGGAAAAAATGCACTAAAATAAATGTTTTTCGTTTTTTTTTATATTTGCACAGCTGTTTATCAAATATATATTTTTAGGCAAAAAAAACTAAAAGAAATGCTTTTTTAATTTTTTTTTATGATATTTGCACAGCTGTTTATCAAACATGTATTTTCAGGAAAAAATGCACTAAAAAAAATGTTTTTTTAAAATTTTTTATGATATTTGCACAGCTGTTTATCAAACATGTATTTTTAGGAAAAAATCCACTAAAATAAATGGTTTTTTAAAATTTTTTATGATATTTGCACAGCTGTTTATCAAACATGTATTTTCAGGAAAAAATGCACCAAAATAAATGTTTGGTTTTTTTTAATGATATTTGCACAGCTGTTTATCAAACGTGTATTTTTAGGAAAAAATCCACTAAAATAAATGTTTTTTTTTAAAAATTTTTTATGATATTTGCACAGCTGTTTATCAAACATGTATTTTTAGGAAAAAATCCACTAAAATAAATGGTTTTTTAAAATTTTTTTATGATATTTGCACAACTGTTTATCAAACATGTATTTTCAGGAAAAAATGCACTAAAATAAATGTAAGCGCACAATATAATACCCACATCGTTGGTTGTGTCAAGTGAATAGATACCAAACATGCCAAGATTCAAATTTGTGCACACCTGGGAAATTGCAAAAAAAACTAAACGTTTTCATAAGTGATGCTTTAAAAGCCTTTACAAGTTACCAGTTTGGAGTTCACCATGAAATAAGACGGTAGAATTATTGTTCTTACTCTGACATTTGCAGGGACACCTCACATTTGTGGTGCAATCACCGTTGTGAGATCTGCAAGGACATTAGCATTCGCATGTAGGGAAGGTGAGGGGAGTTGAGCAGGGTTGCTTTTAATTTTTTTTTTTACATTTAAATTATTCTTTTTTTTTTTTTTTTTTTAACAATTGGGATAGCTTTATTACAGGATTAAAAATACAGCATACATGTAAAAGAAAAAACACAAAAAACTGTTTGACATGATGTAACACAAGTATAAACCATGCAAAAGGTACAAGCAGACAGAATCCAAAAGATATCCAGCAGTAGCTCGGAGAGACAAATAAAATGTAAAATTTACTAAAGTCACAAAGCACCGATCAAAACTCTCACATAATATGCGAAAATACAATATCCCAAAGGAGAATGGGGAAAAAGTGAGGGGTGGGAGGAGGCTTGGGTCGGGGAGGGGGGGGGGGTGTTAGGGGGGTAGGGTCCATTTTAAATATTCTTAATTAAAAATGATTATATTATACATTATACTAATAATTATTATAATATAATAATAATAATTATAATGTAATACAATTAAAATGATTATTAATAATATGTATTTTTTTATTATTCTGATTTATTTTATTAAAATGTTAACTATTATTAACTATTATATAATAATAATAAATTAATATGAAAAGAAAACACATTTAATTGTATAACAATCTGTATTATTAATAATATATTATTAGTAATATATTATTATTAATATTAGTTAAATTTAATATTATTATTAAAATGTAAAAAAATATACTTTTTTTTTTTTTTAATTGAAGTTTATTGCTATCACAGGTGATAGCATGGACAGGTGACAGGCACTCTTTATGGAGAACCAGGATTTTTTTACACCCCCAATGTCAATGCTAATGAGGGAAAGCTCACTCTGTGTGGGGACAAAGACACTGTGAGACTCCAGAAATTCAGCCATGACACCTTCTACTTAGAAACATTTAAAAGTCCGCACTGTCAAGTGTCTCCTTGGTCTTCTCTGACTCTGGGGTCTCATTCCAGTGCCAGAAAAATCCCCTTCTTGCAGAAAGGCCGGACTCTGCTGTGGGCCGACCCTTCCGATAGCTGGGAACACCTACTAATGGCTAAATGCCTCGACTTCCATTTTCTACACCCCAGTTTTGCCCCTATAAGGAGGAAGTAAACCCTGATTGGTTCATGCTGTAGAGACGTTGGTGCCCATGTGACTGGAGCCTGACATGCTGCACCCGTCCATTGTGTCTCTCTAAACATCACACACCTATTGGGGGGGGGGGGGGGGGGTGTCATTGCTGCGCTCGGCTCCATCGTGGTCAGCTAATGAAGTGATGTCCCAGATCTCTGATAGTGGTGTGTGTGCCTATATTTTCTTTTTTTTTTTGGTCCATAATGACATTTCTGTAATTTACAAGAATTCTCAAATAAAAGAAAAAAATGAAAAAAAAAAAAAAAAAAAAAAAAAAAAAAAGAAACATTTAAAAGGCAAGAACTATATATATATATATATATATATATATATATATATATATATATATATATATATATATATATATATATATATATATATATACCGTATATATATATATATATATATATATATACCGTATATATATATATATATATATATATATATATATATATATATATATTTATTTATTTATATTTGTAGGCATGCTGTGTGAATGGGAACACATAACAAACATATATAGTGGGTTTTTTTTTTAAATTTGACTACAAACGTGGAAACACACTTTAAGATGTTTGTTGATCCTTTTTTTTTTTTAGCATGTAATATTTTTTTAGAGACATTTTCCAAAAATACATAAAGATATAAAATATATTTATCATATATATATTAAAAGGTACTCGTACTCTGGTATAAAAAAAAAAATACACACAGAGCTGTACAAGAAAATAAATAAAAAATAAATGAGTAGACTCAATGGACGGTGGACCACTTTTCTTTTTTCTGCCGTCGCTCTTCTATGATTCCGTGTAACTACTGTATGACTTTGGCGCGACGTTTCCTGCACGTTACTCTGATTAGGTACCACATCTTCAGCTTTTATTGAACATAAGTGGAATATGAGATCAACAAATACAACAAATATAACCGCAAAATATAGCAAATGAAATGTTTTTCTCTATATTGCTATATTCCCACCTCATCCTCTGCTAGAGAATACTTTATCCTTGAGCTTTACTCGTAGACTCTCGTGATGACTCATCTCCAATCAATCACGTTTTTCTAACCTCTCCAGCAGTATTCTTGGAATTAAGGACCATCGTTTCAGATGACTTGTAGAAGTTCTCAGCCCACACCTGTGCATCTGTCAGGAAGGTCATGGTGGTATACAGAATGGCACATCTATGCAAATATCCATGCTCAGGTGCATGATGGCTCGTAGCCTCACATTACAGGTTGCCGAAGCTGTGCATAGGCGCACGTGTGCATGGGAATGCGCACGCGTGCAAGGGTTGCTAATTCGGCCCAGTGCTATCTTGTCTATAGAGTTACCTGTGAGACCATGGCCAATGATTTGACTCATTGCCAGACCACCCACCTGGACTACACTTCTCCCTGCTCCTTCTGGTCCTGACCTGCTCCTCCACCACCAACATCCAGCCTGGACCCAGGCCTACCTTCTGCTGATAATCATCAGTTACTGACCCAGATTACTTGATTTCATATCAGTCCTGAGTTATTGTGTCATGGTTACCACTAGCCTGTAAACTTTTAGAGCAGGGTGTCTTCTTGCATTGAGCTACAAGTTTCCAACTGATGGGATAGTCTCCCTGCACTGAGCTACAAGCTTCCAGCTGATGGGTCATGCTCCCTGCATTGAGCTACAAGCTTTCGACTGACGGGCCAGTCTCCCTGCACTGAGCTACAAGCTTCCAGGTGACGGGCCAGTCTCCCTGCACTGAGCTACAACCTTCCAGCTGATGGGCCAGTCTCCCTGCACTGAGCTACAAGCTTCCAACTGATGGGCTAGTCTCACTGTACTGAGCTTCAAGCTTCCAACTGATGGGGCCAGTCTCCCTGCACTGAGCTACAAGCTTCCAGGAGACGGGCCAGTCTCCCTGCACTGAGCTACAAGCTTCCAGGAGATGGGCCAGTCTCCCTGCACTGAGCTACAAGCTTCCAACTGATGGGCTAGTCTCCCTATACTGAGCTTCAAGCTTCCAACTGATGGGGCCAGTCTCCCTGCACTGAGCTACAAGTTTCTAGCAGAATATGATGGCTTTTATACTGTTGAGCAGCAGAAAGATCGAGGGAAGGAACCTCTTAGCTGTCTCCCCAATTCCTCTGTTTCTAAACAATAGAACTAATTGGATTATATAATTTTTTCCAATAACAGTCACTGACTCTGCCCTGGTGGCATGGAACAGATTTGGTAACTTCGGCACCCTCGCTCCTGTTACATGACATTTTGGCTTTGGTATTATGGCACCTTCTTGTATCCAATAACATGACGGGTAACGGATAATGATGAACGGAGAGCCACACACCCACATCTTGTACTCCGAAATCCTTTATATTGAACTGTCCATTGTACAGCTGGTAACATATTGTCCCTGCCCAGAGGACACCTCTTCTTAACGAGTTTCACCCAAAAAAAGGCTTGATCACAACTAGTAATCAAGCTGTTTTTCGGTGAAACATGTTAGGGAGAGATGACCTCTGAGCAAGGACAATATGTTACCAGCTAGCACTGACAGGGGAAAGGACCCCTCACTGGACCCGTACACTTCGAGGGTTTTCAATAGGAGCCTACCATTATGGGATTGCCCTTGGACATTGATCCTTCAGGCACACAGCCATTGGTTTGATTGAGCTTTTTTCCCTAGTTGGCTCACCCTTTACATGTTCTTGATATCGGTAACCCAATACATGTATGATTCTCATATAGCCATGGTCTGGCATATACGGAAACACGTTATCTGATCATAGGGTCTATGGGTGCTATCTGAATACAGAATCATTCCGTGGGAATCCATATATGTACAAAATACGTACAACTCTCAAAACCCTGATGAAGGTACCAGAATACCGGAAAAGCTTTGGGTATCGGGGCACACCACCCCTGTGAGAGTATATTTACCTTTTTCACCCTGTATACATTTTGTGATCTGATTCTTTAATTATTAAGTATGGAATGACTTTTTATCTTGTATGTTATAGACGCTTCTACGTCTTTTTTAAGTATTTCAATAAAATTCAATTTTTACCCTAAGAGGTGGTGGCCTGTTAAAGTCCCATTAAAGGGGGGATCTCTTTTTCTAGGATTCAATATGTTACCAGCTGTACAATGGGCAGTTCAATAAAAAAGGATTTCGGAGTACAAGATGTGGGTGTGTAGCTCTCCATTCATCATTATCTGTTACCCGCCATGTTATTGGACACCAAGAAGTGCCATGATACCAAAGCCAAATGTGCCGAAGTTACCAAAGTTGTGCCATGTCACCAGGGCAGAGTCAGTGACTGTTAATGGAAAAGTGAGTAGAATCTAATTAGTACCATTGCAGAGAGACAGAAAGATTGGGGAGACAGCTGCGCGTTGGTGTGCGGCTCTCCATTCATCATTGTCCTTCAATAGCAAATGGAGATAAGCTTTTTTTTGATGCAGCGCCCATGATGCCCATGGTGATCTCATGAGGCGTAGGTCTGGAGCTTTGCCATATGTTCGAGAAGGGTAATGGATAATATTACAATTCGTACAGGGCATCATAACACCGACCACCAGGCCTGCTCGATCCCCCTGGAATGGGCTTGGAGTTGACGGCCCCTTCTCAACCCTCTATGGTCACACCATGACTTGTGCAATCTCACTACACGGTTATTCACTTTAAGAATTATTAACCCTCAATTGAACTTGTCGCAGCGTTGGGTCTATCCATAGCAGCAACCCTCAACAAGTACAAGCTCTGAGATTGCTCCCAAATCCATATCAGCGTTAACCTTTCACTTCAAGCAAGTGCACCACGTTGATCTTAATCTGTCTTTTATTAAAAGCCGTTGAAGCTGGAAAATGCTCTGCTGCGCGCGGTGCTTAACCCCAACAACCGATTCTCTTCTACCTTACAACATTTCTTTAAATTCTTTGTATTTTTTTTCCTAATACCAAGCAACAGAACATGCATTCTATGAAGTCAGTATTTAAATACGAGTTCTATAAACAGCTGAATAACTACACCCCCTCACCCACCAGGAGGGCAAATGGGGAAAAAAAAAAAAAGTTGCCTAAGGTCTCAACGGTTTCCAAAATCAAGTCCTAATGATGGATTGTGAACATATCTCTGCCTATACTTTAAAGCAGGAAAATGCAATTAGCGGACCTCCAGCTGTTGCAGAACTACAAGTCCCATGAGGCATAGCAAGACTCTGACAACCACAAGCATGACACCCAGAGGCAGAGGCATGATGGGACTTGTAGTTTTGCAATAGCTGGAGGTCCAGCTGGAGCATATCCCTGCTTTAAAGAATAACCCTAGACAACAAGTGAAATCAATTAGTGAGCTACTGATGCTATAAAGTAAACGCGGCAACATTGATAAAGTCATACGGTGCCCTGAAAAAGTATTCACACCCCTTGAAATTTTCCACATTTTGTCATGTTGTGCACAAAGCAAGGTCCATAAAGACATGAATGAGCGAGTTTGGGGTGGAGGAACTTGACTGGCCTGCACAGAGTCCTGATCTCAACCCGATAGAACACCTTTGGGATGAATTAGAGTGGAGACTGCGAGACAGGCCTTCTCCTCCAACATCAGTGCCTGACCTCACAAATGCGCTTCTGGAAGAATGGTCAAACATTCCCATAGACACACTCCTAAACCTTGTGGACGGCCTTCCCAGAAGAGTTGAAGCTGTTATAGTTTTGTAAAGGGTGGGCCAACTCAATATTGAGCCCTACAGACTAAGATTTGGATGCCATTAAAGTTTATGGGTGTGTAAAGGCAGGCGTCCCAATACTTTTGGTAATATAGTGTGTATATATAGATATATATATATATCTATATATATCCCTGACCAATGCTGGAAATTACTGAAGTAGACACCACTACTCCAGTGATCTCTACTTGCTTCTATGGTCTACCTTGCTGGAGGCATGGCAGAAGCAGATCCTTCGCCTACATACGAGGAGCGATCGCCACTGTGCTAACTCCCGGAGCCCTGGCACTGGGCTCCGGGAGTTAGCACAGAGTGTGCAAAGGACCCCCCACGGTGGTGGAACGCCAGGGCCCAGTCGCAACTGCGACTTCTGCGACCCTGATAGTTCCGCCACTCAGGAACCACCTTGTACTTTGCCAGTGAACACTAGGCAGGCTCTGATTGGTTGAGATGGAGATTATGATTTCATCCGACCCCCCTCCCAACCTTGGCCAATCAGAGCATGCCTAGTAATCATTGACAAAAACACAAGGCGTTTCCTGAATGGCGGAGGGATGAGAACGCCTACCCCTCCAGAAGAAGACACGGTTTACTGTATGTAGTGAATGCTACAGAAAGCTGGAGTTAGGCTCTTATCAATATCCATTTTAAATCAATTACCAAGCTAGATGACCATTTCTACTAGGCGATCGTAACCCATAACTAAGAACAGAGAACGTACTGAGAACTAGACATGTGCAGAACAAAAGAAAATTGTTTTGTTTTGTTTCGTATCAATTTGTTATTTACATAAATTTGTTCACTAAGAGCCGACCTTTAGTCATTTTTTTCATCTTTCCATCTATTTTATTTATTTATTTTATTTCAGGTACTTATATAGCGCCGTCAATTTACGCAGCGCTTTACATATACATTGTACATTCACATCAGTCCCTACCCTCAAGGAGCTTACAATCTAAGGTCCCTAACTCACATTCATATATACTAGGGACAATTTAGACAGGATCCAATTAACCTACCAGCATGTCTTTGGAGTGTGGGAAGAAACCGGAGTACCCGGAGGAAACCCACGCAGGCACAGGGAGAACATGCAAACTCCAGGCAGGTAGCGTCATGGTTGGGATTTGAACCAGTGACCCTTCTTACTGCTAGGCGAGAGTGCTACCCACTACACCACTGTGCCACCCAATCTATTAAATCTTCTAGTAAAACATTTTTTTCTGCCATAAATCCCTTATACAGCCCACTTCCTGTTTCTTATCTGGTCATTAGACTAGGCTTATGACATCATGCACAGATCTCTCACTCTCCTGAGAGTTTGCCAGAAAAGGGAGAGGGGGATGAGTCATAAGAGGGCCAATGAGAGCTGCAGAGCTGGAGGTGTGCCTCTGTGTGTCTGTGTGAATCCAGGAAGTGAACAGGCAGCAGCTTCAGCTGCCCACAGTTAAAATGGATGCAGCCAGACTTAGTGGAGGGAGAGTTCTGCAGTATATTTGGCAAGTACAGAATTGCAGTATATATAAAATACAGTGGAACCTTGGTTTACGAGTAATGCAGATAACAAGCGTTTTGAAAGACGAGCAACTTTTTAAAAAAAAATCAGCTGTCTCACAAAACGAGCAGAATTCAAGCTAATGGGGTGTGCAGTACCGCATTTGGCCAGAGGTGCGGGGGGCGCCGGGGACACTCGGAACGGTTCAGAGCCGTTCGGAAATACTCGGAAATACTTGGAAATACTCCATCGCCGAGTGTTTTCGAGCCTTTCCGAGTTCAGCCGAGCTGTCCCCGAGTATTTCCGAGGCTCTCTGGCGCCCCCCCCCACCTCTGGCCACATGCGGTATTGCATATAATAGAACAAATTATCTTCGTTTCCATTGACTTCTATGGGGAAACTCGCTTTGACATGCGAGTGCTTTGGATTACAAGCATTCTCCTGGAACGGATTATGCTCGTAATCCAAGGTTCCACTGTAATACGGAAAGTGGTTGGAGGGAAGCTTCAGAATAGCAAAGAGGTTTTTTTTTATTACAAATTATGTGAGCAGACCGCAGCTCCTCTTTCAATTTGTTTTAATGCATTTTCAGATTTCCTATCGTTTATTCGAGTTCGAAACGATTAGAATTTTCCGCCGTCGGTGGAATTGAACTCAAAGTTGGCCGAATTCAGGAAAATTCAATTCCATTCAAAATCAAAATTTATTCCATTCCGAATTCGAATTTTGGAAGATGGTTATATTCTTTCTATTTCATTCTATGCTATTGTTTTGTTTTTGTTTTTTTTGTTTTTTCTATTCTTTTCTTTTCTATTCTTTTCTGTTCTAGTCGAATTTGAATTTATTCTCAAATAGATATAACAGAACTTTCAATTGTATATTTGACAGACCAGAAGGAAGCAAATAAGAGGAACCCATTGTTAGGATTTACATTCTCTTTCATTAACAGATACTTCAAACAGGATTTGGCGGACGAGGTGGAATTTAGAATTATTCATTCATCTCTTGTGTTGAGTTTGCCATTTTTTTAATTTTTTTTTTTTTCCTCCTCCAAAAAACAAACACGACATTAAGACTTTGCAATCAATTATGTTTAATCTCTGTAAAAGCTTCCTAGCCATTACCATCCTGCTGCTAATGATTGCATTTCATTTCTAGGTTTATCACCTGCTGTCTTCTAACGGGAAGACGCTAATATATCATAGCGGGGTTTGGTCCATGCTATTTTCTTGTAGATTTGGTTTTATCGTGTTGGTTTTCCACCTCTCTCTCTCCGGAGATAAGGAACGCCGGTCCCACCTACCGGCTCCTTCTGCTGGAGCTGCGAGATGCAGCGCCATTCCTTCGTAGATCACATGCTGAGTAATGATATGTTGCTCCCACTAATCATTCCTTATGGCTGCTTTTAGATTATTTTAAGGGCTCATTTTCTGAGTATTGGAGTTTAATTGTATCAATTACATTAAGAGCTCCGAACATCAAATAGCACTTCAATGACCAGGGATCAGAAAAGTGCCAAGCGGCTTTTCTACTATTGTTTTAAATTATTTTAGGCTATTATTTAGGCTAATAAAGCCTCGCACACACGATCGGATTTTCGGATGGGAATTGTGTGATGGCAGACTGTTGGCCTGAAATCTGACCGTTAGTATACGCCCCATCAGGCAATTGTTGCGCCAAAAAATCTTGGATGGCAGTCTAGTAAATTTTCGGTGGACAACGGCCTGTTGTCAGATTTTCGGATCGTGTGTACACAAGTCCGTCACACAAAAGTCCAAAGTACGAACGAAAGTACGAACACGCATGCTCGGAATCAGTGCTCACCAAACGCGACATTAGCAGAAGGCGCCCAAAAGGGTGGCGCTCAAGAGCTGAAATTCCACGTATTACGTCACTACGTTCGTGTTTGTTGGCCGACAATTGTGTGCCGTTTGCATGCAAGACAAGTTCCTGGCCCATAGAGGCCTCTTACATTTATATTTTCGTTTGTCAAACTACTAAGTGCATCCCAAAAAAAATTATTTATTTTTTTTTGTTTTATTTATTTTTTTTTACACTTGGTGGTAATGTGGCCCTTAGAGGCCTCTTACATTTATATTTTCGTTTGTCACACTATTACGTGCATCCAAAAAAATTTTTTTGTTTTGTTTTTTGTTTTTACACTTGGTGGTAATGTGGCCCTTAGAGGCCTCTTACATTTATATTTTCGTTTGTCACGCTATTAAGTGCATCTAATTTTATAAAAGTGTTGTTTTTTTTTTAAGTTTAAGGCTATGTTTCCACTAGTGCGACTTTTCATGCGACTTGGGACCGAAAAGTCGCATGACAAGTCGTACCCCATGATTTCCAATGAGTACCGTTCATATCTGTGCAACTTCAAGTCGCAGCGACTTCAAAGTAGTCCCTGCACTACTTTGGTCCCACTTTGATGTGACTTGAGGTCCATAGACACAAGCATTGCTTCAAGTCGCGGTAAAAAGTCATGGTAAAATTGCGGCAAAAAATTGCGGCAAAATCGCGCAACTTTGGGGACGCAATAGTGGAAACATAGCCTTAGTGATTAAGGTGAAGATTCAGCAATGTCTCACTGGGTGTATAGTCACTTAGGAGTCGGTGCCGACTCCCTTCCTATCTGAGAAGATACAACCCCCACTTACCTTACTGAATTAGGGATTGGTTGCCGAACTAGGAGATATCAGGAACCTGAACAGCTGGGGAGGCTGGGTTCCTTAATTGGGGGGTATCGGCGCAAATTCAACCTTCTATAATATATTGTATGTTAATAGGGGAAATGTGTTTTTTTACTTTTTTTTTGGGTGTTTGTTTCTTTTGTTTTTTCGTTTTCTTTTTTCTTTGAACAGTATATTTTGAGATGTGATAGGCCTCTTTCACACGGATGATCCGTATGTCCGTTTTTCATCCTTCCGTCTTCGGATGAAAAACGGACATACAGTCATCCCTATGGAGCGTCGGATGTCAGCGGTGACATGTCCGCTGACATCCGACCCGCTCCGATCCGAAAAGTGTAACGGAGGAAAAACCTACTTTTCCATCCGTTTTTCGGATCGGATCGGATGACGACGGACACTACGGACCGTCATCATCCGATCCCCCATAGGGGAGAGCGGCGCTCTGACAGGTCCGTCGCTGCACAGCGTGCAGCGATGGACCTGTCATCTTCCTGCTCAGCGGGGATCGGCGGAGCGATCCCCGCTGAGCCAGCGGATGTTCACGGGGCGGATCATGACTGATCTGCCCCGTGTGAAAGAGGCCTTATAGAATTTTTGAAATTATGTAAATGTCATATATGGACACATGTTTTTGTCCTAATTTGACTGTTAAGCTGAATCTTAATAAAATAAAATTGTAATTATAAAAAAAGACAAGTTCCTGGCACACGCCCTTCGGACAAAAGTCTGACGCTCTGTTGGCCAAACAATCCAATTGTGTGTACGAGGCTTTACTTCCCTCCAGAGGCTACAGACAGGCAATGTGGTACCTCCTCACCGCCTGTTTTAATCCCCAAAAAAAATATTTTTTACTTTCCGCTATAAAACATCCAATAATTAAAAATAAAAAAATCGAATTTCTTCATCAGTTTAGGCCAATATGTATTCTGCTACATATTTTTGGTGAAAAAAATCCCAATAAGTGTAAAATGATTGGTTTGCGCAAAAGTTATAGCGTCTACAAGCTATGGTGTATATTGATGGAATTTTTATTCTTTTTAATTTTTTTTACTAGTAATGCAGCGATTAGCGACTTATAGCAGGACTGCGATATTGCAGCGGACAAATCTGACACTAAGCAACACTTTTTGGGGGCCAGTGACACCAATACAGTGATCAGCGCTAAAAAAATATGCACTGTCACTGTACTAATGACACTGGCTGGGAAGGGGTTAACATCAGTGTTAACTGTGTGGGGGGGGAGGTGCTTCAACTGTAGGAAGACAGCGATCCGTGCTTCTGCTTATCAGAAACACAGGATCTCTACCTTCCCTACTAACAGAACGGCGATCTGTCCTGTTTACATAGGCAGACTGCCGTTCTGCCTCTGCCGGGAACGATCGGTGGGTCCCGGTGGACATGGGGTCCGCCGGACCCACTGATTGGCTCCTGCTGGGTGCGGCACAAAAAACCCGGAAGTAAAAATCACATACAGGTACGTGATTTCGTCTGTAGGAGCCGCCGCCCCGCAGTACATATACGTGGGGGCAGCTGGCAAGCGGTTAAGCCAACAATCGCGCTTTTGTGGCGCTTCCCCTTTGACTTGCATGTGAAGTGTTTGGCAGGGTTGCTGCCCCCCGATCACTTCATGTCGCGTCAACTTAGCCACCGTGACAAAGCGAAGCTTCGCGCCCATAGCATGTAAACACCCCTGTCTGCTGACTATTGCAGCTTAAGGGGGGGGGCGCAGTTGGTAAGCAGAAAAAACGCGGCTCAACCGCGCATGAGGTCTTAGAGCTGGTCCACACCAGATTCAGTCCAGTGTATTTTTAACCCCTTGCATACGAGGCACTTTCACCCAATCCCTGCCCAGGCCAATTTTCAGCTTTCAGCGCTTTCACACTTTAATTGACAATTGCGCGGTCATGCAACGCTGTACCCATATGACATTTTTACAATTTTTTTCACACAAATAGAGCTTTCTTTTGGTGGTATTTAATCACCACTGGGTTTATTTTTTTTTTTGCTATATAAACAAACAAAAAAAACTGAAAATTTTGAAAAAAACACAAACATTTTTCATAGTTTGTTATAAAATTATTGTCCTTCACTAATGTCTGCTGATGAGACTGTACTGATGGGCACTGATAAGCTGCACTAATGGGGCTGCACTGATGGGCACTGATAGGTGGCACCAGGGGCGGACTGACCATTCGGGCACTCGGGCACTGCCCGAGAGCCCCATGCCACTAAGAGGCCCCATCAGGGTTGCCAGCCTCAATAAAATCAGGGACAGTATGTGAAAATTAGTGTTTTTTTAAAAAATCCCAAGATTATAGCTGCCCCGCCTCCCCAGTACGTTTTCAGTGTGTGTATGTGTATTCTGTGTGTGTATATTGTGTGTCTGTGTGTGTATACTGTATGTGTGTGTGTATACTGTGTGTGTATATTGTGTGTCTGTGTGTGTTTACTGTATGTGTGTGTGTGTGTATACTGTGTGGCCCCATAATCTATTGCCTGGGGGCCCCATAATCTCCTATTGCCTGGGGGCCCCATAATCTCCTATTGCCTGGGGGCCCCATAATCTCCTATTGCCTGGGGGCCCCATAATCTCTTATTGCCCGGGGGCCCCATAATCTTCTCCTATTGCCCGGGGGCCCCATAATCTCCTAATGCCCGGGGGCCACATGAGTTGTCAGTCCGCCTCTGGGTGGCACTAATGGACACCGATGAGGCAGCACCGATGAGGTGGCACTGGTGGGCACTGATAGGTGGTACTGAAGGGCTCTGATAGGCAGTAATGATGGGCAATGATAGGTGGCACTGAAGAGCTCTGATAGGCCGGCACTGATAGGTTACACTGAAGGGGAGGCACTGATTGGCAGCACTGATGGGCACTGATAGGCAGAACTGATGGCCACTGATAGGCAGCACTGATAGGTGACACTGATGAGGAGGCACTGATGGGCAATGATTGGCAGCACTGGTGGCTGTCAACGTGAGGAAAGAAAAGATGATAACTGGCTTGATTTACTTCAGTGATCAGCTGTCATTGGACACAGCTGATCACATGGTAAAGGACCGCTGTGATTGGCCCTTTGCCTCGGTCTGTGATCAGCTGTATCCAGCGGTGCTCTCACGGGAGGACGTCCATGTACGCCCTCCCGGCAAAGTAAGCCCGTGCTGTAGTCATCTTTTTCGGCTATAGCGTGGGTGGAAGGGGGTTAATCTAGCATCAAAAATGCATGCACAGTGTTTTCCATGGATTCGAATGGCATAGTTCACATCAGTGCAATGCGTTTCAGTGCAGTCAACAAAGGAAGAACATGCTACATTTTTTTCTTTATGGAACATGGCAAAACGCATAGAAAACGCCCTGGAAGGCATCAAAAGTCACCAGGACACACATATCTTGAACCGATGTGAAAAAAAAAAAAAGAGGTTGGGGAAACGCACCAGAGAGCTTCAAAAACGCAACAGAACTCACATGTCTTGAATGATGTGAAAAAAAAAAAGGGAAAAAAAAACCGCACTGGAACGCAACAAAAACACACATGCAGAAACGCATCCAGAAGACAGAAATTGTGGTGTGAGAAAAGGCCTTTGTTCTGTATATCTGAAAAAACATACTGTAAATAAGTAAATTCTCCATATGGTACAATGTTATTTTTCTAAAACATTTCAACCTAAAATCTTTCATAACAAAGACATGTAAAAAATAAATAAATAAATATATATATATATATACAGTATATCATTTCCCACCTAAAATCATTGTGACCCAGGCGCCCCTTCCTCTATATCCCAGCCCTGGCACAGCTAGAGAGCCCCTCTCTCCTTCTTCCATCACATGGAGAACATATTGAAACCAACATTTTAATGAACTCGCGTCTTCTAAAAATAGAAACAATTTTCGCTGCCAAACAAAGAAATATGAAAAATATGTTTTTTTTTTTAATTCTTTTCTTCCGTACTAAATCATTATGTTTTATTTAAATACATCAAGCTCCTTTGTAAATATAATTTGTAAAGCATGTTTTTAATGTGGCTTTTTATTTTAAACATTCTCTGTAGCGTATCACCCACATGTGCATACCATTAAAATGTCAGCTCAGCTCCGTCTCAGCTAATTATTGTGTGAAATATGTTACTGTGTTGATAAGAGCCTCGCGTGCATTGAATATTGGACTTTTATGTCCGCGGCGGAAACCTTAAGTCAGTGCTTGAACAGAGCGGGGTTTGCGCCAAGGCGACGCAGGCTGGTGATGAAGGTGGCACAGCTGACGGGGTGATAGGCCCTGTTTAATCATTTCACAGCACATGTTATTCTTGTGCAGAGCTGCCAAGATAAAATTATTGCCAGGATCCACAAGGTTCATTTCCTTCGTAACACGGAGATGTGATGGATGTTGAGGCCTTCCACGGGTCCGGTTTTATTACTGTAGAAGCCAAAACCCATAGGCAGTGGTGGCTGGTGCTCATTATTTTGGGAGGGGGGGGGGGGTCGCAAACCAACGACACCCCCCCGCCCCCACACCAGAGACCGACAGGAAGGCGGCGATACCCCCCACGCCCTCCACGGGAGACGGACGGGAGGTGGCGATCAGAGGCCTCCTTACCTTAGGAGGCAGATGGTAGGGCTGCTGATCCTCGCTCCGAGGCCGTTGCTTCTCCTCCCGGCCGAACAGGAAGTGGGTCCTAAGACCCGATTGGCCCCGAGGTCCTAAGACTCCCTGGCCAATCAGGTCTCAGGACCAGCTTCCTGATTGGCCAGGAGGAGAATCAGGAAGACAATAGCGCAGAGGCCTCCTTACCTTAGGAGGCAGATGGTAGGGCTGCTGCTCCTCGCTCCGGGGCCGTTGCTTCTCATCCCAGGTCGAACAGGAAGTGGGTCCTAAGACCTGATTGGCCCGGGAGTCCTAAGACTCCCTGGGCCAATCAGATCTCAGGACCAGCTTCCTGATTGGCCAGAAGGAGAATCAGGGAGACAATAGCGAATATTATTTCGATATTGCCACACAACTGGGTGCGCTCAGGGCGCAGTGCTTTTTGAAGCCAATGAGAGCCTCAGACTCTAATCATGTGCTTCAAAAAAAATACTCATTGAAATCCATGCGTCCGGCACCCTGCATGTAGATTAGGGGCGGCGCGCATGGATTAGGGGGGTGGCGCCCCTGCGCCACGCATGGACGGGCCACCACTGCCCGTAGGGCTCATGCACACGGGTGTATTGGGTCATAAAGCGTAAAAAGATGGCCACTTTTTGGACATCAGGGAGCCACAGCTGCTGCATACAGCCACCTTTACAAATGAATTATAGGATACCATTGTATCCCGTAATATAAATAGGATCCTTTTCTCCATACTGGAGTATGTATGATGAAGGAGGAGCCTGCCCTGAGCTATCCCTTCTTACCTGGAACCTTTTCCTGAGCTAAAGCCTTTCCCTCACAAGTAGGTCCCTGCCCCTGACCATTCACTCACCAGGAGTGCACCAAAATGACGTGGACCCTATTGTTTAAAAGGTCCCCTCAGCCAAGATGACCACCAAAGCCTCTCGAGAGTTCAGCATCCAATCAGACTACTTTACTCTCTCAAGGCACTGAACAGAATTTCTAAGGGTTAAGGTGTTAGGTGTGTACTGAGGAGCATCTGATTAAGAAGTTCACCTCACCTGAAAACCTTTTTGAAACTTTTAGTGGTTAAGAGCAGGGGTCTCCAAACCTTCTAAACAAAGGGCCAGTTTACTGTTGTTTAGACTTTAGGGGGGTGGGTCTGTGCCCAGTGGAAGTAAACAATGCCCAATCTTTGGTATTAGGGGGAGGAATAGTGCCACCGTTGTTGGTGTCAGTAGGAGGAAGAGTTCTTGATTGTTGGTGTCCTCCCGCCCTATCTAATGGACGCATAGAGCAGGGCTCGGGAGGTGAGCATGCACCAGTACCCCCATAGCAAGTGGACCCGAGAAAAGGAGGACCGAGATGTTCTGTGCAAAACCATGTTTGTTATTTATTTATTTATTTATTTATTTTTAAAACTGAACCTTTAATACCACTTTAAATGTTTCAAAAAGGCTTTCAAGTGAGATAAACGTATTTATCACACGCTCCTGAGTACACACCTAAGATCACATGGACAGGAAAATACATTCCTGGGTTACGTCAGTACACTAACCATGTACAAAATGCCTCCATACCAGAAAGCCGTATTTGAATTTGTTTTGCAAATTTTAGAAACTTTTTAGTTTTTTTTTACATTTCACAATTATTAAAAGCTAATTTTTTTCCTCCACGTGTCCACCAATGTGAGACAAAGGAAGGACCTTCTTGACTGATCACCAATGTAAAGAAGGGCCTTCCTCAATGATCACCAATGTAAAGGGCATTCTTCAACTGTCCACTGATGTGAGGGGTCCCTTGCCCCACTGACCATAAATGTAGGTAGCCCTGCTCTCCTCCAATGTAAGGGAGGCCCTTCTTGACTGACCACCAATGTAAAGAAGGGCCTTCTACAATGATCACTAATGTAAAGGGCATTCTTCAACTGTCCACTGATGTCAGGGGTCCCTTGCCCTACTGACCATAAATGTAGGTAGCTCTGCTGTCCTCCAATGTAAAGGAGGCCCTTCTTGACTGACCACCAATGTAAAGAAGGACCTTCTTCAATGATCACCAATGTAAAGGGCATCCTTCAACTGTCCACTGATGTCAGGGGTCCCTTGCCCTACTGACCATAAATGTAGGTAGCCCTGCTCTCCTCCAATGTAAAGGAAGCCCTTCTTGACTGACCACCAATGTAAAGAAGGGCCTTCTTTAATGATCACTAATGTAAAGGTCATTCTTCAACTGTCCACTGATGTGAGGGGTCCCTTGCCCCACTGACCATAAATGTAAGTGGACCTTCTATACTAACTATTAATAGTTAAATTATTTAAAAAAAAACTCAGACTTTGTAAGAATTACAGTCTTATGTATACTTTTCTTTTTAACAAATGTTGAGTTACCCTCTCATTTTAATCCTCCCTATAAAAAAAAGAGAAAAATACATTTTTCATTGACAACATTTTTCAATAGAAAACAATATTTTTCAGAATGTTACAGACTAATGCCTTTGTTCTACAGAAAAATGAAACGAAGCGCTAGATTTATCAATCAATAAACCCTGTTAGCATCCAGGCTGAAGCCACCAGGGGGAAAGGATCTGTACATGGTTTTGAGTTTCTGCTTCCTTGAAATAATACCACCGTCTCTTAACAGTCCATTGTGCTTCTCAGTTTTGCTCATACAATACTTAGAAGCTCATAGGTAATTTACATTTTTTTGAAACATAATCACCCACTTGTATACCTATTAAATCTTACAAAACTCTTACAACTTCTTTCCTGTGGGGTGTTTTAGGGAACTGGATACACATCTTTTGTGGCTCTTTTTATGCTCCCTTCTGATTGTTATTATACCTTTATAGTTTCTTCCTCCCTCTGTGAATATGCGGTATACCTAATTATCTGATGGCTTCTTAAGTGGGACCACTTTATGTTTTATCTTTGTACCAAGGAGTGGTGGTCTCCCATTGGCAAGCCTTGTGCTTAAATCGGTCACCTTCCTCCTCCATGGTGTTTTCTTGGACTCCCGTTTAGGGTATGATGTTTGTCCTCCTGCCCACACTTTTGGAGTTATATACTCATACCACTTGTTTTAAATTTACTAGGGTTTCTCTATACATGATTTCATCCACATAGGCTCCTGATGAAGATGTAATGTTTATCGAAACGCGTTAAGCTACAGTGTGGAATGCTTTTATTTTAACCCCGTTTCTGCATAGCATGGTACCGTTGTATGGTCTTTTAACATTTGACTTTGACAAAATACTTTATATTTTTTAGAATTTTGTTTGTTTAACTGCTTAAGGACTGCCCCACGTACATATACTGCGGCGGGGCGGCCCTTTAGCGCAAAATCACGTACCTGTGCATAATTCTTGTCTTTGGCTCTCGGAGGCATGCGCATACACACACACAGAAGCTATGCCCACCCCTCCCCTCCCCTTTGCTGCCCATTTACAGAAGCCTTTGTATATTGTGAACGAGCTCACATAATGCAAAGGCTTCTGTGAATGGGCAGAGGAGGGGGGGTGGGGCATAGCAGATCCAGCGACTCTGTTCTTGAAGAAGCTGAAACCACAGCCTCAAGATCAGAGCCTGCAGAAGTTATCATCCTGGAGCACAATAAACCTGTCAGATGTGAATAATAGAAATAAATCTACAAGCGTGGGAGGCACCTCATTAGACTTAAAGTGATGGAAAATGATCACCTTGTAAAGCAACCCATTCAGTTTAAAACTGAAATTAAAGGCAAAACATTTTTGTATAGATAGAAAAAAACATTATAAATACATTTTTCTCTTTTTAATAAGTGATCACATTCCCTCTGTTCTTAGTTGCATAAGAGCTGGGGTTGGGAGAAGCAGCAGTACACTGGACTCTCCAGTGAATGGCTGTGCAGGGGAGGCGTGTCAGGACAAGTCTGTTCATTGGAGGAGAGCAGGCTGAGTTCCCACCACAGCTAGAGAACTGACCACGCTGTGCTCTTATGCCTAGTGTGGTCAGTTTTTAATAGAAAAGCAGAGGGACTGTCAGGAACACTGGGGATTTCACATAAAGGAAGCAATACAAAGAGAACAGGAGACGTTCTCATACAAGTACATGGTACAGCAGGCACATATCAGGAATATGAAATGTTGAAAAAATTTAACTCATAGTATGCCTGCAATTTTTACAAAGTAGCAGAGTTCCTGGAATTCAGCTTTAATGTCCTCAGACTGGGGTGACTAAATGTCTTTCAAGCTTTTAGTGACAGCAGCCGATAAAAAAAAAAAAAACGCCAGAACCGCGGTGAAAGTCCAAAGACTGGCAGCCATTGCTGAATCTCATCCTGATTTGTACACAAAACTCATCTGCTGTACGTTAAATCAATCCCATCACTGAGTAAAATGTAATATGGAAAATTTACCAAGCATAGTCATTCATTTTACAAACAACGTTGCTCTGCGGCATTTATTTAGTAAATTGAGCATGTTTAGCCCCATCGTTAGACGTCGTATACCTAGCATTCTAATGAGTTAAAGTGAGTCTCTAGCCAAAACCTTAAAGTGATACTAAACACACACTGTATCATTTACATTGTCCCTTCTATTTCTGTGGATGACGGCACTGTGATTATTTTAACCACTTGCCGACTGGCCCATAGTAAAAAATACTAGGGCTGCGGAAATTAATGACTAATTCCTCGATTAATCATTCATGTTTTCGATTTTTTAAAATTTTTTTGATCGGTAGGCTGCCTGCCCTGGGGCCGCTTTGGGCCAAGCTGTGGCTGCAGCGCAGCGCACCGATCCCTCCTCCTCCTCCTCCACTATATGTCATACACAGTCTGCGGGCATCTCCCGCTGTGTGTCTCGGAGCCGAGTGTGAAAACTTTGGCCGCGCTGTGAGAAAAGTCCTGCCCTCCTACTAGATCAGATCGCGTTCTGTTTATAGACGCAGTGTTCTGTCTATCACATGAGCTGATCTAGGAGGAGGGCGGGACTTTTCTCTCAGCGAGGCCAAAGTTTTCACACTCGGCTCCGAGACACACAACGGGAAATGTCCGCAGACTGTGTAATCCAGGCACAGGTACTGACTACAGTGAGGCTGCGATTATGGGCACGGTGAGACTGCATTATGGGCACCGTGAGGCTGCGATTATGGGCACGGTGAGACTGCATTATAGGCACGGTGAGACTGCATTATGGGCACCGTGAGGCTGCGATTATGGGCACGGTGAGACTGCATTAAGGGCACGGTGAGACTGCATTATAGGCACGGTGAGACTGCATTATGGGCACGGTGAGACTGCATTATAGGCACGGTGAGACTGCATTATAGGCACAGTGAGACTGCATTATGGGCACGGTGAGGCGGCATTATAGGCACGGTGAGGCTGCCATTATAGGCATGGCGAGGCTGCAATTATGGGCACGGTGAGACAGCATTATGGGCACGGTGAGGCTGCGATTTTGGTGCATCTGGTGGCAGGTGACGGTGGCAAGTGACAATCCGCAACGTATGGCAGGTAACGTGGCAAGTGACAATCCGCATCTGGTGGCAGGTGGCGTGGCAAGTGACAATCCGCAACGTGTGGCAGGTGGCGTGGCAAGTGACAATCCGCAATGTGTGGCAGGTGGTGTGGCAAGTGACAATCTGCATCTGGTGGCAGGCGACGGTGGCAAGTGAGACGCTCAGGGCTCCCACTGATTCTGCATTATGGTGAGTTGAACTATTTCATTTTATATAACAATGAAATAATAGAAATACTGCGCTTCAATCATCCTTACACCATAACAACCATGGTGCCGGGATGATTGAAGCGCCAACACCAGCCATCTCCCTGATAAATTGCCCGCAAAAAAAAAATTTATTTTCTGGCAGTGCCCCTCCCGAGACTAGACTCTGGATCCGCCCCTGGGACAGTTGGGAGCTATGTAACATGTTTGTGTAGCGCATGACCCCCGTAGGAGCTACATTTTGTGTGTTCTATCCGTAAATCACATTCACCACCTAGCCCATTGGAACCCATAGAAATAGAAACAGTCCATATTGTACTTTTCCTCTTGCTTTTATTTGTATAACATGAACTGGGATAGGAAAAGGGGTTTTCTGTTTTCTGAGATGCTCTTTTGCTGCTTCATAATCTTTCCTTTGCCTTCTTATGCAAAGACTTAGAACAATGTGGATAATCAAAAGTCACTCTGAATAACTTTTCATTGGGAAGACTGGAGTAGTCGGGTCTTTGAGAACAATGAAAGCCAATAGCAAAGAGCCACTCTCAATAACTCTTTGCATATGGACTTGGGTGGATTTACTAGAGAATACATAGGCTGTTGTAGTAAAGAGTCACTCTGAATAACTTCTTCACCCGTAGACCTTCTTAGAACAATCTGTATCTCTATCTGTGCTCGGAGCTCTACCGCCGCCTTTTGACCACTACTTCCCGTCTGTATAGTACTTCCAAGTTGAGCTAAAGAAGAGATTACTCTGAATACCGGTAATTCCTCCAGCCTGCCTGACTGGAATCCCGGGGTATTGTTGAACCCAAAGTTACAGGCCATCAACACCTGTTCTCACTGACTTGTGTACCAACATCCCTCAGCCTCTTGAAGTACCCTTCCCCTGCGCTTTCACTCACTTGATCAACAGTCCATGTGCCACTCACAAACGGTCGATCGCCCAGTCTTCTTCCGCTTAGTTGCTACTTCTTCCTGATGGTTCCTCCATCCCTCCCCTCCGGTCTGGCACGCTCCCTTCCCCACAGGGGGGCGTCCAGCGACACCAGCGACTACATGCTGTGCGGTGTCACTAACTCCTCTCCTCCGTGTGGCCTGGTCCCCCCCCCCTTCCCCGTAGGGGGCAGGCTCCGCTTTGCTCCCCGCAGGGGGCTCTCTCTCTGATCTCTCCCTCTCTGGAACTCTCTCTCCTACATGTGACCCCAGCTTATATGGGAGTCCCGCCTCCTGCCAAACAAATTAATGATTGGCCAGAACTCACACATGAGCTGCCTGCCACTCAGATCCCAAGTCCAACCTCTCTTCCAGAACCTTTTTACACTGAAAGCAAGAGGAGACATCTCTGGGTCCAAGCACAGGTGGCCACACCCTGCACTACACTGACACTCCCAGTTCCTAAAATAAACAACCAGGCCTGAGATAGGAATACAGGCCTGCCTAAATTTACCTGAAACTGTACCCTATCAGTTAAACACAAAAAGCTCACCTACTTGAAAGTAGGTGACCGCTACCTTTGTTATTTAAAAAAATAAAATAAAAAATAAAGCCTTTAATATCACTTTAATTAAAGCTTCTTAAAAGTCAAAGGAAATAAGGATTGATCTAAACACTGGATTGATAAACATCAGAATTGCTCTGGAAGCAGTGGTGTTGGAATCGTTATGTTGTTTGCCAAGAAAGCATCAGGTTTGCTTAATCCATCTTGACCTGCCTAATTCAAAGCAAATAGAAAATCAATTCGCACCTCTGTAATTACACATTAAATACCAAATAGCTTTCCATATTTTATTTATTTATTTATTTTGCCTAGATTGTCAGTTGTTTTTTAACAATTATACTTTTTTTTTGCAGCAAACATACAATTATGTCTATTGAAAATTACCCCATGCTATCTACTACAGCAGGATGATGGAAAACACGATTGTAGTACATCATATTATGGAGAAGTCTCGACAATAATAAAATCAATTAAACAGTCTTGGTCGCCAATCAATCCTGCCCGATGTTTTGCTGTAGGCACCCCAACCAGAAGCTTCAAGCTATACAGAAGTGACCTATTACTGGATACTCATAAAATTCATGAAGGTAAAAAACCTTGAGCCTTAACAACCACCATAAAGGAGGTTCTGATTGTTCTCCTTGGTTGGGAGCACTTTTTTCTACACAAAACCTAAACTAAGATTAAAAAAAAAGTTTGATTACTCTTATTCTATTAGGAGATAAAAAGGTAGCAAGATAAGCAGGCTAGCCCAGACTTTCTTTTGCAGGCCTCTAGCTCAAAGCATTCCACGTTATCTAAAAGACATAACTCCTCATGCCAACCGTGAATCGTTCTCCGACATCCTTTCAGTTGGGTGCATATGGCAGATTTCCAGTAGGCTTCTCCAGGGGCATTTGTACAAAAATCTAACCCGCCTAGTCGGGTTCTTCAAAAACTGAAAGACCAGCAGCTCCCAAGCTGGACACAATAGTGATGCAATGGATCAAATCACCGCAAATCAAATCAAAGCAGCAGGGGACCTGGAAAACAAAGTTTTCAGAAGTACCTGATTCTTCCCACCTTATCTCCTTGGTTGGGAGACCTTTATTTTGCACAAAGTAAAGTTTGATTACACCTATTCTATTATGGGATAAAAAGGTAGTAGGCTAAGCAGACCAGCTCAGGCGTTCTTTTGCAGGCCTCTAGCTCAAGGCATTCCACACTATCTATAAGACATAATTCCTCAAGCACACTGTGAATCGTTTTATGACATCCTCCCAGTTGGGTGCATATGGCAGATTTCCAGTAGGCTTCTTCAGGGGCGTTTGTACAAAAATCGAACCCACCTAGCCAAGTTCTTAAAACTGCAAGACCAGCACCTCCCAAGCTGGATGCAATAGTGCTGAAGGGGTCAATGGATCTCACCACTGAATGCAGCAGGGGACCTGGAATACGATGCTCTCAAAATTGTCTGATTCTTCTCACCTTATCTAAATGGCTGGAAGCACCTTATTCTGCACAAAACCTACACTAAATAAGTAAAGTTTGATTACTCCTATTCTACTATGAGATGAAAAGGTAGCAAGATAAGCAGGCCAGCCCAGACTTTCTTTTGCAGGTCTCTAACTTAAGGCATTCCAGGCTATCTATAAGACATAATTCCTCAACTCCTGCTGTAAATTGTTCTCTGACATCCTCCCAGTTGGGTGCATATGGTGGATTTCCAGTAGGCCCCTCCAGGGGAATTTGTACAAAAACCTAAACCACCTAGCCCGGTTCTTTAAAAACTGAAAAAACAGCTGTTCCCAAGCTGGAAACAATAGTGATGCAGGGGGTCAATGGATTAAACCACTGAGTGCAGCAGGGGACCTGGAATCTGACGCGCTCGAAATTGCCTGATTCTTCTCACCTTATCTCTACGGTTGAGAGACCCTTATTCTGCAAATAACCTAAACTAAGTATGTAAAGTTTGATTACTCTTATTCTTCTATGGGATAAAAAGGTAGTAAGATAAGCAGACCAGCCCAGACTTTCTTTTGCAGGCCTCTAGCTCAAGGCATTCCATGCTATTTATAAGACATAATTCCTCAAGCACGCTGTGGATTGTTCTCCGACATCCTCCAAGTTGGGTGCATATGCCGGATTTCCAGTAGGCTCTTCCAGGGGCTTTTGTACAAAAATCGAACCCAACTAGCCCGGTTCTTTAAAAACGGAAAAAAAACAGCTGTTCCAAAGGTGGACACAATAGTGATGCAGGGGGTCGATGGATCAAACCACGGAGTTCAGCAGGGGACATGGAATCCAAAGCTCTCTGAAGTATCTGATTTTTCTCACCTTATCTCCTTGGTTGGGAGACCTTTATTCTGCACAAAACCTTAACTAAGTAAAGTTTGATTACACCTATTTTATTATGGGCTAAAAAGGTAGTAGGCTAAGCAGACCAGCTCAGATGTTTTTTTGCAGACCTCTAGCTCAAGGCATTCAACACTATCTATAAGACATAATTACTCAAGCACACTGTGAATTGTTCTCTGACTTCCTCCCAGTTGGGTGCATGTGGCAGATTTCCAGTAGGCTCCTTCAGGGGCATTTGTACAAAAATCTAACCTACCTAGCCAGGTTCTTCAAAAACTGAAAGACCAGCAGCTCCCAAGTTGGAAACAATAGTGATGCAGGGGTCAATGGATCAAATCACCGCAAATCAAAGCAGCTGGGGACCTGGAATCCAAAGCTCTTAGAAGTACCTGATTCTTCCCACCTTATCTCCTTGGTTGGGAGACCTTTATTTTTAGTCCTTAAAACTGCAAGACCAGCACCTCCCAAGCTGGATGCAATAGTGCTGAAGGGGTCGATGGATCAAACCACTGAGTGCAGCAGGGGACCTGGAATATGATGCTCTCAAAATTGTCTGATTCTTCTCACCTTATCTCCATGGCCGGGAGCACCTTATTCTGCACAAACCCTACACTAAATAAGTAAAGTTTGATTATCGTATATACTCGAGTATAAGTCGAATTTTTCAGCACATTTTTTTGTGCTGAAAGTGCCCCCCTCGACTTATACTCGAGTCAAGCACTTTTCTGCAGCAAAAAATGTCATTTTCCGAACCGACTTTGGGGCCTCGTATCTCAGGGCCACTTGGTGCTAGAAACCCCAAATTTGGTATGCAAACCCAGTGGACCTGGTTCCACAACATATCCAAAGCTGAAGTTCCTAGCACTAAGTGGCCCCAAGATACTGGGCCCCAAATTCGGTTCGGAAAATGTCATTCTCTGCTGCAGAAAAGTGCTTGACATTTTCTGAACCGACTTTGGGGCCCCATATCTCAGGGCCACTTTGTGCTAGGAACCCCAAATCTGGTGTGCAAACCCAGTGGAACTGTTACCATAACATATCCAAAGCTGGGGTTCCTAGCACCAAGTGGCCCCGAGATACGGGGCCCCAAACCTGGTTCGAAAATGTCATTCTCTGCTGCAGAAAAGTGCTTGACATTTTCTGAACTGATATTTGGGGCCCTGTATCTCGGGGCCACTTGGTGCTAGAAACCCCATCTTTGGAAATTTTATGGTGCTAGTTCCACTGGGTTTGCACACCAAATTTGGGGTTCTTAGCACTAAGAGACCCCGAGATACGGGGCCCCAAATTCGGTCAACTGTGTCTATCTGCAGCAATGTCATTTCGGGACCCTTTGGGTTCAGAGACACCAAATTTTGGCTGCAGCTAGGGAGCATCTAGGAACCCTTAACTACCGCGTTTGAAGTTCAGGGGACCTATGGCTGCAAATGGGCACAGTGAGGCATGCAAATGGGCATTGTTGACCCTCTTTTCCATTTAAAGTAGCTGTGCATTTCTCACCCTCGTCTTATACTCGGGTCAATACGTTTCTCCCATTTTATTTGTGGTAAATTAGGGCCTCGACTTATACTGGGAACGACTTATACTCGAGTATATACGGTACTCCTATTCCAATTCCAATAGTGATGCAGGGGGTCGATGGATCCAACCACGGAGTTCAGCAGGGGACCTGGAATCCAAAGCTCTCTGAAGTATCTGGTTTTTCTCACCTTATTATCTCCTTGGATGGGAGCACCTTATTTTGAACATTTATTTTACTAAATTACGTAACCTCTAGAGCCGCTTTAAAGCAAATCCCTGACTACTTTTGTGCATGTCTGTTTGGGCTTCTGTTGTTTTTTTATTGCTGGTGTGTTGTACTTGGAGAGCATGGATGAGCCAGGAAAGGTCATCACCTGCTGCTATGTTTGCTGAACAGCCTGTAACATTAGTTATAATGACTTGTCTGAAATTACTCAGTGGAAAGAAAACTTGAAACAAACCCAATTTGTTATAGAATGGGGATATACACAGTATACAGTCTGTTAAAGCAATCCAACAATGGAGGGCATCCTAAGCATCCTTTGTTCATCTTCAAATGCAACACGAGCCGAACATATTTCGTAAGCTGCAAAGCCGATGGACTGTTCAAACTTTCCCATTACTGTCAAAAAGGATTTTCAACCAAACTCACTGCTGTGTATTTTTTTTACATCCTATTACAATAAAGAAAACCTTTCTGTGAAATTACTGTGTCAAAGAAAACAAACATCAACAAAATATAGTAACCTACCTAAGCCTAAATCAGCCGGCGCAGCTCAATTATCCGGTGGCACGGTGCTTGGCTAACAGACTTCTCACTGCCAGTTCCTTCTGTTATTATTTTGCCGGGAACGCTTTTAATTTAGAGGAAATATGGGCTTGGCAAAAAAAAAAAAAAAAGCTAATACCGGTAACTCCTAAAGGTAATTATTGAATGTGTTGTCATGGTAACATCATTTCATATCATTTTTAGATACATAATTTAATTTTTTGACAGCTACTCTAGTCCGGAATGCCATAATGAATTTATTTTGCAGTACAACTGTAAAGAATTATGGGTAGCCTGGATTTTAAGGTGCCCTCCTCAACACCCAGCGGCATGGCTTTAAATCTTTCATCGGCATCTTGGTTAAATGGCACAATGAGTGACCCATCTGGTCCTTTTAGAAATGTAAAGTGGTTGTACACTAGTATATAATGTCCACCTTGTTGTAAGGATGGGACATACCACCAGTAATCCATTTAAAGACCAAATATAAAAAAATAATGTTGTAAATACTTTTTTATTTTACTGCGTTTTTATAGGTTACGTGATCACATTTCTCCTTTGCAGCTCATCATGCCCTGCTAAGTCTCAGCTTGTTACATGTCCTGATTGCCCCCGTCGTGCATAGAGGAGGGCGGCATAGAGGAGGGCGGCATAGAGGAGGGCGCTGTCAGTCAAGCATCTAATCCACCCCTTAGCCCCCCCCCCCACTTTATCTACTTCCCCCTCATTTGCAGCCAACCCTTAAGCTGCGTACACACGATCGGACTTTCCGGCGGGAAATGTTCGATGAGAGGCTGTTGGCGGTAAATCCGACCGTTTGTACGCTCCATCGGACAATTGTTGTCGGATTTTCCGTGGACAAATGTTGGATGGCAGGTTTTAAAATTTTCCACGGACAAATGTGTGTTGTCGGATTTTCCGATCGTGTGTACATCGGACAAAAGTGCAAAGTACAAACATGCATGCTCGGAAGCAAGGACGAGCCAGAAGCGGTCGGTCTTGTAATCTAGCGTTCGTAATGGAGAATTAACATTCGTGACGCGGCAAATTATGAAATCTGGAAATGCAGCGCACAATTCTCCTCTTCTTTAATGGGATAATAATGAAGCTGCTTTGCTGGTGATACTGATGGCGTTCTGCCAAAAATATTTTCAAAGGCTTTTTTTTTTCTAGTGATATCAAGAATAATATTATTATGCTTTTTTTTTTTTTTTTTTTTTAGGCAAGTTACCACAACACCATTATCCCGTAGTTTTTAAAATCAAAGATACAACTATGTTGGTGTCCCTTGTTAATGTTACATTGTATTTTATAAAATGTAACTGCCGACTCCCAAACTGTCATTTGAATAAAACACACAGCCAAGTATTATTCTCCACAATTTTTTTATTGTGCATTAAAAAAAGAAAACAAATAAATTTAGACATGCTATCTGCCAATAGAACTTAATCAAAAAGTGCATTCTATGCATCCAAAAATATAGAAAATATACCAAATCAAATCATTATTCAACCAAAACATAAAATAAAAGCATCATGCATGTGTCCTGCTTCTTAATATAGGGGGTCAGCAATGCCAAGAGTTGGTGAAAGCAGGGGTCCGTCATCCAGAGATAATTCCGAAAATCATCCAGATTATTCTCCTGGAGCTCCCGCAGCAAAGGTATATGACATAATTGGTCACAATTGATAAAGCAACCAATTTTTGGTCCACGAAATCCTCCTCCTCCTGTTCCTGGACTGGACTTGGGTCAAAGCAATAACTCCAAGGCCAGTAATAAATAACACGTTATCTCCTCCGATTCCGTCTGGTTGATGAACGACCGTTCAGAAACGAACTGAAAAGCGTGAACTAAAAAGCGCAAAAATGAAAAGCGCCAATCAACACTCACCAAACTTCTGCTAATACAAAATTAGCAGAAGGAGCCCAAAAGGTGGCGCTAAAGAGATGAAAAAAAAACACGTAGTACGTCACTATGTTCGTGTTTGTTGGCCGACAATTCCTTGCCGTTTGTATGCAAGACAAAATCCAGGCACACCCTACCTGGATGGATGAAACCCTTGCCCATGGTCACCTAACAATTAACCCTGCTGTGAAGAAAAAGCAAGGTCTATTGTGTGATCTCCTATACGTCTGCAGTGCGGTATTCACTTAGTTCATATATTGCGGCTCCATGCATCTAAATTCTGTAGAGGCACACATTTTGGAGATGATCTAATTGTTCCTGTACAGAAAGCTCTGTTTGTTAAATGCTATTCAGCCTAACCTGACAGGTGCAAAGCCTCCGCAATCTGTGCAATGTCATTCATCATTACCGAGAAAAGAAAAACAAAGAAACAACATCAGAAACAAGAAGAATATTAGAATATAAAGCCTGCAGCTCCCCGCATGGCAAGAACGAAAAGATTGATTAATCCTGTTGAAATTTTAGTGTACTTAAAATGCATAGAGGATTTTGCACAAAACCCAAACTAAATAAGAAGAGCTTGATTACTCTTATTCTATTACAAAGGGAAAGAGGCTAGACCTTACTTTCTTTTGCAGGCCATTAGCTCAAGGCATTCCAAGGTACCCTGTAAGACATAATCCTTGGAGCATGCCCTGAGACGTTCTCCGGCAGTTGGGTGCATCTGGTAGAGTGCCAGTAGGTTCCTTCAAAGGGGCATTTGCACAAAAATCCAAACCACCCAGCCTGGTTCTTTAAAAGCTGAAAGACCGGAAGCTCCCAGACCCCCCCCCCCCCCGACCCCTCCTAAGAGATCTGAAATTGTCATCCTAGCGTAGAAAGAGAGCTCAGTGTCCCTGATGAAAAAAAAACCTTCTTGACGCTAGACCAGTCCTTCTTCTCAACCAAGATTCTCTGGAACTCTAGGTTTTCTCCAGAAGTTGCTAGGAGTTCCTAGAGCAATGAGCAATTCCTGCTTCACAGATAAGTAAGCACTGACACCAATGATTTTTTCAGCTATTTGTATTTTAAGGGAGGTTTAATGACCACCAATATAAGGGGTGGGCAGAAGGGACGTGTGCCCCAGGCGCCAGCTCTAGGTGGAGGTTTGGGGCGGGGCAAACTGGGAGCTTCCTTCTTCTGCTTCTCATTTACTGCAGTGTAACTCCTGTCAGCAGGGTTTTATTTATTTTAATTTTTTTTAGACACAGCGGTATTATGGCTGCTGTCACTTGTAAACACAGGGGTGGCTTCCTATTCCTAGTGCCCCCTGTGTTTATAATTGACAGCACTCCTCAGTGCAGGAGGAGCAGCAGCACTCAGCAGGACTGCATACCTATCTGTGGGGGGGGGGGGTTGGAGGAGAGCAGAGTGGGCTCTGGGTACTGCCCCCCCCCAAATACCCTGAGCCCACTCTGCTCCTGTCCAAACCTCCCTTTGGGTACTGAGGGGGACTCTATGTCCTGGATCGGCTCTGTATACAGGGGATGAGGCTATTTGTACTGATGGGAGCTCTGCGTACTGGGAGACTCTTTGTAAAGTGGGGGTTCTGTGTACTGGGGGGAGATCTGTGTACTGGGGGGGCTCTATGTACTGGGGGAGGGGGGCTCTGTGTAAAGGGGGGGGGGCAGGAGGAAGGGGGAGCCTTGTGTACTGGGGGGAGAGAGGGATGCTCTGTACTAAAGGGGGCGTGAGCTATGTAGTGAGGAGGGGGGGGGATTGGTGTTGAGTGAAGAGCACTGTATTGGGGGTAGGGTAGGGGAGGGGCTTTATAGTGGTGTTTCTTCCAGTGATGCCACTGATATTTTTTTCTTTTCAGTGACACAGCTGACATGGGGACATTTTTCAAGTCAGTGACATGGCTGACCTGGGGACATTTTTTCAGTTCCTGATGAAGCGCCTGAGTCCACGAAACTAGTAGAAACATTGCCCATGACCAACTATCCCACTGTGATCTTTCCCCATCAGGGGAGTATTATTTTGGTGATAAAAACATGGACCATCATCTATTTTTAATTGATTATTTTAAATTTTGTTATATATTATGTAACAATAAAGCTTTGTATACTTTTTTACATAATTGTTCATATATGTGAATTTATCTTATTGTACTGTACCGAAATAGTCCAACCCCCCCCCCCCCCCCAGTTTTCTTGGTGAGCACCTGGCTGGGAACCAGGCTCCCAACCCCTTTATTTCAAACAATCTTTGGATGATGGTACAACTTTTACTTGATTCTACTTCGTCATTAATAATGTTTTTTGAGGCCACCCATAATTTACATTTTTTCAGTTGCCATAATTCATTTGCATGCCACAAACATTTTGGGCCTCGACCACTATTGGCCCCGTCCCCTTCTCCATCCAATGGGGAGGGGGGAGGGTTAAGGGGGCGTGGTTTATATCAGGGTGGGGGTAGCTGGTTATGGGCACAGTTTTCCATCTTTGCCATGGGCACTGGTTGACCTTGCCCCAACACTAATAAGGAGCCTTCTCCTCAAAGACCCCCAGATCTACTGCTTATATCTCACGAGCTATGGATATAATAACTATTAGCAGGGGGTTCTCTAAGAACTTAAAGTTATTTCAGGGTTCCTCCATGATAAAAAGGTTAAGAAAGAGACATTTTTCGTTCAATAATAACTACTCTTTTTTTACAGATAGCTAAAAAGATAATTTTGGTGCCAGTGGTTACTTATCTGAGAGTTGGAAATTGCTCAAGGAACCTCTAGAAAGCCCTGGTGGGACCCAAGGGGTTCCACAGAACTCTGGAAGAGAAAGGCTGGACTTTGTACTGAAGGATATCACATAACATTAGGGCCAATCTGTACAATATATTTCCTAATATTACAGTGACTATAATCTGTGCTGTCATCGAATCCATCAATTTAAGGTCTATGGCCCCTAACCTCACAAGTGGTTCATTAAAATGACTGCAGCCATGTGTGACCGTTCCTCTCCAAGTGAATTACACAAACTTTAATGCATTAAACAAACAATCTAAAAAAAAAAAAAAAAAAAAATTGATTTTACTTTCCAATGTGAGCAAAATATATTTCAAACATGCCGTGACTTTTTAAAACCAAAAAAAAAAAATAGCCTTTCTACAGTTATAATTAAAGCCACATTTAATGGTACATTTCATCTTCTCTTTAATCATACTTTACAATTGCCTGTAGCGGCGCACGTAAGTGGGGAAGAGTAATGTTTGAGGCTCTGCTTCCCGCTAGAATAGAAAATTAGGAACAGATATCTGTACATTTGAAGCTTGCCGTATTTAAAGCATCAGATGCCTCAGTTTCAGAAATAGATTTTTTTTCTATTGCTCAGAGGGTGACAGAATGCAATTTAGTTTTTTTTTCTTTCTTTTTTTATGCTTTAAATGTCATGTTCTAATACCATTTCACTGATAGGCTGTGTTGATAAAAAAAGAATGATTTTTTTTTTTTTTTTTTAACCAGATTTTTTTAAAATTTAAATCTGATTTTTTTTTTTTTTTTGAATGAAATCAATTTTTTTTATTTTTGTCAAATTTATTTTAATAAAATGCTTTTGGAGTAAAAAAAATCTAAAGATAGTTTTATATTTAAACTACATATATAATAATAATTTAGTTTATTATTATAAGCTGAGATAACATTCATTGCATTGATGCATTCACACTATTTCACAGTAACCATGCGATAAAGCAAAGTTCAGGAATATTCCTTTATCCCATTGTACACTACAAACTGTATGATTGAATCGGTTCTTACATCGCTGTTTTACTAACCTGACAGAATATTATTCTAAATAGGAAACCTTCATTTTGTTTACAAATACTAAACATTCTAACTACCGGCAAGAATAAGTCCTTACAATTAAAGAGGACCTGTTCTTTCAGATCCATCATGGCAGCACCAGTTAACGGAGCATCCACTCACCCGCTGCCGCCACGTCCCTCATCTTGTTGTGTCACCGCCACATCACCAGCCCTCCCATTAAAGTGAATGGGACTGTCGGTGAGTCAACAGCAGGTCAGAGGAGGGGCCAACAGCAGGTCAGAGGAGGAGCCAACAGCAGGTCAGAGGAGGGGCCACTGCGGGGCACAGATGCAACAGCAGGTCAGAGGAGGGGCCACTGCGGGGCACAGATGATAGTTACTCTTTAAAAATGATGATTTAAATGGAGTAAATATCATGTTCTAATACCATTTCACTGATAGTCTGTGTTGATAAAAAAAACAATGATTTTTTTTTTTTAATCTGATTTTTTTAAATTTAAATCAGATTTTTTTTATTTAAATCAGGTTTTTTTTTTTTTTATCAAATTTATTTTAATAAAATGCTTTTGGAGTAAAAAAAAATCTAAAGATAGTTTTATATTTAAGCTACATTAATAATTGAGTTTATTCAGCATGGAATGGAACTTAGTTAAGTAGCATGAGGCTGTATATTCTGCAATATTTACATTTTTAAATCAGATTGTTTTGATTTAAATCAGATTTTTTTATTTTTATCAAATTTACTTTAATAAAATGCTTTTGGAGTAAAAAATCTAAAATAAGTGAATGGGACTGTCGGTGAGCCAATAGCGGGTCAGAGGAGGAGGAGCTGCGGGACAGAGATGACAGTTGCTCTTTAAAAATGATGATTTAAATGGAGTTGATTTAAATCAAGCCTTTTTTACTAGTGATTTAAATCAAATCCACCCTGCTGATAGTCTAGCAAATGCAAAACTTAAAGTGTTACTAAACCCACGACAGTAAAATCAGTCTGTATATGCAGTAAAGCAAGCTTGTTATACTCACTGCGGAACCTAAGGGGTTAAACCTCCGCATTGTGTCAAAAGGCTGTTTGATCCTGTCTTCTCTGATCCTCCCTTCCTTCCCTCTGTCCCTTAATAATTTCCTGATAACACAGAGTCTATGGAGTCAGGCTGCACATGCTCAGTTTGGTCCCTATTGCCAGAGAGGTTTTTTTTTTTTTTCTTGGGAAGATGCAGGTGATTTGCATGTATTTACTAAAACGATTGCATTTCAATGTTCTGTGTACTGTGGGAGAGACCAGATATAGTGACTGCCGGCTCCTGGGTTTAGTAACACTTTAAAGCGGAACTACACTGCATCCGAGCACCACACACTGAAGAAGCAAATTAATTAAATTTGAAAATTCAGACCAAACTCCCCCATCCATCCTTGTGTCAATACTTTATTTTGATGAGAAATGGCTTTGAAACCCTCCCCCCCCTCCCCACCATCTTTGTATTTCTAGCCACGGCCATCTTGAGTAAGGACAGATGAATCATATAGCACTTACACCCTGGAATCAACCTGCCCTTAGCTCAGGTATGCGGGTAGGAGGGTGTGCTTAGCCGAGAAAGACCCTCCTCCCCTCAAAATGAAAAAAAAAATACCCCTGAAGACTCCTGGGATGTATGTCATCATTTTAGCCTAGACCAGAAACCAGGAAGCAACTGAAGGAATATATTAAAAAAAAAAAAAAAAAAATTAAACCAGTAAAAATAATATACACTATATTACCAAAAGTATTGGGACGTCTGCCATGAACTTTAATGGCATCCCAGTCTTAGTCCGTAGGGTTCAATATTGAGTTGGTCCACCCTTTGCAGGTATAACAGCTTCAACTCTTCTGGGAAGGCCGTCCACAAGGTTTAGGAGTGTGTCTATGGGAATGTTTGACCATTCTTCCAGAAGAGCATTTGTGAGGTCAGGCACTGATGTTGGACGAGAAGGCCTGGATCAGTCTCCGCTCTAATTCATCCCAAAGGTGTTCTGTCGGGTTGAGTCACGTCAAGCCAGTCAAGTTTCTCCACCCCAAACTCGCTCATCCATATCTTTATGGACCACTGGTCCAAATCATTTGATTTTTTTTTTTTTACATGTAGTAGAGCAGTGGTCTCCAAACTGCGGCCCTGGGGCTGGATGTGGCCCTTTGCTTGTCTCTATCCGGCCCTTGGGGCACTACTCCATTCAAGATGAGGTGCTTTTTCTATTCAATGATAAGGCATTGTTTACTCCCCCTGAAGCTGGGGCAGTTTTTTACTCCCACTGGCCATGAATGAATGAATGAATGAATGATTTATAAAGCGCTACAAATGCGAACTGAATCGCCTCAAGGCGCTGGATGCATTCTCTGATGTTAGCTTCTCAGAAAAGAAAGGTCTTTAGTTTTTTTCTGAAGGCCTGGTGGTTTTCTTCCATGCGGATGTTGGTAGGAAGAGCGTTCCATAGTCGAGGTCCTTGGACTGCGAATCTTCGTTCTCCCTTTGCTTTGTAGCGGTATTTGGGAATGGTAAGGAGGTTTTGGTTAGCTGATCGAAGACTGCGATTCGGTGTATAGTGTTTTATTTTCTCGCGGAGATATGGTGGGGCGTTTCCTTGTACGCATTTGTGGGTGAGGCAGAGGGTCTTGAATGTGATCCGTTTCTTCACGGTTAGCCAGTGTAGGCTCTTTAGGGAGGGGGAGATGGATTCCCAGGGTTTTTTTCCTGTTAACAGTCTTGCCGCCGTGTTTTGGATGAGTTGTAAGCGCGCAAGCTGATATTGGGGTAGTCCTACGTAGAGCGAATTTGCGTAGTCGAGTCGGGAATTGATGATTGTTCCCACAACTGCCGCTTTGTCCTCTTCTGGGATGAAGGGGATGAGTCTACGTAGTTGGCGGAGGAGATGGTGGGAGCCGCTCACCACTGATCCTATTTGTGCATCCATTGTCATTCCTGAGTCAAAAATGACTCCGAGACTCTTGGCTTTGGTGCCTGGGGAGATGGTCTGTCCAAGGATGGTGGGAGGTGTCCATGTAGTCTTTATTTTGGAATTTTTGTTAGCTTGTAGGAGAAGAAGTTCTGTTTTTGATCCGTTGAGTTTGAGGGAGCTAGTGGTCATCCAGTCGTCTATTAAGGAGAGGCATTTCTGTAATTGCTGATGAAGGCCATAGTCTGGTCCAGCGGGTGGTTTGTCTTCACAAACTGAAATCTTATCGTAGCTGAGGTAGCAATGTTTATGTAGATCACAAATGTATTTTCACCAATTCCAGTCCAGACCAATTGTGACATTCCTCTACTACAGGGGTCTGCAAACTTTCTAAACAAAGGGCCAGTTTACTGTCCTTCAGACTTTAGTGGGGCTGGACTGTGGCCAGTGGTATTAGAAAGCCCTGGCATCAGTGGGAGTAAACAATGCCCCATCCTTGCCTTTAGTGGGAGAAATAGTGCCCCATTGTTGGTATGTGTGGTAGGAATGGTGCCCTATTGTAGGTATTTTGTGGAGAAATGGTGCCCCTTCGTTGGTATTCAGGGGAGGATAGGTATCCCGTTGTTGGTATTTGAGGGAGGAGTGGTGCCCCATTGTTGGTATTTGAGGGAGGAATGGTGCCCCATTGTTGGTATCAGTGGGGGGAATGGTGCCCCATTGTTGGTATCTGGGGGAGGAATGGTGCCCCATTGTTGGTATTTGGGGGAGGAATGGTGCCCCATTGTTGGTATTTAGGCGAGGAATGGTGCCCTATTGTTGGTATCAGTTGAAGGAATTGTAACCCATTGTTGGTATCAGTGAGAAGAATTGTGACCCATTGTTGGTATATAGAGGAGGAATGGTGCCCCATTGTTGGTATTTAGGGAAGGAATGGTGCCCCATTGCTGGTATCAGTGGGAGGAATGGTGCCCCATCGTTGGTATTTAGAAGAGGAATAATGCCCCGTTGTTGGTATCAATGAAAAGAATTGTGACCCATTGTTGGTATTTAGAGGAGGAATGGTGCCCATGGTAAGTATAGTGCTCCATTGTTGGTGTCAGTGGAAAGAATGGTGACTCATTGTTGGTATTTAGGGGAGAAATAGTGTCCCATTATTGGTATCAGTGGGAGGAATGGTGACCCATTGTTGATATTTAGAGGAGCAATGGTGACCCATTGTTGGTATTTAGGGGAGGAATAATACCCCGTTGTGGGTATCAGTGGGAAGAATGGTGACCCATTGTTGGTACTTAGGGGAAGAATAGTGCCCCATTGTTGATATTTAGAGGAGGAATGGTGACCCATTGTTGGTATTTAGAGGAGGAATAATTCCCCATTGTTGGTATCAGTGGGAGAATGGTGACCCATTGTTGGTATTTAGAGGAGGAATAGTGTTTAATTGTTGATATCAGTGGGAAGAATAGTGACCCATTGTTGATATTTAGAGGAGGAATGGTGACCCATTGTTGGTATTTAGAGGAGGAATAATTCCCCATTGTTGGTATCAGTGGGAGAATGGTGACCCATTGTTGGTATTTAGAGGAGGAATAGTGTTTAATTGTTGTATCAGTGGGAAGAATAGTGACCCATTGTTGATATCAGTGGGAAGAATAGTGACCCATTGTTGATATCAGTGGGAAGAATAGTGACCCATTGTTGATATCAGTGGGAAGAATAGTGACCCATTGTTGGTATTTAGGGGAGGAATAATTCCCCGTTGTTGGTATCAGTGAGAAGAATGGTGACCCATTGTTGGCATTTATGGGAGGAATAGTGCCCCATCGTTGGTGTCTGTGGGAGGTATGCTGCTCCAACATTGGTGTCAGTGGATGGAATGGTGCTTCAAGGGCTGGATAAAGGCAAGCAAAGGGCCACATCCAGTCCGGGGGGGCCACAGTTTGGAGACCTCTGATCTAGAACATGGAAAAAATATTTTGGTTGTATTTGAAAAAGTTCAAAGATATTTTATAGGCAAGTTACTCAACTTTTCGAAAATATGTACGATGCTAAATTCAGGTCTGACACTACCTGATATTTCATTGCTATAAATTTACACCTGAATTGATCGATTTCCTATATGATCATAATAATAATTACTATTATTTTTAATCTCGAATGAATACAACTAAGAAGATGAACATATTCAGAAAGAGAGCAACTAAGGTAAGATCTATTGTCTCATATCAGTTATTTGTACAAGGGCATCATGACCGCTGGCCCACATGGCCTGTAACCACTACTAGACGTATTATATTCAGGTCTGATACATAATAGATGAGCCCTACCTAAAGATGGAAACAGGATGTAACCATGTAAAAAAATCTGTACCACCGAACAAATACTAATGTAACGTATAAGATGAACATGGGAGATGAACTTTGAAATGTTCTGCAAACTCACAGCCAGCTTAACCACTTCAGCCCCGGAAGATTTGGCTGCTGAATGACCGGACCATTTTTTGCGATCCGGCACTGCGCCGCTTAATCTGACAATTGCGCAGTCTTGCAAAGTTGCACCCTAACAAAATTGACGTCCTTTTTTTCCCACAAATAGAGCTTTTTTTTGGTGGTATTTGATCACCTCTGCGGTTTTATTTTTTGCACTATAAACAAAAAAAGAGCGACAATTTTGAAAAAAAAACACAATACTTTGTACTGTTTGCTATAATAAATATCCCCATTTTTTTTTTTAAAAAAGCAATATTTTCCTCAGTTTAGGCCGATATGTATTCTTCTTCATATTTTTGGTAAAACAAATCGCAATAAACGTATATTGATTGGTTTGCGCAAAAGTTATAGCGTCTACAAAATAGGGGATAGATTTATGGCATTTTTTATTTTTTATTTACTAGTAATGGCGGTGATCAGCAATTTTTATCGGGACTGCAACATTGCGGCGGACAGATCAGAGACTTTTGACACATTTTTGGGACCATAGGCATTTATACCGCAATCAGTGCTATAAAAATGCACTGATTACTGTAAAAATGCCACTGGCACGGAAGGGGTTAACACTAGGGGGCGATCAAGGGGTTAAATGTGTTCCCTGCTCCCTGCAAGTGGTTAAAGAGTAACTCTACTTTTGTTGAAAAAAACACAATCCCCTCTGAGTGATTGATGTACATTTCAAGAATTTAAACAAATTTTCCTACCTGCCTCTGCTCCAAAGGAAAAGCTCATTGTTGTGTGCAGAGTGAATCTGAGTAGGAGTGACTTTTTCATTGTTAATCAGGTGATACACTTTCAGGGTTCTAATGGGGAAAGTTGCAGGATCAGCATCAATGGGGACAAAGCTGTATGGCCGCGATGGATTTTTACACCAGAAGGTCACAGAGTGAGAGACAATGGTGGATGAAGCTGTATGGCCGTGATGGATTTTTACACCAGAAGGTCACAGAGTGAGAGACAATGGTGGATGAATCTGTATGGCCGCAATGGATTTTTACACTAGAAAGTCACAGAGTGAGAGACAATGGTGGATGAAGCTGTATGGCTGCAATGGATTTTTACACTAGAAAGTCACAGAGTGAGAGACAATGGTGGATGAAGCTGTATGGCCACGATGGATTTTTACACTAGAAGGTCACAGAGTGAGAGACAATGGTGGATGAAGCTGTATGGCCACAATGGATTTTTACACCAGAAGGTCACAGAGTGAGAGACAATGGTGGATGAATCTGTATGGCTGCAATGGATTTTTACACTAGAAAGTCACAGAGTGAGAGACAATGGTGGATGAAGCTGTATGGCCACGATGGATTTTTACACTGGAAGGTCACAGAGTGAGAGACAATGGTGGATGAAGCTGTATGGCCACGATTGATTTTTACACTAGAAGGTCAAGGAGTGAGAGACAATGGTGGATGAAGCTGTATGGCTGCGATGGATTTTTACATCAGGAGGTCACAGGGTGAGAGACAATGGTGGATGAAGCTGTATGGCCGCAATGGGTTTTTACACTAGAAGGTCACAGGGTGAGAGACAATGGTGGATGAAGCTGTATGGCCGCGATGGATTTTTACACCACAAGGTCACAGAGTGAGAGACAATGGTGGATGAAGCTGTATGGCCGCAATGGATTTCTACACTAGAAAGTCACAGAGTGAGAGACAATGGTGGATGAAGCTGTATGGCTGCAATGGATTTTTACACTAGAAAGTCACAGAGTGAGAGACAATGGTGGATGAAGCTGTATGGCCACGATGGATTTTTACACTAGAAGGTCACAGAGTGAGAGACAATGGTAGATGAAGCTGTATGGCTGCGATGGATTTTTACACTAGAAAGTCACAGAGTGAGAGACAATGGTGGATGAAGCTGTATGGCCACAATGGATTTTTACACTAGAAGGTCACAGAGTGAGAGACAATGGTGGATGAAGCTGTATGGCTGCAATGGGTTTTTACACTAGAAGGTCACAGGGTGAGAGACAATGGTGGATGAAGCTGTATGGCCGCGATGGATTTTTACACCACAAGGTCACAGAGTGAGAGACAATGGTGGATGAAGCTGTATGGCAGCGATGGGTTTTTACACCAGAAGGTCACAGAGTGAGAGACAATGGTGGATGAATCTGTATGGCCGCAATGGATTTTTACACTAGAAAGTCACAGAGTGAGAGACAATGGTGGATGAAGCTGTATGGCTGCAATGGATTTTTACACTAGAAGGTCACAGAGTGAGAGACAATGGTGGATGAAACTGTATGGCTGCAATGGGTTTTTACACTAGAAGGTCACAGGGTGAGAGACAATGGTGGATGAAGCTGTATGGCCGCGATGGATTTTTACACCACAAGGTCACAGAGTGAGAGACAATGGTGGATGAAGCTGTATGGCCGCGATGGATTTTTACACCAGAAGGTCACAGAGTGAGAGACAATGGTGGATGAATCTGTATGGCCGCAATGGATTTTTACACTAGAAAGTCACAGAGTGAGAGACAATGGTGGATGAAGCTGTATGGCTGCAATGGGTTTTTACACTAGAAAGTCACAGAGTGAGAGACAATGGTGGATGAAGCTGTATGGCCACGATGGATTTTTACACTAGAAGGTCACAGAGTGAGAGACAATGGTGGATGAAGCTGTATGGCCACGATGGATTTTTACACCAGAAGGTCACAGAGAGAGAGACAATGGTGGATGAATCTGTATGGCTGCAATGGATTTTTACACTAGAAAGTCACAGAGTGAGAGACAATGGTGGATGAAGCTGTATGGCCACGATGGATTTTTACACTGGAAGGTCACAGAGTGAGAGACAATGGTGGATGAAGCTGTATGGCCACGATTGATTTTTACACTAGAAGGTCACAGAGTGAGAGACAATGGTGGATGAAGCTGTATGGCTGCGATGAATTTTTACACCAGGAGGTCACAGGGTGAGAGACAATGGTGGATGAAGCTGTATGGCTGCGATGGACTTTTACATCAGGAGGTCACAGGGTGAGAGACAATGGTGGATGAAGCTGTATGGCTGCGATGGATTTTTACACCAGAAGGAAACAGAGTGAGAAACAATGGTGGATGAGGGTGTATGGCCGCGATGGATTTTTACACCAGAGGATCACAGGGTGAGAGACAATTGCGGATGAAGCTGTATGGCCGCGATGGATTTTTACACCAGAGGATCACAGGGTGATAGACAATAGTGGATGAAGCTGTATGGCCGCAATGGGTTTTTACACTAGAAGGTCACAGGGTGAGAGACAATGGTGGATGAAGCTGTATGGCCGCGATGGATTTTTACACCACAAGGTCACAGAGTGAGAGACAATGGTGGATGAAGCTGTATGGCCGCAATGGATTTTTACACTAGAAAGTCACAGAGTGAGAGACAATGGTGGATGAAGCTGTATGGCCGCAATGGATTTTTACACTAGAAAGTCACAGAGTGAGAGACAATGGTGGATGAAGCTGTATGGCTGCAATGGATTTTTACACTAGAAAGTCACAGAGTGAGAGACAATGGTGGATGAAGCTGTATGGCCACGATGGATTTTTACACTAGAAGGTCACAGAGTGAGAGACAATGGTAGATGAAGCTGTATGGCTGCGATGGATTTTTACACTAGAAAGTCACAGAGTGAGAGACAATGGTGGATGAAGCTGTATGGCCACAATGGATTTTTACACTAGAAGGTCACAGAGTGAGAGACAATGGTGGATGAAGCTGTATGGCTGCAATGGATTTTTACACTAGAAAGTCACAGAGTGAGAGACAATGGTGGATGAAGCTGTATGGCCACGATGGATTTTTACACTAGAAAGTCACAGAGTGAGAGACAATGGTGGATGAAGCTGTATGGCTGCGATGGATTTTTACACTAGAAAGTCACAGAGTGAGAGACAATGGTGGATGAAGCTGTATGGCCACAATGGATTTTTACACTAGAAGGTCACAGAGTGAGAGACAATGGTGGATGAAGCTGTATGGCTGCGGTGGATTTTTACATCAGGAGGTCACAGGGTGAGAAACAATGGTGGATGAAGTTGTATGGCTGCAATGGATTTTTACACCAGAAGGTCACAGGGTGAGAAACAATGGTGGATGAAGCTGTATGGCCGCAATGGATTTTTACACCAGAGGGTCACAAGGTGAGAGACAATAGTGGATGAAGCTGTATGGCCGCGATGGCCTTTTATACCCGAGGGTAACAGGGTGATAGACAATAGTGGATGAAGCTATATGGCCGCAATGGGTTTTTACACTAAAAGGTCACAGGGTGAGAGACAATGGTGGATGAAGCTGTATGGCCGCATTGGATTTTTACACCACAAGGTCACAGGGTGAGAGACAATGGTGGATGAAGCTGTATGGCCGCGATGGATTTTTACACTAGAAGGTCACAGAGTGAGAGACAATAGTGGATGAAGCTGTATGACCGCAATGGATTTTTACACTAGAAAGTCACAGAGTGAGAGACAATGGTGGATGAAGCTGTATGGCTGCAATGGATTTTTACACTAGAAAGTCACAGAGTGAGAGACAATGGTGGATGAAGCTGTATGGCCACGATGGATTTTTACACTAGAAGGTCACAGAGTGAGAGACTATGGTAGATGAAGCTGTATGGCTGCGATGGATTTTTACACTAGAAAGTCACAGAGTGAGAGACAATGGTGGATGAAGCTGTATGGCCACAATGGATTTTTACACTAGAAGGTCACAGAGTGAGAGACAATGGTGGATGAAGCTGTATGGCTGCAATGGGTTTTTACACTAGAAGGTCACAGGGTGAGAGACAATGGTGGATGAAGCTGTATGGCCGCGATGGATTTTTACACCACAAGGTCACAGAGTGAGAGACAATGGTGGATGAAGCTGTATGGCCGCGATGGATTTTTACACCAGAAGGTCACAGAGTGAGAGACAATGGTGGATGAATCTGTATGGCCGCAATGGATTTTTACACTAGAAAGTCACAGAGTGAGAGACAATGGTGGATGAAGCTGTATGGCTACAATGGATTTTTGCACTAGAGGGTCACAGAGTGAGAGACAATGGTAGATGAATCTGTATGGCTGCAATGGATTTTTACACTAGAAAGTCACAGAGTGAGAGACAATGGTGGATGAAGCTGTATGGCCACGATGGATTTTTACACTGGAAGGTCACAGAGTGAGAGACAATGGTGGATGAAGCTGTATGGCCACGATGGATTTTTACACCAGAAGGTCACAGAGTGAGAGACAATGGTGGATGAATCTGTATGGCTGCAATGGATTTTTACACTAGAAAGTCACAGAGTGAGAGACAATGGTGGATGAAGCTGTATGGCCACAATGGATTTTTACACTGGAAGGTCACAGAGTGAGAGACAATGGTGGATGAAGCTGTATGGCCACGATTGATTTTTACACTAGAAGGTCACAGAGTGAGAGACAATGGTGGATGAAGCTGTATGGTTGCGATGGATTTTTACATCAGGAGGTCACAGGGTGAGAGACAATGGTGGATGAAGCTGTATGGCTGCGATGGACTTTTACATCAGGAGGTCACAGGGTGAGAGACAATGGTGGATGAAGCTGTATGGCTGCGATGGATTTTTACACCAGAAGGAAACAGAGTGAGAAACAATGGTGGATGAGGGTATATGGCCGCGATGGATTTTTACACCAGAGGATCACAGGGTGAGAGACAATTGCGGATGAAGCTGTATGGCCGCGATGGATTTTTACACCAGAGGATCACAGGGTGATAGACAATAGTGGATGAAGCTGTATGGCCGCAATGGGTTTTTACACTAGAAGGTCACAGGGTGAGAGACAATGGTGGATGAAGCTGTATGGCCGCGATGGATTTTTACACCACAAGGTCACAGAGTGAGAGACAATGGTGGATGAAGCTGTATGGCTGCAATGGATTTTTACACTAGAAAGTCACAGAGTGAGAGACAATGGTGGATGAAGCTGTATGGCCGCAATGGATTTTTACACTAGAAAGTCACAGAGTGAGAGACAATGGTGGATGAAGCTGTATGGCTGCAATGGATTTTTACACTAGAAAGTCACAGAGTGAGAGACAATGGTGGATGAAGCTGTATGGCCACGATGGATTTTTACACTAGAAGGTCACAGAGTGAGAGACAATGGTAGATGAAGCTGTATGGCTGCGATGGATTTTTACACTAGAAAGTCACAGAGTGAGAGACAATGGTGGATGAAGCTGTATGGCCACAATGGATTTTTACACTAGAAGGTCACAGAGTGAGAGACAATGGTGGATGAAGCTGTATGGCTGCAATGGATTTTTACACTAGAAAGTCACAGAGTGAGAGACAATGGTGGATGAAGCTGTATGGCCACGATGGATTTTTACACTAGAAGGTCACAGAGTGAGAGACAATGGTGGATGAAGCTGTATGGCTGCGATGGATTTTTACACTAGAAAGTCACAGAGTGAGAGACAATGGTGGATGAAGCTGTATGGCCACAATGGATTTTTACACTAGAAGGTCACAGAGTGAGAGACAATGGTGGATGAAGCTGTATGGCTGCGGTGGATTTTTACATCAGGAGGTCACAGGGTGAGAAACAATGGTGGATGAAGTTGTATGGCTGCAATGGATTTTTACACCAGAAGGTCACAGGGTGAGAAACAATGGTGGATGAAGCTGTATGGCCGCAATGGATTTTTACACCAGAGGGTCACAAGGTGAGAGACAATAGTGGATGAAGCTGTATGGCCGCGATGGATTTTTACACCAGAGGGTCACAGGGTGATAGACAATAGTGGATGAAGCTATATGGCCGCAATGGGTTTTTACACTAAAAGGTCACAGGGTGAGAGACAATGGTGGATAAAGCTGTATGGCCGCATTGGATTTTTACACCACAAGGTCACAGGGTGAGAGACAATGGTGGATGAAGCTGTATGGCCGCGATGGATTTTTACACTAGAAGGTCACAGAGTGAGAGACAATAGTGGATGAAGCTGTATGGCCGCGATGGATTTTTACACCAGAAGGTCACAGGGTGAGAGACAATGGTGCATGAATCTGTATGGCTGCAATTGATTTTTACACTGGAAGGTCACAGGGTGAGAGACAATGGTGGGTGAAGCTGTATGGCTGTGATGGATTTTTACACTGGAAGGTCACAGGGTCACAAAAAATGTACACAAAGAAATGAATCCAGAAGAGTTTACTGTATAAAGCTTTCACTATGGAGATGGTTCTAATGTATTACTGCTACAGAGTGTCCCTACACCCAAGTTTTCCTTGTCTGCATTCCAGTCCAGAGACATTTCCAGTCCGTCCCTGCTTGAGCTGAGGAATGGCATTTGATACTAAATCTAGTATCTGCCTGCAGTGTCTTCGCATTTAGAATGAAGCATCCTGCCAGCGTGTCTGATCCTTGGCCTTAAGCATTTTCTAGATCCCCGAGCTGTCAAGTTGTTACTGGGCCATTGAAAGAACTTGCAGCAAGTCTAAAAAAATACTCAGTTTAACCACTGTTTATATTTACACACATGGGTGCATGGACACACACATTAAATATTTAATCCAATTTTCATAATAATGTGTAATTACAAGTAATCCTTTTTTTATTTTACTTGCAGCCAAAGTAAAAAAAAAAAAAATCTCTATTGAATACCTATGCATATTTACACACACATTAAATATTTAACTGTACTTTTAATAATATGTAATTACATGTACTTTTTTACTTTACTTGCAGCAAATGTAAACATTTTTTATTTAATCCCTATGTATGTTTACACAAACCTGTGCACATCCGCACAATCATACTATATTTTATATATATATATATATATATATATATATATATATATATATATATATATATATATATATATATAATTTTTTTTTTTTTTTTTATTACTCACCCAGGAGCCCACCCAGGTGTGTTAGAAAAAGCAAATGAACACTGAATCGCCTCTCTGCCAATCAGGAAGCGCAGGTCTGATACCCATTTCCCCACTGGCTGAAAGGTCAGGTGATCCTATTGGATGCCTAGGAGGAGGAGGATGCACGGCGGAAGGTGCCGTGATTCAGGAGGAGGAGGAAAGCTGCCGGACATGCTGCCCGCCCGCTTCCTAGATAGGGTAAGTGCGAGGCTTTGATGTCTTGACTGTCCTCCTGAAGGACAAACAAAAAACACCAGCTGCCACTGGGGGGCAATAAATTAGATATTTACCGGCCCCTTCCCCCACTGTCCTTCCACCTGTCTGCCCGGTGACAGAGGGAAGGCAATGGCGCTGCGGGGGGAAGGGGGGGGCCTGGGCACACAGGGGGAATCCAATGTGGGCAGCCCAGGGAGGGGGATCAGTGAGTCAGGATGGGATGATAATTACAGAGCAATGGACTGTGTCTGTGTCTCTTCCTCCAGCAGCTGAAAGCAGATGGCAGGTAGAGGGGAAGAAACCTACTTTCAGCTGCTGGAGGGGGAGACACAGACACAGTGCATTGCTCTGTAATTGTCCTCCTGTTCCGCCTCACCGATCCCTATGCTGTCTGGGCCCCCCTGTGTGCCTGAGCTCTCTACAGGAGGCCCAGTGGTACCAGACACATTGGCGGCCTTGGTGCGCAGTTCGGCATCCTTTTGAATGCTATCTCAGCAGTACAGAGAATGGAGTCTCTCACAGCTAAGATAGGAGACAGGGTAGACTCCTTTAATCAAATGTGGCACTTGTGGAATTGTTCACCCTTTAGTCTTTTTGAGTTATCTGTCAGGGGCATGTCAGCAGTCGTCGGGTGAATCTGCGTGCACGTAGGTCCTCAAGGATCATTTCCAAGCATATTCAGCCAAAATCCCCACCAGGGGGCGCCGGAGCGCTCCCGCGAATGCCCGTGCGCGCGCCCGTTCGCGCTAGCGCCGTTTGGCGCCAAGGGGCCTTTAAAAGGGCGACAGGTGCTCATGTTAGCTGCTGTTCGTCTGCAGCTCTGCACCTGAAAGTTCCTGTATCTGCCTGCTTGTTGTTTGATATTGACCCGGCTACGTCTGACCATTCTCCAGTCTCCTATCCGACCCGGCTTGTCTGACCTTGTTTCTTCTGCTACCCGTTGCTGAACTCCTGCCTGTCTGACTACTCTTGGATCATCCCTCCTGTTGATATCCTGCCTGATCTCCTGCCAAATACGGACTGTCTGACCTTGCTTGCCTGTGTCCTGTCACGCTGCTCCAGCCTGCCTGTTTGCATCCAGCTGCTGTCTACGCATCCGGCTACCAGCCTACCTACCGGCCTGCACCAGTTACCTGCATCCTCAGCTCAGCCATCCCTGAGGGACTTCATTCCAGTTCCGGTGTCTGCTTCTGCTGGAACCCGCATCAGGCCCTCCTACCCACTGTGCTCAGGAGACCACTGTTCCCACTTCCAGCGGCTCCTGAACCAGCGCTTAAGAGAGGTCTCCTTCTACCAGTCAGGCTCAACTACCAGGTACATTACAGTACGAACAGCCATGACTGAGCCTGCAGGAGAGACCTCTCCCATTCAGGAGATCTGTACACACTTGGCGGCCCTCACCCAAGCAGTAAAGACTCTACAAGACAGTTATAACAGACTGGAAGGGCAAGTGTTAAACCTCAGTGGTTCCGGTGGTGTGGCCGCTGCACCCGCAGCTGCTCCAGTACAAGCTGCTGCACCACCCTCAGTGGTCATGCTCCCACCAGAACCAAGAGTACCTGTTCCTGACAAGTTTTCCGGTGACCGAACTAAGTTTGTGGCCTTCCGCAGCGCTTGTCAACTTTATTTTGGACTACAGCCACGGACTTTTTCTTTGGAAGCCACCAAAGTGGGGTTTGTTGTATCCCTCCTGCAGGGGGAACCCCAGACCTGGGCCCATCGCTTGATTGAATCCAACGCCATACAGGTTCAGACCCTATCTGCCTTTTTTGAAGCCATGGCCCAGCTTTATGAGGATCCTCAGCGGGCTGCCACCGCTGAGGCAGCTTTGATCGCGCTCCAGCAAGGCCGTAGACCGGCCGAGGACTATGTCATGGACTTTCGACGCTGGAGCGCGGATACTCAATGGAATAATGCAGCCCTACGCCACCAGTTCCGCATGGGGTTATCTGAGGGTCTTAAGGATGAGCTTGCCCGAGTAGGAATGCCTGACACCTTAGAAGAGCTCATTGCCATCACTATCCAGATTGACCGACGCCTTCGTGAGCGCCGGTCTGAACGATCTGCCCAACAAATTCGGCCTATGTGGATGACTGCCAGAGCCCCGCTGCCTGCCTCTCGGTATCTACCTTCTGCCGGGCCAAGTCCAGTCAACCCGGCAACTGATGCCCCTGAACCCATGCAACTTGGACTTATGCGTACCACTCTGACCCCTGAAGAACGGGCACGCAGGCGCCAACTGAACCTTTGCCTCTATTGTGGCGGAACGGGCCACTACGTGAACAACTGCCCAGTGAAGATCCGTAAGTGTTTTTCTTCAGCTCCAACCAGTTTGTCTGCTTTAACAGCCAATGCCACTCAACTTGTTCTCCCTCTCTCATTACAGCTCCAGGGAAGAACAATTCAAGTCAACGCCATTGTTGATTCCGGGGCATGTAGCTATTTTGTTGACTCCACCTTTGCCACACAGCAAAAACTTCCTCTGAAAGGCAAGACACATAGACTCTCAATTTTTCTGGCCGATGGGTCCCGTATAAAGTCCGGGCAGGTCTCTCAAGAAACCCTTCCACTATCTGCTATCTGTTCATCCCAGCACCGAGAGATCTTAATCTTGGACGTCATCTCATCACCTCTTTTCCCAATCATTTTGGGTATGCCCTGGCTTCAAGCCCACAATCCTCTTGTTAATTGGGCCACGGGCGAGATCAAGTTTCAGTCACCCTATTGTCAAAGACATTGCCTACCTGAACCTGTTAATCCTGCTACTACCCTACTATGTATGGACACTGACCCAGATCTGCTTCAAAACGTACCAGAGGTCTATCAGGACTTTGCAGATGTATTCAGCAAGAAGGGAGCAGATTCTCTGCCACCCCATCGCCCCTATGACTGTCCAATTGAATTGCTTCCTGGAGCTGAGATCCCTTTTGGGCGCATCTTTCCGCTGTCCGAAAAGGAACAAGAGGCGCTTAAGGTTTACATCGATGAAAATCTAGAGAAAGGCTTCATTCGACAGTCCACTTCACCAGCAGGAGCGGGAATATTTTTTGTCTCTAAGAAAGATCATACGCTCCGCCCTTGCGTGGATTATCGGGAATTAAACAAGGTTACGGTCAAGAACCGTTATCCGTTGCCCCTAATACCAGAACTGTTTCAAAAATTACGGACCGCCATTATCTTCACCAAATTAGACCTGAGAGGGGCCTATAACCTGGTCCGCATTCGGGCCGGGGATGAATGGAAGACGGCTTTCCGGACCCGTTTCGGGCACTACGAATATTTGGTCATGCCCTTCGGCCTTTGCAATGCTCCTGCCACATTTCAGCATCTGGTCAACGATGTGTTTAAAGACTTCCTGGACATCTTCTTAATTGTTTACCTGGACGATATCCTTATCTTCTCCAGTTCACTTGAGCAACACAGGGAACATGTCCGTAAAGTCCTAGCACGACTCCGCTTGCACAGATTGTACGCCAAAGCGGAGAAGTGCGAATTTGAACAAAAAGAGATTCAGTTTCTGGGGTTGGTCATCTCCCCAACCGGTATTAAAATGGATCCCCAGAAAGTGTCTGCTGTGTTAGAATGGCCAGCACCCATGGACAAGAAAGGCGTACAACGCTTTGTTGGCTTTGCGAACTTTTACAGGAAGTTTATCAGGGGGTTCTCTGCCATCATCTCCCCCATTACACAGCTAACCAAGCAGAATCTTCATTTCCACTGGAACCAGGAGGCCCAGGAGGCCTTTGAAGAATTAAAAAGGCGTTTCACGTCAGCTCCGATTCTTAGCCATCCAGACCCATCTTTGCCTTTTATTCTAGAGGTTGATGCCTCCGAAGTAGCTGTGGGTGCTATTATTTCCCAACGTCAGGGCAACAAAGATCTGATGCATCCTGTTGGGTACTTCTCTAGAAAACTTTCGCCAGCTGAGCGGAACTACGATGTGGGGGATCGGGAGTTACTTGCCATCAAGACTGCTTTGGAAGAATGGAGATACTTGCTTGAAGGTGCAGTCCATCCAGTACTGATTTATACAGATCACAAAAATCTGGAGTATCTAAGATCTGCTAAAAGACTGAAACCCAGACAGGCCCGTTGGGCCCTATTTTTCACACGATTTTGCTTCCACATCACCTACCGGCCGGGATCCATAAAATATAAAACCAGACGCATTGTCACGCATGTTTGATAATCCTAAGGACTCTTCTGTCCCTGACACTATTTTGCCGGCAAACAGTTTTCTTCTCCTTCAGACAGATTTGCTATCCATGATTAGAGAAGCATCCCCAGAACCTTCAAGTCTTCAGGAGCCTTCCTTAACACCTCGAGATGGACTATTATGGAGGGGAAGTCAAATCTTCGTGCCAGAGAACGTTAGAGTCAAGGTGCTGACGCTTTTGCATGACCATCCACTTGCAGGACATTTTGGGGTCCGTAAGACCCTTGAGCTGGTGCAGCGCACCTTTTGGTGGCCTAACTTAAAGGAATTTTGCAAGAAATATGTCAACTCCTGCTCTGTCTGCATCCAGAACAAAACCCCCAGGAACAGAGCGTGGGGTCTACTAAGACCATTGCCTATACCAGATAGGCCCTGGAGAATGATAGCAATGGACTTTATAGTCGAACTGCCACATTTGGAGGGGTGTTCGGCGATCTTTGTGGTCGTCGACCGGCTATCCAAAATGGCCCACTTTGTGCCCCTAAAAGGAACACCTTCTGCTGTAGAGACAGCTCGGGTGTTCATTAAAGAAATCGTTAGGTTACACGGGATTCCCGCAAATATAGTGTCTGATAGGGGGGTGCAGTTTACTTCACGTTTCTGGAGAGCCCTTTGTGAAAACTTGAAGATTGAACTAGCCCTGTCCTCAGCATACCACCCCCAAACTAATGGGCAAACTGAAAGGACAAATCAAACTCTGGAGCAATACATTAGGTGTTTTACATCTTTTGTGCAAGATGATTGGGTATCCTTGCTGCCACTTGCAGAATTTGCGTACAATAACGCCAGTCACTCTGCCACCGGTCAATCTCCTTTCTTTGCCAATTATGGGTTTCATGCATCTTTTTTACCAGATTGTCTTTCAGAATCTTCAGTTCCAGCGGTCCAGGACACAGTGCAGTTCTTCAGTCGTAATAATCGGATCTTGCAGGAGGCGGTATCCAAAGCGCAAGCGGATAATAAGAGGTTCTTTGATGAGAAAAGAAGGGGAGATCTAAACCTCCAACCTGGCGACAAGGTATGGCTGTCCACTAATAATATCAGATTGTCATGTCCTTCCAAGAAACTTGCCCCAAAATTTATTGGACCTTTCCCTGTGAAAAGGAAAATTAACGAAGTATCGTATGAATTATGCTTACCTGATTCACTTAAGATACATCCTGTATTTCACGTATCACTCTTAAAGCCTGCTGTAGATGATCCTTTTCCTGATAGGGGCACCAGGGTCCCTGAACCAGTTCTGGTGGACGGCAATGAAGAATACGAAGTGGAATCCATCCTTGACTGCAGAAAGAGGTCTGGGCAAGTACAGTTTTTAATTAAGTGGAAAGGGTATGGTCCGGAGAACAACTCATGGGAACCTGACTGTAATATTCATGCCAAACGTTTAATTCATGCATACTTCTCTACCCATCCTGAAAAAAAGGCGCATCTGGGCATCCGGAGGCTGCCCGTTGGGGGGGGGGCAATGTCAGGGGCATGTCAGCAGTCGTCGGGTGAATCTGCGTGCACGTAGGTCCTCAAGGATCATTTCCAAGCATATTCAGCCAAAATCCCCACCAGGGGGCGCCGGAGCGCTCCCGCGAATGCCCGTACGCGCGTTCGCGGGTGCGCGCGCGCCCGTTCGCGCTAGCGCCGTTTGGCGCCAAGGGGCCTTTAAGAGGGTGACAGGTGCTCATGTTAGCTGCTGTTCGTCTGCAGCTCTGCACCTGAAAGTTCCTGTATCTGCCTGCTTGTTGTTTGATATTGACCCGGCTACGTCTGACCATTCTCCAGTCTCCTATCCGACCCGGCTTGTCTGACCTTGTTTCTTCTGCTACCCGTTGCTGAACTCCTGCCTGTCTGACTACTCTTGGATCATCCCTCCTGTTGATATCCTGCCTGATCTCCTGCCAAATACGGACTGTCTGACCTTGCTTGCCTGTGTCCTGTCACGCTGCTCCAGCCTGCCTGTTTGCATCCAGCTGCTGTCTACGCATCCGGCTACCAGCCTACCTACCGGCCTGCACCAGTTACCTGCATCCTCAGCTCAGCCATCCCTGAGGGACTTCATTCCAGTTCCGGTGTCTGCTTCTGCTGGAACCCGCATCAGGCCCTCCTACCCACTGTGCTCAGGAGACCACTGTTCCCACTTCCAGCGGCTCCTGAACCAGCGCTTAAGAGAGGTCTCCTTCTACCAGTCAGGCTCAACTACCAGGTACATTACATTATCCCTCAACTCTTCTGATGATATTGTTTCATCTCATCCCCCACAGCTAAATGAATCTTCTACGCTCTGGTGTGCTCCCCCTGGTTTTGTCCCCATTTAATATTTTTGTTACAGCTTCTAACCTGTCCTAATACCTATATGATGTGCTTTAAATTTGGTACTCAAGTCATACTATGGACTATGATCTCTAAGCTGTTGTCTACATAGCTGTGCCTTGAACTTATACAGAATTATATTATGCCTATTGAACTTGTTCATTTGTTGTATATAAAAAAATGCAATAAAAATTAAAATTATAAAAAAAAAATAGAAAATGTACTATCACTGGTGGGTTGACTGAAAGGATGTATGTATGTTTACTAACTGAATTTCAGTGAAAGAGTAAAATGGCTTCCTAACATCAAGATGAGAGTGTCTTCTCGAAATCTGTTGGTGAGGCCGCTATTGAGGTCCATTCCTTAAGAGTTGAGGAAGTATGGAAAGGACTACTGGCTGGTGGTAGTTAGGCCAGGTTGGGTCCTCCGTAGGATGCCTCTGTATTGGCACTCAGAATCCCCTGTCCATGCTTCCTCAAGGAACCTATGGGGACCAATCTATGCTAGGTATGAATGGGATGAAGCTGAAGTTCATGTATGGGAATTTTTACAAAGTTACATTGCTCCAACTTGGACCAATGTACATATATACTGTATGCATCATACTTGTGGGATCCCTGTGGAAACTGGAACACACTGTAGTAGGCACTGATCTCCACTAGCTTTTGGGGCCTGAGTGCCATTCAGAGAGACTTTTCATTTTCTCAGTGAATGCAAAGCATTCTCTAATTGAAAGTGTTGGAAAGAAAGGGCAGTGACGTCGCCATCTCCACCTCGTCCAATTAGAGAACACTTTGCATTCATTGAGATAATGCAAAGTGTTCCTTGAATGTTGCCTGTGCTGAGCAGCCAACCTCCTGTGTTAACAATGCAGCAGGGCAGCTGCCCAGCACGAGGCCTGGAAGTGGAGATCACTGGAGTAGTTGTGTCTACTAGAGTGAATTCCAGCTTCTAGAGCAGCGGTCTCCAAACTGTGGACCGGGGGCTGGATGCTGCCTTTCACTTGCTTTTGACACCAACGAAAGGGGGGCAATTCTCCCAATGACATCAACGATGGGGCACAGTTTCTCCCAATGACACCAACAATGGGGCCCAGTGACACCAATGATGGGGTACAATTCCTCCCAATAGTACCATCGATGCAGCCCAATGACACCAATGATGTGGTACAATTCCTCCCAATGACACCATCAATGGGGCACAATTTCTCTCACTGACACCAAAGATGGGGTATTGTTTACTCTTTACTGATGATATTGTCTACTCTCAATGGCCACGGTCTGGTTCCCTTAAAGTCTGAAGGACAGTAAAGTGTAGTATATTTTGGAGACCCGGTTCTAGAGGGATACCACTGGTATGGCACATACATACCGTAAGTACTTTCATTGATCCAAGCCAAACCAATGTAAAAATTGCAATACCTAAACTTCCTATTAACCTCTTTGCGCCGGCGGTACGCAAATATGCGGGCTCTCGGCGGATGAGCCTTGGCGCCAAGAGGCCGCATATTTGCCTACCAACATGTAAACAAACCTGAGCCCTGTGCACTCCCGGCATAGTTACCAGCATCTGATGGAAAGCTACTTGCGATTGGGGGCTTTCCGATCATGTGACTGCCGTGACAGCCAATCATGGCGGTCACATGATCATAAGCCCCGCCCTGCCTCCCGGCATTAGAAACTCCTTAAAGGGCCAGGAGCAACAGTGTTACGGGGTTAAAGAGTACCAGTACTCCCCCCACCACATGGCTGCACACGTGGATAACATGCAACCCAGCATGTGGCTAAGCCTCCTACACAGCACTTGGCGTCAACAAGAGAGCTGCTGTGGAGGGAATAGCAGGAGGCTGATAACAATACAGATTCAAGTATTTGTGTTCAAATAAAAAAAAAATACAATAAATAAATGTATTAATGACTGGAATTAAATAGTGTTTTTATTGCTTTGTGGAGTTCAGCCTTCAACATGTATCATGTGTCTATATTTTGTATCTGTACACAGTATATATATATATATATATATATATATACATATATATATATATTTTAATTTATTTTTTTTATTTTTTTTATGCAGGAAAGCAAGAATCTTGCTGAGAATGAAATATTACCATATACTACTGACATATTTCTCTTTAAACATCCCATCCCTGCAGTCAGATGTCCCCTTTTCTACAAAGACAAGGTGCCAGCTACCAAACACATTATAGGAAAGGAAATGCTGGAGGCTGCGTGTTCGGCAGCTTTTAGCATGCTGAGCCGAAAATGGCAAGACATCATCTAGTGCGAATCATCTCTGTCACAGGACTCGCTGTACCCGGTTTGATAACAGCCCCATGAGCTTTTACACTTCAAAAATCACGCCAAAGAAGAAATGAGAAAAAAAAAATTGTGATTGGATTTCACTTTCTTTATTGTACTGTGTTTTTTTGTACTTTTTTTCATTACACTCAATTGGCTGTATATTGTTTGTTTTTTTTTTTTACTTTGATTATGGTTATAAGCATGGAGCATTAAAGTCAGCATAAGTACACAGCATCTCTTAGATTGTAAGCTCTAAAGAGCAGGGCCCCTCAGATTCCTACTGTAATAAATGATGTTGTAATTGTATTATCTGCCCTCATGCTGTAAAGCGTAAAATGTTGGCGCTAAACAAAACCTGTATAATAATCAGCTTTTTTTTCAGCAGGAACGCGGGGGAATGCAGTTTTGGCACATCCAGCACTGAATGTATGTAATGGCAAGAGATGCAGGGACTCTATTGCATGAGAGGATGTATTTTTGCAGGGGGGTTCTATTGTTGTTGAGGAGGTCTATTGTTACTGCCGGGTGTCTATTGGTGCTGGGGGGTAGGATCTACTGTTGAGGGATGGGTCTATTGATGCTGGCTGCATGGAGATCTGCTGCTGCTGCCGGGTGTCTATTGGTGCTGGGGGAGGGTAGGATCTACTGTTGAGGAAGGGATCTATTGATGCTGGCTGCATGGAGATCTGTTGTTGCTGCGGGGTGTCTATTGGTTCTGGGGAGTAGGATCTACTGTTGAGGGATTGATCTATTGATGCTGGATGCAAGGAGATCTGTTGTTGGTGCCAGGTGTCCATTGATGCGGGGGGGGGGGTAGGATCTACTGTTGAGGAAGGGGTCTATTGATGCTGGCTGCATTTTTTGGCTATTTTGTTGAGGGTGGTCTATTGTTGGCAGGGGTTCTATGCTTGCTGGCTGCTGGAGTGTCTATTGATGCTGGCTGCAAGGAGATCTCTTATTTCTGCTTGGGATCTTTTGTTGCCGGGGGAGGGGGTATTTTGTTACGAGTGGCCCATTGTTGCCGGGGGGGGGGGATCTGTTGCCGATGGCTGCGTGGGATTTTTTTTAATTGCTTTTATAATCATTAACAAATTCCATACAAATGACTTAGTACCACAATTGTTACTTGGTTCTGTATTCTCTAAAAGGGGCAATACTGGGAGGTGGGTAGGGGGTGGAACCAAGAGATGGTTCAGGAGGTGGGTAGAGGGGTGGAGACAAGGGGTGACTCGAAAAGGGGGACTTCCTGCACCTATTGTCTGAGAAAAAAAGCCCTGATAATAATAATAATAATAATAAATCTAGTGGGCTATGTATCTGAAAAAAAGTCATCTAGTTCTGTACACCATCTGCCTAGGACAGGGCCTTTGATAGAGGGGTAGAACCGGCCCTCCTGTACCAGACCCGGGATCACTAGTTCAACAGGGGGGGACTGGGGCAGAGAGGGACTTCTTCCTTTTGCACCAAAGTGTTGATTTGGCCACTCCTAATGTTGCTGCTATCTCTCTGATGGATTTGTTCCATTTTTGAAGCCTTACAATGGCCTGTTTCACTTGCATGGACAGCTCCTTTGAGTGCATGATGTAGGTTCACAGCAATAGATTCCAAATGCAAATACCACACTTAGAATCAACTCCAGACCTTTAACCTGCTTAATTGGTGAAGAAATAACGAAGGAGTGGCCCACACCTGGCCATGAAACAGCGTTTGATTCAATTGTCCAATTACTTTTGGTCACTTGAAAAAGGGGGGATGACTATTCTTAAGAGCTGTAATTCCTAAACCCTTCCCCCGATTTGGATGTACATACCCTCAAATTAAACCCGAGAGGGTACACTTTCAGGCCATATCCAATATAGAACTAAAGCTTGAATATGTTTTGGTAAATACCTGAAAAAATATATATATGGACCTAACTGTATATTCAACACCATCAGGACCTCATTTGTATCTGTCCAGTGCTCAGTCAGAAGTCATTGATCCTTTTAATGCCTTTTTAAAGCGTCCTTCACCGGAACATCCCACAAATGGTCCCATGTATGGTAACCATTACCCATTTGGGCTGCTTGAACAATATTTCTCATAAGCATTTAATGGCTCTCTTATTTCCCTCTCGAAATGTCTCAATAACATAGGAGGTCTGGAGACGAACACAATGCTCTTTTAGTGTACTATTATTATTTTGCCAAAAAAAGACACAGAAAACGTGCTATAATTGGCTTTACTAGTTGAGCAGCCATTGTTCCTCCGAGCGTGTGGTGACAATTTAGTTTGTAGTTTGTGACATGAAAATTAGTGTTATCATGGTCTGGAAATTGACAAGAATGGATTGCTGAAGAAAAGTGTGGGCTATTATAGATATCTGCAACATAAAATAGGCTTTAAAGTTTAACTCAGTTTTGTACACGTGGAGAGTAGGAGATAACACGCAGAACGGAATTATATATATATATATATATATATATATATATATATATATATATATATATATATATATAAAAGTAGGACATAAATTTATACTGTAATAAACTAGAGAAGTAGGAAACCTCCAACAAAATTGAATAAACGGACCATTTTGTTAAATCGGAAATACTCCTGCTTTTCGTTTCATTCGTTTTTTTGTTTTGTTTTTTTCGTTTTTCGGGTCATTCGTTATGATGGCAGCTCGTAAATTCGAAAATTCATAAATTCATAAATTAGAAAATCCAAAAATAAGAAAGAAAATCAGAATATTTGAAAGAATAACTAACTAACTAACTAATAATAATAACCAAATTATTCAGAATTCAATATTATTTTTTTATTGAATTTCGACAAATTTGTTAATTCTTTAGACAATTTTTTCTGAATATTAAATAAATTTGTAAATCCGTAAATTCGAATATTCGAAGATTTGTAAAATAGAATGTTTGAAAATTAGTACATTTTAAAATTCTTAAATTTAAAAATTCGGAAATTCAGAAATGTGAAATTCGAAAATCTGAAAACACCCGAAAATTCAAAAAATCTGAAATAATAACTAACTAATAATAACTTAACTATTACTAACTATTAAATTATAGGTATTGGAATTTCCTTTCAAATTTGGCTGTTAGTGAATGTAACGAATACGAATTTATCTGAAGTTTACGAATTATCCGAAATAACGAATGCTGCATCTACACAAATGGAACAGAATGAATTAATAATACATAATAATAATAATAAAAATGAAAAGTTTCTATTATTATTATTGTTAACTATAGTAATAGTTAAGTTATTAGTTAGTTATTATTTTAGATTTTCGAATTGTCGGGTATTTTCAGATTTTCGAATTTCTGAATTTACAAATTTTTGAATTTACGAATTGTAAAATTTAAGAATTTTCGAATATTCGAATTTACAAATTTTTGAATATTCAAATTTACGAATATTCGGAAAAATGTATTAAAAGGGTTTTCGTTAATTCGGATATTTCCGAATTAACAAATTTGTCGAAATTCAATAAAAAAATAATCTGTAATTCTGAATAATTCAGTTATTATTATTAATTAGTTAGTTAGTTATTCTTTAAAATTTTCGGATTTTCTTTCTTATTTTTGGATTTTCTAATTTAGCAATTTATGAATTTTCTAATTTTCTAATTTACGAATTTACTAATTGCCATCATAACGAATGACCCGCAAAATTAAAAGAAAACAAAAAACTAATAAAACGAAAACGAACAAATTTTTGGGCAGTGCACATGTCTACTCCCTGGTAACAGAGCCCCCCCAGCCATGTATCCCGGGCTCCGCGTGCCCATCTGCGGACCCTGGACCGTCATAGCGGGTGGCGCTGGGTAAAGGGGAGGGAGTAGAGCTGATACATGGCCGCTCTCCTCCCCTCCTTGTTGCTGACCCGGAGAACAACATGTTTGACGTCACTTCCGGGTTCGCGTCTCAGTGTCCCTGGCCAGCATACCCAGGATATGCCTACCCATGAAAACACAGACTGCGATACACATGTTACATATCGCCGCACATGCCAGAGCAAAAGCAATGTTTCTAGCACCAGACCTCCTAGGTAATACTAAACTGACAATCTATAGGAGGCTTTTAAAATGTCGCCTATGGAAAATATAGAATGCTGAATTTTTTCGCCATTTCACAGGCGCACGAAATTTTAAGTTTGACCTGTTGGGTATCAATTTACTTGGTGCAATCTCTTCTTTTAAATTTCATGAAAAAATTAGTTGAGTCAATACGTTTGTGTATCCCAAAATACATTTTTGTGTATTTTTTACTGAATTGTTGCGTTTCCTAGACCTTTGCGGTAATATTGTGTGACATAAAAAATTGGAGCGACCACTATTTTATTTTCTAGGGTATCTGCTATCACAAATTATATAATGGCTGGTGGCGGGGGGGGGGGGTTATGTAATCTTCAGGCATAAAATAACATTTTTTACGAGTGCAAAAAAATTGAAAAAACGACTGGCAGTGAAAGGGTCAATGGACAAATTGCATTACTAGAGTTTATCAGCAGTAGTGCCCCAGGAGAAATGCAAGGCCGCACCTCCTCCAACATCAGCAAAATAAGAGAATGCCTTTATTGTTACTATAGGGCACAAGGCCCCAGGCCCTTTTTTATGTGGCCCTTACACCCAGGGCTTTTTTTTAGCCGGAACTGAGATGTGAAAAGCCTATGAAAGAGGGATGAACCCTGCACACTGTGCATAACACACTCATCAACCCCGCACTCTGTATGTAGAGCACTCCTCAACCCCACTCTCTGTATGTAGAGCACTCCTCAACCCTGCACTCTGTATGTAGCACACCCCTGAACTCTGCATGCTGTACATAGTGCACCCCAGAACCCTGCACGCAGTACATAGAGCACCCATGATTGCTGCACTCTGTAACACAGAGCACCCCTGTACCCTGCACCCTATACATAAGGCATCCCTGAACCCTGCACTCGGTACATAGAGCACCCCTAAACTCTGCACTCTGTACACAGCGCACCTCAAACCCTGCACTCTGTACATAGCGCACCCCTGAACATTGCACTCGGTACATAGAGCACCCATGATTGCTGCACTCTGTAATACAGAGCACCCCTGAACTCTGCACCCTGTACATAGGGCATCCCTGAACCCTGCACTTGGTGCATACAGCACCCCTAAACTCTGCACTCTGTACATAGCGCACCCCTGAACCCTACACTCTGTACATAGCACACCCCTGAACCCTACACTCTGTACATAGCACACCCCTGAACCCTGCACTCGGTACATAGAGCACCCCTGATTGCTGCACTCTGTAACACAGAACAGCACCCCTGAAATCTGTACCCTGTACATAGGGCATCCCTGAACCCTCAATTGGTACATAGATCACCCCTAAACTCTGCACTCTGTACATAGCGCACCCCTGAACCCTGCACTCTGTACATAGCGCACCCCTGAACATTGCACTCGGTACATAGTGCACCCCTGATTGCTGCACTCTGTAACACAGAGCACACCTGAACTCTGCTCCCTGTACATAGGGCATCCCTGAACTCTGCACCCTGTACATAGAGCATCCCTGAACCCTGCACTCGGTACATAGAGCAACCCTGAACTCTGCATGCTGTGCATAAGGCACCCCTGAAACTGCACTCTGTACATAACGCACCCCTGAACTCTTCACTCTAACATAGAGCACCCCTGAACTCTGCACCCTGTACATAGGGGATCCCTGAACACCGTACATAACACTCCTGGTACTTATTGCCCATTTAAGATCCCCCCCCCCACTGTTTGATGCAGTTTGGCGAGGGGGGCGGGGCATGGTTGAGTTCCTGCACCTATTCTCTAAGGAAAAAAAGCCCTGGATAAATTGATCTAGTCTTACAGATACAATTGGCCCTTTGAGGGCAACCATAATGCTAATGGGGCTCGTAACGAAATTGAGTTTGACATCCCTGCTATAGGGCATAAAAAATGCATACGTTACAAAACACATATGCTTTTTATGTAAGTATGTTACATACAGTTAAAAGAAAAAAAAAAACTTCCATTAACTTTTTTGACATACACTTCTCCAGCCATGCATTTCATTAGAGTGCATCTAAAGCAGAGTCCTGAATAACTCACAATGTTATAAATATTATATGCACAAAAATATCTTTTTTTCCTGAGTCTTACCCATGTGTAAGAAATCCTTCTGGACATCTAAAAGCACTTTTGTTCAAAGCTTGTTCTAATCGGTTGATCTCTATTGTAAGGGAAACAAGGAAATTTCATATTTCAGATTCTGAAGAGTGCTGCATGCCACGCTACTCCGAAATCCCCATGTTATGGAAACTTATGAATGGGCAGGTATGCAGGGCAGAAATGCAAAATGATCTAATACTCAGAATGCCTGTGACCCACATATTTGTTTGATGGAGGAATACAGTATACCCGTTCACCGATCGTTCACGCCACAGGCCTGACATATCTTTCACCAGATTTATTAAAGTTGCTCAGAACTCAAAACAAGATTGGCCTTATAGGGAACATCTAGAAATGGTAACTGAGCCTATATAGTACCCGTAGACAGTGGCGGCCGGTGCTCAATATTTTTTGGGGGGGGGGAGTGGCAAACTAATTCAAACCCCCCCTTCCATGGGAGATGGATGGGAATGCGGCGATCGACCCCCCGCAGGAGACCGGCGAGAAGGCGGCGTGTCTCAGGACCCGCTTCCTGATTGGCCGGAAAGAGAATCAGAAAAACAATAGCGAATATTAATTTGCTATTGTCACACCACTGGGTGGGCTCCGGGCGCAGTGCTTGCGCCCCGAGCCCACCCTTTTTTAAAGTCAATTAGAGCCTCAGGCTCTAATCATGTGCTTAAGAAAAAAAAAACCCATTGAAACCCATGCGTCCGGCACCCCGCAGGGTAGAGGGCGGGGAAGGGGCAGAGCTAATCTGAAATTTTGGTGTGGACAGGTTGCTTTAAAAGTTGGATGGGCTTAAGGGATAGGTCTACAGAGTCTACATGCCATTTCAGTTACATTGACAGGGCACCTGGCTCCCCCCCTAGCCATCTGTAGCTGGCACTCACGGAAACTTTCTACCTGCTGCTATTATAAAGTGTTACTAAACCCACAACAGTAAAATCAGTCTGTATATGCAGTACAGCATGCTTGATATACTCACTGTGGAACCTAAGGGGTTATCCTCTACATTGTGTAAAAATGCTGTTTGATTGCATCTTCTCTAATCCTCCCCTTCTTCCACTGTCCCCAATCTATCTGCTGATATAGTACAGAGCCTTGGAGTCAGGCTGCACATGCTCAGTTTGATGTGTATTGCTAGAGAGATTTTACTTTTTCTTAGGAGAGTGCATGTGATCAGCACAGGGCCAATCAGCACTGTCCAGACAGAGGGCCAGAGGTCCTGCAGCCTCATAGGACAATTAGGGGGGGATGAAAACTCCTCCTACAAGCTTTAACCAAACGCTGATGGAAGTCACAAGTCTGCTATATACTGCTGATGAGAAAAGGTATTTAGCAGTTTATATTTACTAAAATAATTGCATTTCCGTGTTCTGTGTACTGTGGGAGAGACCAGATATAGTGAATGCCGAATCACAGTCAGACAAAATGTAAGTGCTATATCACGAAAACAATCACTCGCAGAACCAAAATAGGGAATTGGGGAGGAGGCTAAGGTGAGGGAGGGTGGGAGAAATGTGTCCAATGGTGGCTAGACTTGAACTGATCTTCAGCAAGAACCTCCCACTACCCCATGACTCCCACCCCCTCCAATCAGGTAAGTGCCTTTTTTTTTCTTTATTTAAAACTAAACAAAATCAACATGCATCACTCCTTCTTGTCTGCAAGCCCCATTCATATCATCCTTACCTCAAGCTTCTTATATAGCTCCAAGCTGCGTTCCTTGGAAGAAGACTTGGGAGAAGTCCCTAGCATTGGGAATTAATGTAATGTGCTTGTGCAATGAATAAATACACAAAGAAAAGCAGCAAACACACTATGAAATAGTTTTCATAATCACAATTGATGTAAGTAAACAGTGCTGCGCTAATCAATAAATGTGTCAGTCATTTCCAATAGTGACAAAAGATACAAAAAATGTCCCAAAAACAATTAATTTGATTAACATAAAAGTCCACAACATGTGGACTTTTGTAGATGAAAATACTCCACCCATAAATCTTGAAATAAGTGCCAAGATAGGTCAGGAACCTCCTCCAGGTGGACAGAAATGCAGGCTTACTAAAAAAAAATACGACCCCCTAAAATTAGAGAAGTCATAAAAGGCATGTGTCAAAAGAATTCACACTGTCCAGGTCTCCCCAGCTTCTTCTCAGAGACTCAAGATAACCCCGAAAAAATCCTGTGTTTCCACCTCCAGCCATCAGCCTGCTCAAAAATAAAGGGCAGATGGCCCGAATAGGGTCAAATCCAATAATACCTTTTATTTAAATATAAATATCACTTACAAACATCAACAGAGTAATAGCGTTTTAAAATCAGCTCTGGCTGGTATACAAACAGAATCACGGGTCACTTCCGGTAGCACAATGACGTCAGCTCCTCCCTATGCGTTTCGTGACACGTGACTTCATTGGGAATTGGGAATACAAAAGCAGCTTAAGGGAGGCAGGACAAACCTCCTGATCACACGATCACTGTGAATGGCTGTCACATTGGTCACATAAGTGGCAGCCCATTCTGCTGCATCCCAATCATAAACAGAGATAGGGAGATGTCTATGACAGCTCCGTCACTGTGCTTGGAATGAGCAATGAGTTTGCTCTCAGCACAGAAACCTTAGTCCCTATGCATGCATATGTGCAGTGTGTAGGCGTTAAGGCAAATACTAGGGTGGAAACTTAGTCCCCCTGAGTCATGATTGGCCAAAGGCACCCTGCCTTTGGCCAATTATGACTCTCTTAGCAGAGGGCGCTGTGATTGGCCAAAGCAAGCAGGTCAGGTACATGCTTTGGAGAATCATCATACAGCAATGCACTGCGATCTCACAGTGCATTATTGGGCGTTCCGTGGCGCACAAATTTGCCGGGAATGCCCCATGATATTCGCTGTTCTGCGAACACCCGATGTTCGAGTCAAACTTATGTTCGACCCGAACATCAAGCTCATCCCCGGTATTGACATCATTTTGCTGTTGTAAAAATTCTAAATTAAATAAGGATGAAAAGAAGAGGTCCACTAAACCTATGAGCTATCTCTTCTGACAAATGTCAACATTGTTCAACTGCTAGCCTGGGGGTGGTAATGTACTGACTCCTATGCACATAATATTGATCTATTGTGTCCACAGAACTCACAGGGACAGAAAAGTGCTCAGGTAGCTTCAGTAGCTGCTAGCAAAAACCTTTTAAGTACGGATACTATCTCAACTATATCTACCATACTTTTAATATAACCATATATATCTTACCTTTGGAATTCGTGCATGTTTTCCCCATCTGGCATCTTTCACTAGACTTAAATCCAAAATTTCAGTCTCCTACAAGAAAAACAAAACAAAAAAAAACATGAAGCAGATAGAACGAATATGGATGACTTGTTATTTAAATCTGAACTCCAGGTAAGCAGCCAAATACACATTGAAATGTTTGATGCAAGTTTTAATATAGCAGCTACAATTTACACAGCACTTTACATATTGTACATACATACTGTATACAGTCTCTGCCCTCAAGGGGCTTACAAACTAAGGCAGCCATTCTCAACCAGGGTTCCATGGAATGCCATGGTTCCTCTAGAGCAGTGGTTCTCAACCCTCTAGTGCCGTGACCCCTTGATAAAATTTCCCAAGTTGTGGGGACCCCTAATAGTAAAATTATTTTCGTAGCGTGGGTTGTCAGCACCTAAGGTAAGACATTTGCGCCCCTAACCCATGAACATTTAGCGCTCCTCGAGTTCCTTCCACTCGTATAGTATTAAAACCCCTTATGGTACATTTTAGGATGTACCACTGTTTCTCTTTGTTCTCCTTTCTTTCCCTTTTATCTCTCTGTATCCTAATTTCTCTTTTTTTCCCCCCATCCCTGTCTCTAGCCTTCTTTCTTGTTCTTTCACTTATTCTTTCTCTCCCTTTTTCTTTGTTCCTCCCCCTCTTTTCCTCTCCCTTCCATATATTCTCTATTTTTATTCCTTCTCTTACTCCTTGGTGGTGTGTGTGTGTGTGGGGGGGGGGGGGGGGGGGTGAGTGGCAGTGCTGGTGCGGAGTTGGGATGATTACCAGTGCTGGTGGGGGGATGGGATCAGTGGCAGTGCTGGCAGGGAGTTCTGATCAGCCAACTTGGGTGCTCTTGATCAAGGTCATCTGCTGATCTGAGAACTGTAGTGGGGACTTTTAATGGCAACTCTAATCCCAGGTAGTGTTACTCACTATGTCTCCGACTTTGTGGTGTCTTGCAGCAGTGACACCTATGCAGAAATCAGGAGATAGGGTCCCCTATATCCCCTCCCACTTCACATTCGTCATCAGTCAGCTGACCTCTAGTCTCTACCCCCCAGCCCCGCCGTGAACTGAATGGGCAGCTGCAAAGAGGCTGAATGGGCGGCCATGGGCTCCAGGAACAGCCCAGCTGAAGGCGGCCGCGAAAAGGCTGGGAGAGTGATGCGGGATTCAAGAACAGCCCAGGATTTGGTGACCCCTGACAAATCGTCATTCGACCCCTGAGGGGGTCCCGACCCCCAGGTTGAGAACCACTGCTCTAGAGGTTGCTAGGAGTTCCTTGGCAGACTGACCCCCTATCTGAGGGTGCTTGCATATTTTAAGGCTCTTCACCACTTGTCAGAGTTAGCAGCCTGACACCAATGGTATTTTTAGCTAAATGGTGGCATTCTAACCACTAACATCCGTCTCCAGTGATCACCCTCACAACCACACCTGCGTCCTGTTACTTCTAGCGCCAATTTTTACCATATTAATTGGCTGCTTTCATACATGTGATGAGGCTCACCTCTCCATTTACACTGCCTCAACCCCAGACTCCACTTTGCTCTCCTTTGGTGATAAAGCAGGAGGGTTTTTAGTTACAAAACAGGACTGTGCTGTCCCTCACTGCACATAAGAGGACCCCCTTTTCTGCATGGATTTTTGGGCCACCTGAGTCTTAATCCATGCAGGAAAAAGAGGGTCTGCCATCTTAGGTTTTTCATTTTTCTCAATGTTCTGAGACATAAAAGCAGTTAGTTTCAGTATTTTGCAGCCCCCCCCGGGTTATCCCTTTATGGTATCCCCTGTGCTTTGTCTTGGACATGTAGAAAATTGCATGGCATTGCCACCCTTCATCCTGGTGACATAAAGCATATTTTGAATTTATGGTTTATTTCTTATTGCATTTTAATATAGATCCTTAAATGTGTAATTGGATGCCATCCCCCTGAGGAAGACTTATTCAGTCAAAATGCGTCAGAGCTCTGGGCCTTACGCATCCGGGATCATTGCTCTCAGCTGTGCTCCAAATATATTTGTATCACCTAGAGTGTGAATTTTTTAGGCTTTTTAGATCTCTGGTATTTGTTGTACTGCTTTCCTTGGCTTCAAGCGATCATTTTAATGTTGTTTCATAATAAATACATTCCTATGGCAGTGCAGATCACAGACTGTGGAAGGGAACAGGGAGCTCAAGCACATGGCTGGATAAGGAGGTGAGATCAAGTCTGTGTAAGGCAGCAGTGTGATGCAGAGTGCCAGGGTGGGGTGGGGGGGGGGGTGGGCAGAGAATTGTGTGTATAAGCCATGTAAAATTCATGTTAGTGGTCTGCAGGATTCAAAATTGTGAGTTTAGTGGTCCGTGAGGTCCAAAAGGTTGGCGAACACTTTTCTAAAGCTGCTGTGGAGCCCCAAATCCAGGGGCACTCTATAATGCTGATTGTCACCAGTTCTTACAGTCAATAGGTTAGGTCCACCCCATGTCGCTGCTTCAGCCTTTCTATTGGTAAAAACTAAGACTGGTGCCCTCAATGACCAATAGGGAAGCAGGGTGGTGAGTGGGGATGGGCCTAACATTTTAATCAGTCTTGATTTCTATAGTATTTAGGAAGGTATCTGGCATTTTGTGCAAGCACCTTTGGGTGCCCACATTTATAGCCTGCTGCCAATTGATATGGTTGATGGTGAGCACAGGTTTGCTTTAAATGATGTGTGATATTGGAGCCCGGGATCACCGCCAGCTGCTTGTAAAAGTGACAGTCTTTATTGTACTTGTAAACAATGCAGAAAATAAAACAGCTTACTTCAACAAACAAACACAAAATAGTCCATAACTCTGGTACACTAGAATACAAAAGAATGACTTGCCGCTACTATACTGGTCCCATTCTGGGGTTTTGGGGGTTTCCCATCAGCTTCAGGGGTCCCAAAGAGGAGGCTTTCACAGTTCATCAACCGTGGCTCAATCCCAAACTTAGTTCACCTTGCTCACTCGGGTGTTTCCTGCACTCTCTCTCACAGCCAGGTGTCAACTGTTTCCTCTTTTCTGGATTCTGATGCACCTGGGTTAACCCCCTCAGGACCAAATTCCCTATAATTAGGGTTTGGAAGTTCTTCTCTCCCAAAACTCTTTGAACCTTCAAAAATCCAAGTCCCTAACAAGGACTTTTCCAGAGAGTACTGAAAATCAGTCCTCTCCTCTCCAGCTGGACCACCCCAGAACTCCTCACCCTACATGGGTGAGAACCTATTAGTATTCAACATTGTCTTCGAACTGCCCCCCTTAAAAGGTCCACAGTCCAAATAGTGGGGAAATATACCTGCCGCCCAAGGCCCAGCAATTCAACATAAGGCTTATGGTCGGCACAAGTAAGCTAAGGCTTTTGGGTGGGGCCAGGGTCAAACTCTTTGTCCTTGAGCTTTGGCATGATGGTTGGTAACTAAACCCACTAATGTTCAATGCATATTTTTATATAGTTTTTGCATGAGCATACCTCTGAAAGGGTTAGACCATATAAAAATGATATTTTAGCTAAAGGTGGAGTCAAAAGGACTGATTGACAGCCCTTCCCCTGCTTCATATATCGCCTAGGTTAGCATTCCACTCCTCTTGCTGCAACAGGGTTGTCCCCTGGATCTTTGACAGTTCAGTGGAATTCTCTAAAACATAAAATCAATTGACAATCCAACATAGAGAGTGGGGCTTCTTTCTACTCGTCTTGGTGGGTGTGCAGACCTGGGATCTCAAGCATAGAGACATTGTCTTTAGAGTTCTTGATGCACATAAAAAGCCTTCTAAATATATAATTTTCCAGAAACTGACAGAAAATGAAGTATCATTAGATCCCACCAGATCCTGGACATCTTCACAGATATATATTATTATAAAGTAAAACAGTAGTGTCCTAGACCCACCATAACCCACAAGTTGGCATTGAAGGATTATCAGCACACTGAGGAGGTCCTTCCTTTGCTCTCTCTTCCTGGAAGCATACTCCCCGAGAGTAACCGAGCTCTGATTGGCTCCTGCCTCTCACTTTTCCTAGTCTACAGCAGAGTACAGGTAGCTGACATCAAACCAGATTCACTTACTTCTGCTAGGACTTACACTTAATAATGTTCTTATAAAAACCTGATTAGATTAAATGAGTTGGTTTACTACAACTGGAGAATGCAACATATGGTGCAGCTATACAGCCAATCAGCTTCTAACTTCAGCTTGTTCAATTAAATTTTGGCAAAAAAAAAAACTGGAAGCTGATTGGTTTCTGTGCAGAGCTGCACTAGATTTTGCACTCTCCAGTTTTAGTAAGTCAACCCCAATGTGGTTTTAGCTTTAAGAAGTGGACATCTAATAAAATTATTATGCTTACAAATAATCCTTACTCGTGTTCTGTTTTCAAACTGCTGTACAAGGTAAAACTGTGTTATTTAGAAAGGAGTTTGCAATATGGTCAGCAACTCAATGTCCAATTTCTAATTAAAGGCAATGTATATGGAAAGACTTTCTGCGGGAGTGATTGATTCCATTCTAAATGGAAAACCCTTCACTTGGCTAGACTGTGGTCCTTGTAAATGGGATTGGCAAAGAACCAGTTTTACTTTAAAAATATGTATTGTGGTAGTTTTCCAAGTAACCTTATTGCTTGCTCATCAGTCATGTAGTATAATAGAATATAAAGCTTTAGCTATAGAAAGAAGAACTATTTGTTCATATACAAATGTGAGATTAAAATAGATCTGCAGATCTATGCAGACCAGATAGTTTAGTGATCCTAAACAGTTAGAATGGGGGAGACCTAGAAGTATCTGCAACTGTTATCCTAAGAAGCTGATGGTTCCCCATGGTGTCTCTTAACCAATGGCAGTGATTCTCCTTGGTTACTTCCCTTATTTATGAGCGTGGTTTGGTGTGAGTGAGTGCCCATGTTGACATCACGTATGATCAGGGGTTGCCCATCCATTGTGGGCGCCACGGGTGTCGCCTCCCCTATCCACCACCGCCGCCCTTCCTATCCATGTGCCTGGCCCCTTTCAGGATGCCGGGTGCATGAATTCCTATGGCGGGGGGAGTGTTTTTTGAAGCACCTGATTAGAGCCAGAGGCTCTAATAGGCTTCCAAATAGGGTGGGCGCAGAGCATTGTGACTGTAGACCACCCAGTTGTGTTGCAACAGTGAATAAATATTCGCTGTTGCAACACTGATCCTCCTCCCGGCCAATCAGGAAGTGGGTCTGATACCCGTCCCCCAATTGGCTGAAAGGACAGGCGATCCTATTGAACGTGTAGGAGGAGGGGAGGAGACGCATGACAGAAGCGAGGGCGAGAAGACACAGAAGCCGCTGCCCGATGCCCACCACAGCCTGATGTCCGCCGCTGCCCCGATCCCCGCCAATGCCCGATTTGACTGCCGCTGCTCGATCCCCGCCACTGCCCGATGTGACCGCTGCTGCCAGATCCCCGGCGCTCACTGATGTGCCCGCTGCTGCCCCATCCCCGCCGCTGCCCGATGTGCCCGCCGCCTAGATAGGATAAGTGTTGGTGGCTCGGCAGACAGCGAGGGGAGGGTTGGGTGGATTTGAGATGCCGTGGGGGGTGGTTGTTTGCCACCCTCCCAAACAAAAAACCACCAGCTGCTACTGCGTATGATGAAATGTGTAGGGCGGAGCCACGAAAACACGCCACATATGCGCAATTGCTCATAGTCCAACTTTATCTCTGGAGGAAGATATCCTTTTCGGCGTTCTTTGTACATGCTTTTATATCTGGTTACAATGTAAGTGTGAATTTAATCATTAAACTGTCTGATTTAGCGGTTTTGTCTTTTGTCAAAATTCGGCATATTCGTTCATTCGGAAGCATCTGAACGAACAAAAGACTATTTGACAAATGTTTTTGAAAAAAAAATTCGAGAGAACGGAAATCAGAAAATTTGAAAATCAGAAAGAACGAAAAATCCGAAAATAAGAACGAAAAATTCCAAAATCAGAAAATCAGAAAGAATGAAAATCCGAAAATAAGAAAGAAAATCCAAAAATTCGAAAGAACGAAAAACATTCCGATAATTTTGTTTTTCGTATTTTCTATTATAATTAAATTGTTAACCATTTTTAAAGTTTGTGTTATTATTATTATTCTTTATTATTATTATTATTATTAAAAAAAAATAATAATAATAATAATAATAAAAACTATAATAATAGTTATAAACTGTTAAATTATAGGTATTGGAATTTCCTTTCAAATTTGGCTGTTAGTGACTGTAACGAATACGAATTTATCCAAAGTTACGAATTATCTGAAATAACAAATGCCGATCATAACGAATGATCCGTTAAAATGAAAAAAAAAAAACAATAATACAAAAACCAAAAAAAAAAAGAATTTTACGGCAGTGCACATGTCTACTATATAGAACATTTATTTATCACATCTATTCTCCTGCATATCATGATCCTATGTGGTTGACTTGGATTGCCATGAATTTATTGCTAAAAATTAGGGATGGGCTCAGGTGAGTTCGGATCCTAGTCCCAACCAACCTGAGCAATCCCACCAAGAAGCCGTCACTGCACACCACCAATCATAGGCAGTGAGGCATTTCCCGGCCTGCAGTTGCTCATGACTGGCGGTGTGCAATGACGGCTTCTTGGTTGGATTGCTCGAGTGGTTGGGACTAGGATCCGAACAAGCCTGAGCCCATCCCTACTAACCATAGAGGAGGTTGTGGTTTAACCATTTGATACACTTTTTGGGTTCTTCTATGAAGATTATCCTCTTCCATGGATCCGGCTTTACTGTATAAAAAAAGCATTTACTGACCACTCTTATCAAGGGGTCACAAGCATTTTGGTAAGCCTTGCATGCGAGGGGATGGTGTCACCTTCACTATCTAAGACGTTTCAACCTTCAAATCGACACTGAAAACTTGACTGTTCCCATCAGTCTTTTTTTTTTTTATAATTGAAGTTACACATTTATTATGCTGTATCTTATTCACTGTGATGGTTGGTCATTATCAATCCTTTGGGTATTAATGATAGTTGATGCCACATTTGTTTGAGAATAATTTTTATTCACACAAGCGCTGCACTGTTTTTATTTATGCCTAATATGCTTGCTGTGTCCTCACTAGTAATAGATATACACTTACACTAGATTGTCAAAAGTCTTAGCCTGTAGGGTTCAATATTGAGTTGTCCCACCCTTTGCAGCTATAACAGCTTCAACTCTTCTGGGAAGGTTGTCCACAAGGTTTAGGAGTGTGTCTATGGGAATGTTTGACCATTCTTCCAGAAGCGCATTTGTGAGGTCAGGCACTGATGTTGGACGTGAAGGCCTGGCTCAGAGTCTTCTCGCTAATTCATCCCAAAGGTTTTCTGTCGGGTTGAGGTCAGGACTCTGTGAAGGCCAGTTAAGTTCCTCCACCCAAACTTGCTCATCCATGTCTTTATGGATCTGGCTTTGTGCACTGGTGCGCAGTCATGGTGGAACAGGAAGGGGCCATCTCCAAACCGTTCCCACAAAGTTGGGAAAATGGAATTGTCCAAAATGTCTTGGTATGTTGACGCCTTAAGAGTTCCCTTCACTGGAACTAAGGGGCCAAGGCCAACCCCTGAAAAACAACCCCACACCATAATCCCCCTTCCACAAAATGATTTGGACCAGTGCACAAAGCAAGGTACATAAAGACACGGATGAGCGAGTTTGTGGTGGAAGAACTTGACTGGTGTGTAAAGGCAGGCTTCCCAATACTTCTGAAAATATAGTGTACCTAACATAATGTGCAGACCTTTGGCGAGACGTCACCCTTAAGGCAATGAAGGTCACATAAAAGATGTTCCAGGTCTATTTTTCAGAAAATATTAAATCCATTTGATCTGCACAACAACCAAGGAGCTAGCATTTCCCGAAGCAGAGCTCAGCAATGGCAAGCTCCTTACTTTCTCAGTACATGATCCCTTTAAGCCTATATCAGCAAATAATACCTCAAAGGCTAACACGGAAACGGTTAAACTTGGAAAAAAGTTAATTTATTGAGCTAATATTTGTTCAGATGCCTCGAAAATATTTCTCCTTCTCAGTTCTCCTTCAAGAATCTCGATCTGGAAGCAATTATTATTTTTTTTTATTAAAATGAACTGACAGTATTACTTTTAATCACCAAACAGATCTCAGCATGAAAGAGCACATTAAATTCTAATTTATAAAATCATACGCTATGCTAAACATTCACTGTCACAAAAGGGCACAGAACTATTTCTAGCAGCAAAATAACAAACTAAAAATGCAATGGTAATAATAAATTATCATTGTTCTTGGCATATTGATGCATCTACTAATTAGCCAACAGACACTTAATTCCAAATTCTTCCATTACCAGTGTTTTAAACTCTTTCGAAAAGACCATCATATATACACATACATTATCCATTGCTGAAGAACTACAGTACAAGCCATATTTATTCATCATATGTATTCATATAGCGTTGACAATTTACTGTACATATTGTACATTAATATCAGGCCCATTAAGGAGCTTTCAAGCTAAGGTTCATCTCCCACATGCATACATACACATACTAAGGCCAATTTAGACAGGAGTCAATTAATCTACCAGCATGTCTTTGACGAGTGGGAGGAAACCCACGCAAGCACAGAGAGAACATGCAACTTCACGTAGTGTCCCGAGTAGGATTCAAACCAAGGATCTTTGCTGAATTGCTGCCATTCAGATCTAAAGTCAATAGCAATCATTTTCTCGTGAAGACAGTCAATACCGTCATCTAAAGAGTTCCAAAGAACTCAATAATATATAACATCTGATGGCCTGCTTCTTATTAGCTGCCGTAAGTCTTTCCCGTTGAATTGTGTGTGACCTACTTCATTCTGCTCAGCCCTGGTTCACACCTGAAGCACTTTTCTAAAAGCTCTTGAATATGTGACACAAGTATTCCCATTGTATCTTATACCCATTCACACCTGAATGTTGTGTCAGTAGAAGCTTGTTGCTCGGAGCTTGAAAAAAAAAAATAACATGAACTTCTTTTGGGCAGAGTCTCATGTTTTTGGTCCCCATAGATGCCAATGGGAACACCTGAAGATTGCATGTAAGGTGTTTTTTGGACAATTTCTTGACTTTCCTTCTCCTAGTAGCATCTCATTGGCTAAAACATAAATGGCCAAGCCTTAAAAAAATCCACTTATTCTTTTCTAGCTCTATTTTAAAGCCACCTCGTCATTTTAAAACTGAACACTTATGAATTACACAGGTTCTGAGGCTAATTCATTGCAGATAAGGCACCAAGTGAGTTTATTTACCAACTCAATCAGCCACAGAACCTGTGTAATTCATATGTGTTCGGTTTTAAAGGGATGAGGTGGCATCCCCACCATACTGCGATTATCAAAAGTTATCCTTTTGTAAAAAAAGGCTCTCTGTTATAGAAGCCTCTGGATAGCTACAGTATCTCTACTACAGGTGGTGAGTCCAAACTTTGTTTGCAAGCACTACCACTTTAGGCAGACTTTTCTCATCCAACAAGGACTTTTGTTCTAGATGTTCCTCAATTTAAGAGCATCAAGGAAAAAAGGTGGGACTTTTAAGGCACAATTGTGATAAACTACAAAAGGTATATAAAAAAATAGAATTTTATTCATAACATACAAAAAACATGGGGAGTAGACATGGACATTTAAAAACACATCAGATATAGACATACAACATCTGTAATAACACCATTGGGGGTCCTATCCTGCAGTCTCCTAAGTAATTCTAATACTCATAACAACGCAATATATTCCAGTTAAGAGAAAAGGGTAGACTTCCCCTGGAGAGTTGGAAATTGAAGGGGCACTGCAGGTCTGGTATTCCAAAGTGGTGTATTCTCCAATTGCTCTACATGTTTCACGTTGCCAAAGAACGCTTCATCAGGAGCTAGAGGTTCGATTAGATGAAAAAAAAGCGAAAAGGTAAATATTAACATAGATGAACTGGTTCAATAGATCGCTGGGAGCGATCAGAGGTAAAAGAGTTTCTAAAAAAGATCAGACTGGCAGCAGACAGAGACCGGGGCGTCCCAGGTATATGTAGCATCAAATGATTGTAGGTAAGGGGAAGGCCTGTATGGGCTGCAGTTCCCACAGTGAATGACGGAAGATTCTGGGACTGCACCGTTCTGCTGGGTTGCTGCCTGTTTGGGTATTTATCAAAACCCCGGACTTTTAGCCCATTCGGCAGGAACTGAACATGAAATATAGTAGCAATGTTACTATTGCCACTACATATGACCTCTTCCATCTTCCACTGTTAGTGGTTTTTTAAATGAGCAGTAGCCAAGTACACAAAGAGGCAAGGATAGTGGCTGATAATATTGCCCAAATAGGGCCACATGGCCCTATTTGGGCAACAATATTGAGCAAATATGGCCTTGGCCATATCTGGTCAATGACATCACTGGATTTACATTTAGAGGCAGGGACTTGAGATGTCATTCACAGCAAGTGTAGCGATGGGACTGGACATGCTGCAGGCTGATTATTAAGTGAAAATAAATTGATTTCCCCCGTCCACATTAAAAGTGGCTTAGTCAATTTTTTAAATCGACTTTTGTCAAGCTAGGTGGTGCTTGCAAAGCCACTCACAGCTCAAATTTCAGTCGATTCAGTAGGTAGCTGACAAAATGTGAGCCGTCTATGGCCAGCCTAATAAGAGTGCTACAACAATGGCTGTGGAGACCAAAACATTTTTAATTACTTATATTGATGTCACATAAGATAAAACAGTCAAAGCATTTCTTCGGGAGCTCAGGCATCCCCCCATCATCAGGGTTCAATAACTGCATGGACTGGAATGGTAAAACACTGGAGTTCGCCCAATGCAAAAGGTTTCTGTAAGTGATAATTTAAGGTTACATGAGCCCCCAAAAAATTATTTTATCCTATTTCACTTCAGTATATTGCAAATAAAAACTCTTTTGGATTTGACGACCATTGGTGTGGTGCTCTCATTGCCTTTCTTCACCCAAATTTAACCTTGGGTGTCTCTCAGGGTACCCAGACCCATGAGAGGTGCTCCACAACCAAAGCCAGATAGCTCTACAAATGGACTTTGGCAATGTCAGACCTTAAACAGCAGAAGGTCCATCAGAGAACCACACCAATGGCTGTGAGGTCCAAAAGAGTTTTTATTTTGATTATACTGAAGTGAAATAAGATAAAATAGTCAGTGCTTTGGGGGCTCATACCCATACTTTTTGAGCAAAAAAAAATGTTGATAGAGGTTCTAATTTTTTCTCACTCCAAAAAAAGTTTTTTTCTTTAAAACTGAAGGAGGAAGGTATGTGGGAAAGGGAACTATCAATGTATCATTTAGTGGCAGAGACTTGAGATGTCATTCACAGCAAGTGTAGCGATGGGACTGGACATGCTGCGGGCTGATTAAGTGAAAATAAGTTGATTCCCCCCGTCCACATTAAAAGTGGCTTAGTCAATTTTTTAAATCGACTTCTGTCAAGGAGCTTACAATCTAAGGTCCCTAACTCACATTCATATATTAGGGCCAATTTAGACAGAAGCCAATTAACCTACCAGCATGTCTTTGGAGTCTTATCTTATTTCACTTCAGTATAATGCAAATAAAAAAGCTTTTGGATTCGACGACCACTGGTGTGGTGCTCCCTTTGCCTTTCTTCATCCAAATTGAACCTTGGGTGTCTCTCAGGGTACCCAGACCCATGAGAGGTGCTCCTCAACCAAAGCCAGAAAGCTCCACAAATGGACAAATGGCAATCTCAGGCCTTCAACAGCAGAAGATCCACCAGAGCGCCACACCAATGCTTGTGAGGTCCAAAAGAATTTTTATTTAGATTATACTGAAGTGAAATAAGATAAAACAGTTAATACTTTGGTGGCTCATACCCATACTTTTCGATAAATAATAAAAAGTTTATAGAGGTTCTAATTCTTTCTCACTCCAAAAAAATCTACTGGAGTTTAGCTTTTTCGACTTTTTCTTTAAAACTGAAGGAGGAAGGTATGTGGGAAACTATCAATGTGTCCACAACTTGAATATATATAATTATGTAAATAATTGTGAAATCAATTGTTCTTCTTGAAGAGACCTTGGTAATATTGACAAACCAAGTCTAAATTAACAAGAGGATGTCAGTTTTAATCTCTCAGTTCACATAGCTGAATCAACAGCAAAGCTAATCATAAGCAGCACGACTGTTTTCCAGTTTGTAATATTGCATGATTAAAAGCTGACAAACGAATACTGGTGATTGATGGATCTGGTTTGATAATAAGTGGATTTGCGTTTTAATTGTTAATGCGTATTGTTTTAATATAGCTCCTTATCCCGTATGGTGCTGTAAAATGCAACCAGTAGTTTAATATTTCACTGTCTAAATGTATTTATGTATAATTACAAAAGCCTGCCAAAGAATTCCCTATATTAAGAATGACTGAAAACCAGCATACTCAGTGCTATGTTTAAAGAAATGTACATTTAATTTGCTAATGTGCTGGGTATCATAAACAATTGTAATAAAAAAAAAAAATAAAACAATTGCTTTTAGCTTTTTTTTTTTAATCATTTTTTGTTGATTTCTTATAGTTTTGTTAATCTCCTTTGGTCTCTTTGCAACTATATGTACGCACTCTAGTGATATCCGCATGGAATTTTTTCCTGATGTGACAACAATGGACCATGAGCAATAGAAATTCACCATCTCCAATGCGAGTCCAAAGCTTTATTCAGTGATCTCATTGTTACAGAAGATTGCAACGTTTCAGAGCCATGCAGGGCCACTTCATCAGGTATGTGGCACAGCCATTTCTACAGGAACATGTGCGTTGGGAATAGACAGCGGTCCTAAGACTCCCTGGTCAATCGGGTCTCAGGACCCACTTCCTGATTGGGGCAATCAGGAAGACATTAGCGAATATGAATTTGCTATTGTCACACAACTGGACCCACTCTTTTTTGAAGCCAAATAGAGCCTCAGGCACTTGAAAAAAGGAAAAAAAACATTGGAATCCATGTGTCCAGTACCCTGCATGGAGATTAGGGGGCCGGGCACATGGATTAGGGGGGCTGCGCCCCTAATGGACGGGCCGCCAGTGCTGGAAAAGATAGCTGATGGTGATCCAAGGGCTTCACTACTTTCTGAGTCACTGATCTAGACCAAGACTGTAGATATATTTTACTTTACTTGCTTTGACTTGCAAGCAGACAGTTTCAAATCCCTCATCCTACCCAACCACCCTCTTGTTTATGAAGAACTTTTGCGATGAGTTTGAAGTATGGAGGCAGAGTTGAGAAGAAGCCTCTCTAGTAGTCTTCAAACATCCTATGCGTTTTTTTGTTTCATTTATGAAAGGGAAAACATCTTATTTCCAGAATTTCAAAAGACCCGTTGATTAGAAGTTCTTTTGAAAAAATAAGGCATACTTGATCACCGGTGAGAAGCACCTGGTCTTCCCTGGTCTTCCTCCCGGCTGATCAGGAGGCGGGTTCATGAGACCCGTCCTAAGACTCCGTGGTCACTTCCTGATTGGGGCTGGGAGGAGAATCAGGAAGACATTAGCGAATATTAATTAGTTATTATCACACAACTGGACCCACCCGTTTTTTAAGCCAATTAGAGCCTCAGGCTCTTAAAAAAAAAAAAACCCATTGAAATCCATGTGTCCGGTGCCCTGCATGGAGATTAGAGGGCCGGGCACATGAATTAGGGGGGCTGCGCCCCTAATGGACGGGCCACCACTGCTGGAAAAGATAGCTGATGGTGATCCAAGGGCTTCACTACTTTCTGAGTCACTGATCTAGACCAAGACTGTAGATATATTTTACTTTACTTGCTTTGACTTGCAAGCAGACAGTTTCAAATCCCTCATCCTACCCAACCACCCTCTTGTTTATGAAGAACTTTTGCAATGAGTTTGAAGTATGGAGGCAGAGCTGAGAAGAAGCCTCTCTAGTAGTCTTCAAACATCCTATGCGTTTTTTTGTTTCATTTATGAAAGGGAAAACATCTTATTTCCAGAATTTCAAAAGACCCGTTGATTAGAAGTTCTTTTGAAAAAAATATGGCATACTTGATCACCAGTGAGAAGCACCTGGTCTTCCCTTTTCAAAGTAAACAACCCAAATAAAATATTCACACTGCTTTTAAAGTCTCCAAACCAGTGTTTGTTTCCTTCATAAACCTTTCCATTTATATTTTAATATTTATTGCAAATGCAGTAAAGCATGAATTAAACATTAAAGATCTAATATATATTTTATTCTGCAAAACTTCATATCCTGCACTAGTGGGGAATGAAGCGCAGATTAAAAGCCAAAAAGTTCTTAAACTGTGTCAACGATTCCCTATTTTAACGCATTTAAATTCTGAAAGGTCCTTGGAGAAGAACTTAAAAAGAATAGAAAATATGAACTGGGGATTAGAAGGACAAAAATAACATTCACTCTGTATTTTTTTTTTTTTTAGTTTTCCTTGCCCTGGGTCCCTTTGTTCATTTAAATAAATATGTCATAGTAAGCAAATAAAAACGGAATTTCAACAGTATTTTGTGCTAATTAGCGTTCCCTAAGAATAGTGGTTTAAATAATGATCTTTGTAATATATATATTACATTGCTAAAGAAATACAAATTAAAAAAATTATATATATACAGTACATATACATATATAAAATTTTAAACCTTTTATTATACTTATTTATTATACGTAAAGCCCAGCTGAAATACAATATAAAATAATTAGCTATTTATTCTATTTAAAGCCCAAGTGAAATACAATATAAAATAATTAGCTATTTATTGTATTTAAAGCCCAAGTGAAATACAATATAAAATAATTAGCTATTTATTGTATTTAAAGCCCGAGTGAAATACAATATTAAATAATTAGCTAAAATGAGGACAACTGAATAGATTGCAGAATAAAATCCTTATTTATTACACAAATTTTTATACTGATTTAAACTACTTATACCTAAAGGGTAACCACTTTCGTAGGAAAAAAAATTAGCAATTAAAAAAAAAATAGAATATTATTATAATGTAAACAATTGCGACAAGTCATTTTGTAACTGAATGTTACAATGTTACAGTGAATGTTGAATGTTAATGAGGCTGCAAATGGGCACGGTGAGGCTGCAAATGGGCACAGTGAGGCTGCAGATGGGTATTGTTTACCCAGTAGCTGCTGCATTTTCCCACCCTAGGCTTATACTGGAGTCAATACGTTTTCCCAGTTTCTTGTAGTAAAATTAGCTGCCTTGGCTTTATATTCGGGTCGGCCTATACTCGAGTATATACGGCTAATTTGCATCTCGGTGTGCAGCATTTCTGCTGCTGGTACAACTGACAAGCCAAACCAGCACCTGAGATGTGATGGCGGATCTCGCCTGGAGCGTCATAAGAAATATTTGACGCTTTGCTACAGGCTGATGTTTGTCTTTTTCTCTTCTCCTAAGTCACCTGATACTTGGTTGACATTGCCATCATGACTTCTCTGGTGTCCAGCATGGTTATGTGTTTTCCCTTTAAACAAGCCTACTCTTCCTGCAATCATCTTCCCCTCAATCTAGACTTTGGGAGAAGTTTGTTTCAAGTTATGCAAAGCAGATGTTTATTAAATATTGATGAAACAGAATTAAAGATATGCGGATATGTAAAAAATGCATAATTCAGCTGTCTAAAGAACGCATCCACGCTGAAGTCATCTAAGCCCACAGCGAGGAACAATTAGCTGTCCAGATTTCAGTTTTTGTCCTGCCACCTGCGCAAGTGCGGCACGTTCCACACTTCTGTAACTAACAATAAGAGTAATGAGCCTCAGCTATACAAATGGAACAACAATCTGGAGATATACAGAACGTGTTTGTAAAGAGCAGATTTCATCTGGTCCATAAAGACCTCAGAAAAGAGTCTTTGAGAGAAATTGCTAAATTATTGCAGGGGCTGAATTGTTGATGGATAAAAGCAGCATGCTACCTAAGGCCCCATGCACATGGACACTTAGCAGCCTCTATGTGCTCAGACATAAAATCCCCAGTGTCTTTCAGAGCCCTGGAAGTGGCACATGCCAATACAAGTGAATGGCTGTACACACCGTGTTTGGACAAATACTGATGACTACCGATGGGTGTGTACTGTGCTTCTCCCCGACCTTGAAAGTGCCACATTTGGCGAGAAGCACTATATGTGCATGTGTGGGTAAATGCTGATGCAGAAGTCGTCAATGGTTACCGGAGCACGTCCGTGTACAGCCATTCACTTGTACTCATGGCTGAACACGGCACGTCTGGCTCCCTGGGCAGTGTCAGGAATTTTACTCTTCATGCAACCCTGGCACCCTCACCCCCCAAGTAACAGCACAAAGCCAATCACAAAATCCTAGCTCTGTGTCAACCCCCAAGTAATAGCACAGAACCAATCATCAATTCCTAGAGCTGTGTCCACCCCCAAGTAACAGCACAGAGCCAATCATCAAATTATAAGCACTATGCCCACCCCCAAGTAACAGCACAGAACCAATCATCAAATCCTAGCACTGTGCCCACCCCCAAGTAACAGCACAGAGCCAATCATCAAATTTTAAGCACTATGCCCACCCCCAAGTAACAGCACAGAACCAATCATCAAATCCTAGCACTGTGCCCACCCCCAAGTAACAGCACAGAACCAATCATCAAATCCTAGCGCTGTGTCCACCCCCAAGTAACAGCAGAGAACGAATCATCAAATCCTAGCACTGTGCCCACCCCCAAGTAACAGCACAGAACCAATCATCAAATCCTAGCACCCCCAAATATCGCGTAGGGGGAGATTTACTAATGCTGGAGCACACAGAATCTGGTGCAGCTGTGCATAGTAACCTGCTTTTAAGTTTTAATGTTAAAGCTTAATTGAAGCTGAAGTTAAAAGCTGATTGGTTACTATGCCCAGCTGCACAAGATTCAGTGTGTACACCAGTTTTAGTAAATCTCCCCCATAAAGTCAATCACCAAATCCTTTGGACTGTGTCCACCCTCAAATAACATTCCAGAGCCAAATCACCAAATCCTAGCACCTTGCCCAAGTAACAGCACAGAGCCAATTACCAAATCCCAGCACTGTGCCTGCCCCCAAGTAATAGCAAAGAACCAATCATCAAACCTTAGCGCTGTGTCCACCCCCAAGTAACAGCACAGAACCAATCATCAAACTCTAGCGCTGTGTCCACCCCCAAGTAACAGCACAGAACCAATAATCAAATCCTAGTGTTGTGTCCACCCCCAAGTAACATCCCAGAACCAATGATCAAATCCTAGCACTGTGCCCACCCCCACATAACAGCACAGAGCCAGTTACAAAATCCTAGTGCTGTGCCCACCCCCAAGTAACAGCACAGAACCAATCATCAAATCCTAGCACTGTGCCCACTCCCAAGTAACAGCACAGAGCCAATTACCAAATCCTTGCACTTTCTCCACCCCCAAGTAACAGCATAGAGCCAATCACCATGTACTATCATTGTGTCCACCCCCAAATAACAGCATAAAGCCAATTACCAAATCCTTGCACTTTGGACATCCCCAAGTAACAACACAGAACCATCAAACAATCCTTGAACTGTGTCCACCCCCAAGTAACAGCATAGAGCCAATTACCATGTACTAGCATTGTGTCCACCCCCAAATAACAGCATAAAGCCAATCACCAAATCCTTGCACTGTGTCCACCAAAAGTGAACCACTCTAATGTCTCATGTGCTCCTGCTGAGTGAAAGAATGGGAAAAAAAGATGAGTATGTGCTGCTAGGGATGGGAGGAATAAAGCAAACCTGGTGCTTTGCCCTGCTGGTCTTGGCTAGTGACCTCTCTAAACAGATGTAATAAGAACGCAAGTATAATTATCTCCAACTATAACTAAAAGATCACTTTGGCTGATCGATTCACCTGGTAATTTGTCTTTTTTTTTCCTTTAGCTGAGTGACATTACATAAGAAACCATCAGCCATGAAGTGGCAGCCGACGTTACAAGATCCCTAGGTGAAGATAAAAGCAGGATTTCCTTTTCAGCACAGGAAAATAAACAAGCTTGAGATTTTTCCTTGCTGAATTTTCTTCATGCTCCGGAGGAGGCAGTAAGAAAAAAAAAAGGAAAAAGAGAAATTCGTCTGGGTAGAACGAGCGCTGCACACTGATTATAACTTTCTCTCCTGACTGCTTTAGTTATATTCCAACTGCGTTGTTCCTAACGTCTTTCAGCACCGCTCACCCATCAAATATACACATTTCCTTCTGCAGTCTGAAACTTGCAAGGGGCTAGAAGAGGACAATGGCTCATGGCTGGTGTACAAATGTGGACATTGCTGGCTTCTACGAGGTCACCAGAAACTCGTCAATTGATTATTTTTCGTGCATAACATTGGCATTTGAAAAAAATTCTAAGCACTGTTTGCATCAAAACTTACTTCAACAAAAATCTTCCTATAAGACGATATGTGCAGTTAGCATATTTTAGGCATGGTATGTATTCTATTATGTAGACATCTAATTGCCCAGGGACTGCTGTTGAGTACCACCATCTTGGATTTGATGTTGGTCAACCCAGCAGACTCAGAGCTGTCAGTCAACTGACCCTCTATAACAGAGATCTCCAAACTTTCCAGTATAAGGGCCAAATCATATATTCTACAAATAATCGGAATAAAGGGCCCCATTAGGGTCCACCTTAAATTAGAGTCCCCATCAGAGTCCACCTTACATCACAGTGCCCATCAAAGTCCTCCTTGCATCACAGTCCCCATCAGCATCCCCCTTACATCAGGGTCCACATCTGAGTCCCCATTAGAGGCCACCTTTCTTTAGGGGCTGCCTAAAAGTCCTCCTTACATTACAGTCCCTATCAGAATCCCCCTTACATCAGGGTCCCCATTACAGTCTCCCTCAAATCAAAGTCCCCATTAAAGTCCACCTTACATAAAGGTCCCTATCAGAGTCCTCCTTACAATATGGTAGACAAGCGCACTGCCGAAAAAATGTGTTCGTTTTAGTTTTTTTTTGTTTGTTTTTTTTGTTTTTTGGGTCATTCGTTATGATCGCAATTCGTAAATTAGAAAATTCGTAAATTCGTAAATTTGAAAATACGAAAATAAGAAAGAAAATCCAAAAATTCGAAAGAATAACTAACTAACTAATAATAACTAACTAATAAATTATAGGTATTGGAATTTCCTTTCAAATTTAGCTGTTAGTGAACGTAACGAATACGAATTCATCCGCAGTTACGAATTATCCAAAATAACGAATGTCGCATCTAAACAAATGGAACAGAACAAATTAATAATAAATAATAATAATAAAACCTTTTTGAATATTATTATTGTTATTTATTATTATTAATTTGTTAAATTACATTCTTTAATACCACCAAAAGAAAGCTCTATGGCCCGGATCACACTAGTGGGATGCGAGAACCCTGCGATTCCAGTGCTGGTCCCCGCATCGCACCTGAATCGCACAGGGGTTCTATAATCAGTAAACCGCTGCGGGTGTCCAGGTAAAGTTAATGACACCCCCCAGATCGGTTCTCAGATCGCAGTGAAATGGTGCAGGAATCGGATCGCATGGGTGTGAACATCCGATTCCAGTGCGGACCAAAAAAAAAACAGTTCCTGCACCATTTTGTTGCGAATGCGATGCGATTTCAGCCACACAGTTTGTGTGGCTGAAATTGCATCGCACAGACATCGCATGTGATCTGCACAGCAATGCGGTTGCGAATCACATGCAATGTCTGGCATCGCACTAGTGTGAACCGGGCCTATTTGTGGGGAAAGCAGCGTTGCATGACCGCGCAATTGTCAGTTAAAGTAACGCAGTGGTCAGGAAGGGGGGTAAATCTTTCGGGAGTCAAGGGGTATAAAATATTTTTTTTAATTTCTGCTATAAGCCACATTCAATAAAAACTTTAAAAAAAATCAAGTTGCTTGCATAAATTTAGGCCAATATGTATTCTGCTACATATTTTTGGTAAAAAAAAAATTGCAGCAAGCATATATTGATTGGTTTGCGCAAAAGTGAAAGAGTCTACGAACTATGGGATATATACCAGAATTGTTTTTATATACTGTTAATGGCCATGATCAGCGGGACTGCGATATTGCAGCGGACACTAACTGACACTTTTGACACCTTGTGGGAACCAGTGACACTAATACAGTGATCAGTGCTAAAAATATGCACTGTCACTGTACTAATGAAACTGGCTGAGAAGGGGTTAAATATCTAGGGCGATCAAAGGGTTAAATGTGTGCCCAACCAGTGTTTATGTGTACACAGTGTTCTGCTTTTACTAAGTGAAGTGAAGGATTTTGATTCCCTTTGCAGGGAATCAAAATCCATCACTTTTTCACTGGGAGGACAAAGATCTGCCTTGTTTACATAGGCAGAGCTCTGTTCTGTGTCTCTCCATCCATTGGCCGGCACCTGCTGATTGGCTTCTGCTGTGTCTAATCACAGCACAGCCGGGTTGCCCTACCCAGAAGTGCCAGATCACTTACTAGGTACGCAGTGCCGGGACAAGGTCATCTAGAGCCAGGGGCGGACATGGCAAACCACCCCCCCACCCCCCCAAAATGCATGAGTATAAATTCCTCCAACACAAATCAGCCCCCCTTTCCAGCACAAATCTCTACCCCTCCATCCCCCTAATTCCCCCAACACAAATGCCCCTTCCCACAAAGAGACACCCCTCCTAGCACAAATCTTCTACCCCTCAAATTTCCCCTCTGAGTACACATCACCCCCCCCCCCAAACAAAAATATCCACCCCTAGCACAATCCTCCTCCACCCTTCACCATATCACCTCTGCTAGCACAAAACCCCCCACAAACCCTCTTCTTCCCACCCCCCAATACAAACCCCCCCTAAATCACCACACCTAGCAATTTTTACCCCCTGCCGCCCCCCAAATTGCCCCTCCCAACACAAACCCCCTCTCCTTCAATCTCCCAGCAGTGCCTCTCCACCTCACATGAAACCACAGTGCCCAGGGCAGCTTCCCCTCCTGCCCACCCCTTTGTCCCGGCCCTGTAAGTACGTGATCTGGCACAGAACAGCTGCTCAGCCGCCGTACATCTAAGTGATGCTGTCGGTAAGCGGTTAAAGGATAAGATCACCTTTGGAACATGTTACATGTGGCTCTATAGTATTCCCTGTATTTCGGGTGTAACATGTAACACGTTCCAGCACACCCCTCACCCCCTGCCCCCCCCCCCCTCTCCAGTGACAGTAGGTGTGGGCTCAGGGGGGGCATCATTTTAGGTCACCCATGCTTTGCCCCTTTTTGACAATGACATAAAGGGGAGGGGCTTAATCATTATCACATAAAGTGCAGGCATGTGCCCATCAATTGCAGCCCCATTGTGCCCATCAAATGTAGCCTGTACAGTATGGAGGGTGTACAGTATGTGTATATAGAGGGGGTGGATGGTATTAGTATAGGTATAGTACAGGAAGGAGGGTGGGTGTATATAACTGTATACCGGATAGATGATGTATATCTGCAGTCAGTGATGATGGAGGAAGGGCTCTATATACAGGAAGGAAGGTGGGTATATACAGCTACCTGTATATAGAGACCTTTCTCCATCATCACTGACTGCAGATATACATCATCGGTCCTGTATACAGCTATATAAACAGGACAGATGCTGTATATCTGCAGTCAGTGATGATGGGGGAATACAGGAAGGAAGATGGGTGTATATAGCTGTATACAGGACAGGACAGATGATATGACCTTTCCTATATCTGGCACCCCCCCTTCACTGATCATACCTGTATGCACTCAGCTGCTCCCTTAATCTTTATATATGTCAGCCCCCCCCCCACACACACATCTGTAAGCACACACACAGCTCTGCCCCCCCTGTACACAAACAGCCTCCTCCCTTCACTTGTGCTCACAGCCTCCCCTTGAAAGGTGGTCCTCCTTCTCCCGGGTCCTGTTTCCACATGTCCCTGTGAAAATGCAACAGGCAGCAAAGCAAACACGAGGGGCGCACATACAGGAAGCAGCCAGAGGTGGCAGTAAAGAGCTCTTCAGTGACTCTGATCTGCAGCAGCTGTGGAGCCGACTCGCACAAACCCAGAGAGCCAGCACAGCTACAGATGCGGCCACTGCAGACCCTTGCCGATTCCGGGGGGGGGTCACTCACCCCCCCTTGCCCCCAACCCACGGACGCCCATGGGTGGATTCTTCTTCTCTGACACATTTTGAATCAGCGTGTCCGTGCTGGGCTAGGGTTGCCACCTTTTCTTCAAGCCAAACCCGAACACTTTGGTGGCCTGGGACACCTTTGAGTGCCCCAAAAAGAATAGTAATGCAGTGCGCATAGCATGCCAAAGGGAACAGTGGGTGTGGCCAAATTGCTCTTGCTGACATCATCGCCCTTCTCCCCAGTGATGCCGAACCTGCCCCCAAACAGCTGCCCACAGCTCCCGGACAGCAAAAAATTTGTGTGGAACTGTCCTGGTTACTTTGGGAGCCACAGCCTGGTCTGAATAATGTGTCTGGGTTTCAATCCACCTGAAACCCGGACACATGACTCAAAACCAGGACTGTCCAGCTGAATCCCGGAAAGGTGGCAACCCTAGTGTTGGGCTCCTCCAGCAAAACCACCACATTCATTCACAGAGATCTGATAATGAATATACTACAAGTCCCATCTGCCACCGCACCAGATGGCCTGTAGTTCTCAATGGACTACCAGCTGATCAGCGCGCTTGTAGTTCATTCACTCTTCATTCACTGTTCTAATTGAAAGCCCATACAGAGGTATAGGCAGAACGCTGGAAGGAGAGTATGCAGGAGCCTTGACATCGCACCCATGATCTGCTGTGATCAAGGCCGGGACAAGGGGAGGGCAGAAGGGGGTGGCTGCCCCGGGCACAGTGTGTATTGTAGGGATAGGGGCCCAGCAAGTTCCTTCTACTATAAGACTGACAGGAGTAGTGACAGCGGCATCACTACTTCTGTCAGCCCAGCGCTGGAAGCGGCAGGGAGAGGAGGAGAGAGTCAGGAGGAGGTGCGTGCTGTGCTCTCTCTCTCTCCCCCTCCTCCTTATAAGCTTGTACATAATGAAGGGGAAGGGGGGGGCTGCAATTTGGCATCTTTGCTTTGGACATTGGATGATCTTGCACTGGCTGTGATGTACATTTTTTTCTGCAAAAATATGTGCATTTACATAGTTGCCAACATTTAAAAAAAATGTATAGGGACACTTTTTTGTCTGTAGGCGGAGTCTAAGTATAATTAGGGGTGGGGCATTTGTTTGTATAGCGTGGAAAGAAAATGGGTGTGGTTTAAACTAAATATTGGGTGTGGCTCAAATTGGTGTGGTTAGAGTCTGAGATGAACGAGGGATGGAGGGAGAAAGAAAGAGAGAAAGAGAGAGGAAGTGAGAGAGAGAAAGAAAGAAAGAGATATGGAGGGAAGGAGAGAGAAGGAAGGAAAGAAAGAGGGATGGAGGGACAGCAGGCCCAGATCCTACACCACAATAGAAATATGTGTATTCCAGAAAGTTTAACAATCAGCAGATAAAGATACTCCAAACACCTGGTGTCTTGGCACCATGGTTATTGGCACTCAATCGTCTTGGCACCATGGTTGTTATGGTGTCAGGATGATTGAAGCGCATTATTTCTATTATTACATTGTAATATAAAACACCAGCGCCAGCCTCTAGCGGCGGCTCTGGTGATTCTTAGGGAGTCGGGACAAATGCCAATTTCCATGATTTTTCCCGGGGACAACGTAAAAACGGGACAAGGGTCTAAATCCTGTGAAAATCGGGACTGTTGGCATGTATGTAATTATTATTTTTTTCCCTAAAATGGGAACTGGTATACACCACATCTAAGAGATGGGATAAGCTGCAATATATTACATTTCTGTTTTTGGGTTTAAAGTGATTCTAAAGCTTTGTTTATTTAAAAAAAATTAACAAACATGTCATACTTACCTCCACTGTGCAGCTCGTTTTGCACAGAGTGGCCCCAAACCGGGTCCGCCGGCGGTTCTCCTGGCTCCTCCCCGCATAAGATAACTCCCGGGGGGGGTTACCTTGCGGGCACGCTCCCGAGTCCGCCATCCGGCGCCCATAGCCGCTCAATGTATGACTTGGCCCCGCCCCCAGCGCCCGCGTCATTGGATTTGATTGACAGCAGCGGGAGCCAATGACTGCGCTGCTATCAATCTATCCAATCGTGAGCTGAGAATCCCCGGCAGAGGAAGAGCGCGTCCCCGCCGGATGAAGTTCCAGGGCTCAGGTAAGTAAAAAGGGGGGGGTTGGGGGGGGCATTTTCTCACCTTAATGCATAGGATGCATTAAGGTGAAAAAACACGAGGGTTTACACCCCCTTTAATAGCACTTTAACACAGAAAAGTGGGTATTCAACTGCGTCCTTCACAGGGTGCTGACAGTTTATTTTTATTTTTTTTATTATTACTTTTTACTATGCTGACAAGGTCACTTTATAACACTAGAGAACAACATACAGCATATGGTAAATGGCAGCTTGGAAAAAAAAATTACCCTGAACACCTGCACTTGCCTTGGAGCGTGTTCTGTAAATCTCCATGCATTGAGCGGGATTAAACAGCCCCAGCCTGGTAAATGGCGGACATGCGAAGTGTGAATAACACATCTTCAATCGTCATTACCAGGAAATGTATATTGTTAATGCATTTTTTATTAAATTTGATGGTAACACAGTCTCATTCTATCTACATTCCTTTCTTAAACTGTCCTTTCCTGTATTTTGAAATTCCATTTCCCTAAAGTGGCTTCCAATCCCCTGACTTCTATTACATTGTATTTCATTTTTTTTTTTTTTTAATGTTGATTGTGAAACTCACTACTGCATTATAGAATGTGGTGACTTCTGAATGATGTTCATCACAAGGAGGAATGAAAAAATATGATTTCAGTATTTTCTTAACTCATGCACTATATTCCCTTTTCAGAGGGTATTTTACCATTCATCTTTATTCGTAGTTAACAATTTAACCGCTTATCCCTTTCATGCCTAAGCCTATTTCTGACATTTGTTGCTTACAAGTTAAAATCAGCATTTTTTTTCTAGAAAATTACTTGGAACACCCAAACATTATATATATATATATATATATATATATATATATATATATATATATATATATTTTTTTAGCAAAAACCTTTAGAATAAAATGGCGATTGTTGCAATATTTTATGTCACACGGTATTTGCACAGCGTCTTTCAAACGCAATTTTTTGGGAAAAAAAAAACATTTTAATGAATTAAATTAACCTAAACAGTATAGTTAGCCCAATTTTTTACATAATGTGAAAGATGATGTTATTCCGAGTAAATGGATACCTAACATGTCATGCTTTGAAATTGTGCACACTCGTGGAATGGTCGACAAACTACCGTACCTAAAAATCTCCATAGGCGAAGAAAAAAACACTTTAATGAATTTAAAAAAAAAACTAAACAGTAAAGTTAGCCCAATTGTTTTACATAATGTGAAAGATGATGTTATGCCGAGTAAATAGATACCTAACATGTCATGCTTTGAAATTGCGCACACTCGTGGAACGGTCAACAAACTACCGTACCTAAAAATCTCCATAGGCGACACTATAAAAAGATGTAACGGTTACCAGGTTAGTTACAGAGGAGGTCTTTTGCTAGAATTATTGTTCTCACTCTGACAAATCACATGTGTTATTTGAACACCGTTTACATTTGCAGGTGCGACTTACGTATGCATTTTCTTCGCTGCGCGAGTTCGTGGGGACGGAGGGCACTTTAAAAATTGTATTTATTTAATTTCTTATTTATTTGGTTTTTTTTACATTGTCCCTTTAAAAAAAAAATTCTGATCACTTTTATTTTTGTCACAAGGAATGTAAACATCCCTTGTGACAGTAATAGGCAGGGACAGGTACTCTTTATGGAGGGATCGGGGGGACCCCAAACCCCTCCTTTTGCACTTAAAAGTATTCAGATCGGCAAAACTGGTGATTCTGAATACTGTAATTTCTTCAAAATCGGCACCATTGGCAGCCGAGTAAACCGGAAGTGACGTTGCTTCCAAGATTTTACATCGGAGACTCGATCAGAGCCGAATCGTTCTTTGCTTCGAGTCTCAGCCTAGGTGGCGGACATGCCGGATCGTGGTTCAGGTCTCCCGGTGGGGCGGAAGGCTCGAGAAGAGCGGCGGAAGGTGACGGGAGGGGGGGACGTCCCCTCCCGCTCCTTTAGGATAACAGCCGAGCAGCATTTAGGCGCATTGGCCCCTAGTGGCCAAAAGGCGAAGCGACGTTACATAACGTCGTTTCGCCCAGCTGTGCCATTCTGCCGCAGTAAAACTGCGGCTGGTCGGCAAGCAGTTTAAGTGGTTGTAAACCCCCCTGAGACATTTTTTCATATAGGTAAGCCTATAATAAGGCTTACCTATATGTACTGAAAATATCTCCTAAACGTGCGCCATTTAGGAGATATTTACCTTGTAGTGCGCCGATGATGTCTTCGGCACATGAGCAGTGAAGAAACGACCCTCCGTGCCGTTTCCTCCCCAGCGTGCACCGTGAAGGAAGAGCTGTGAAGATGGATGCTTCCACCAGCGGGGACAGCGTGGGCTTCGTTTGCAGGTAAGTGCCACATAATGGGCTAGTATGTGATGCATACTAGCCCATTCTGCTTTTACTTTGCAGGGAAATAAAGAGGAAGTAAAACCCATCAGGGTTTACTTCCTCTTGAAGTGGTTAAACTGACCTCATTTGCAGACTGAAGTTCATCCTTTTGATCTCTAAAAGAACAGATACAATGTTTCTTTTTATCTCTCTTTCAGTAGCTGCTTTTTTTTTTTGACAGCTGTGAGCAGGAGAACTGCTCTGCACTTGTTACATGAATCGTGGAAATTGGGGTTGAATCGAGATCACGTTTTTTTGTTAATTAATCGCGTAGCGCAATTGTTTATTTTATTTTACTTTATTTTGTGTTTTTACTTTTTTGATACTTTTTTGGTACTTTTGTACTGCATTTAAATGAAAAAAGCTTTTCTAATATCCTCAGATTGAGCATAAAGGGGAATTAGGAGACATGCTAAATAGCAGCATCTGGGGAGGTTAAGGTGATCTAGATTTGAGACTTCCTCCATGCCCCTTTTTACGGGGAACCCTACCGGGGTTCCCTCAGCCATTGCACACAAACTTCTTGTTTCAGTGCTATAGTTGAAAATGAAATAGTTATCTCCTTAAAGCGGAACTTCAGTCATTTTTTCATCTTTCCATCTATCAAATCCTCTGCCCTTGTTGTTGTTTTAACTTTGGATAGTAAAACATTTTTTTTTCTGCCAGTAAATCCCTTGTACAGCCCACTTCCTGTTTCTTGTCTGGTCATTAGCCTAGGCTTATGACATCATGCACAGCTCTCTCTCTCACTCTCGTGAGAGTTTGCCAGAAAGGGAGGGGGGGGGACATAAGAGGGCCAATGAGAGCTGCAGAGCTGGAGGTGTGCCTCTGTGTGTCTGTATAAGGAAGTGAGCAGGCAGCAGCTTCAGCTGCCCACAGTTAAAATGGCTGCAGCCAGACTCAGTGGAGGGAGATTTCTGCAGCATATTTGGCAAGTACAGAATCACAGTATATATAAAATAATATGCAAAGTGGTTGGAGGGGAAGCTTTAAAATGTCAAAGATGTTTTTATTACAAATTATGTGAGCAGACTGCAGTTCCTCTTTAAGGTGATCTAGACCTTAGACTTCCTCCATGCCCCCTGTGACAGACCTAGCTGGGACAGAGGCTTTTGGAGGGGACTGAATGCTAGCCTCCTGCCTACCGACTATGGGCCCTGGCATTTGGGGAAGCTACAAGCATTTAGGAAGATATGCTGTTATGTAATGCAAAAGGACATTATTAAGGAGGCCATGATGGTCTCTGCATGCTTGGGACTCACATTGCAGATGTATGTGAAAGGAATGCTGATTAATGAGATCTGGAAAGCCCTGGGTCTCCTGTTGTTTACTTCTAATGCCGCGTACACACGGTCGGACTTTTCGGCTACAAAAGTCCGACAGCCTGTCCGAAAGACTTTCGACAGACTTTTAGCGGACTTTTGGCGGACTTGCGGCAGACTTTCTTACGAACGGACTTGCCTACATACGATCACACAAAAGTCCGACGGATTCGTACGTAATGACGTACACCGGACTAAAATAAGGAAGTTGATAGCCAGTAGCCAATAGCTGCCCTAGCGTGGGTTTTTGCCCGTCGGACTAGCACACAAACGAGCGGATTTCTAAGTCCGGCGTAGTTACGACGTAAAGATTTGAAGCATTTTACAAATCTATAGTCCGTCAGATTTGCGGCTGGAAAAGTCCGCTGAAAGTCTGGGGAAGCCCACACACGATTGGATTGTCAGCAGGCTTTAGTCCGTCGGCGTCCGTCGGACTTTTGTAGACGAAAAGTCCGACGGTGTGTACGTGGCATAAGAGTATTTCACCCATTGTTGTTTGTGCTAATTAACTTTGCTATTGTATGAAGGAGTTCTGTGTTGATAATGTTGATTGTGTCTTCTGAACTTAAAGACGGCAAGTCTGTCCTAAAGGTCATGTCTCTTAGTCACGTAGGCTGTCTAAAGGATTAGATAATTAGCTCATGGCAATTAGGTTTCTGGTTACAGTTTGTCATCCTGCTGTATATATTTGTGTGAAATCTCAAATAAAAGGGTATTCCTGATGTACTCCAAGACTGGTGTGGTCTGATGTTTTACCCTACACTGTGCTGCGACTAGTGAATGGGAAAGCTAAGGGGTCTTGGATTGTGTGGTATCGGACAGAGGAAGCATTTACGGCGGACATCGAGTACGGGGGTCCGTCACACCACCTTTATGGGGAACCCTACCGGGTCTCCCTCAGCCATTGTACATAGACGTCTTGTTTCAGTGCTATAGTTGGACATGAAATAGTCATCTCCTTGAAGGCTGACGGAAGATTACAGACAAGGGGTAAACTGTAAAAAAAAAGATTGATTCTGTAGTGCCGTCCAGACCCATAGAAGAAGGATAGCACGATAATATTAGGTAACATTTTATTCCTATCATTATATTCACCTTTACCAGTTGGTCTGTGTTGGAATAAGTACAAGAAACTATGTGACATATAATGCATGTTAAATACCTAATTTTCAATAATTATTTTCTACAGTCCCGTAAAAAAAGTCAAAAAGTGCTGGTGTCACTTTGCTCACTTTGAAGAAGATTAAGTTAGTGTTTGATCAATGACTTTGTATTTGTTTTCCTTCTACAGTCTTTTTATAGACTCTATTTATAGCCTTCCTAGTTACACATAAATGGAAACAAAGCAGTCAAGGTTACTCTTTACACCGGAGCTATTTTCATATCTCCGGCATCTCACAGGCCTGACTACCTTCCTCTTCCACTGTCTGGCATGCAGGACCTCAGTTCCCACCCCGCAGGGCTTTCTATAGCACAGACCCGCCGCTATCCTAACGCATTATCGCTTATTTATTTTCTTTAGTCTACTAATGCCTAACTAACCACCTCCAAGGCTACCTGTATGGTGAGGAACCATTGACGTGAAGGGGGCTGTCCAAATACAAATATACTATATTGTCAAAAGTCCACAGCGGTGTCCTAAAACATTAAATGGTCAAACCTTATACAAATTAGTTATCAACCCATATAAAGTGCAAGTAAGATAAGTGCCAAAACATACACTATATTACCAGAAGTATTGGGACACCTGCCTTTACACACACATAAACTTTAATGGCATCCCAGTATATATGTGTATATATATATATATATATATATATATATATATATATATATATATATATATATATATATATATATATATATATATGTATATACTATTTATATATTGTAATATTTATATATATTTGTTATTTATTTATTTATATGTTTATTTGTATATATATATATATATATATGAACAAAGATCAAACTGCAATGACATCATTCGGAGGAAGTAAACCATTGATATGAAGTATAAGAAGGTGGTCCACCCATATCCATATACACTAAATAATAGCAGAAGGTGCTCAACAGGAGGTGCCTGCAAGCATTTCCTGCTGGATGCAGCGGAGGGACAATAAGCACTAAATCTACTGGGGTGTGGAAGAAAGACCTATAAATAGAGCAAATACAAATGAGCCAGTGTAAAAAAATACATTACTATGAAGAAACAAGTGTTGCTCTATGCTTATGTCCTAGTTACGTTATCTACTAACATTATTTTTGCAGCAGTTACTTTCATCGTAAAGCTGAATTAAACCCCAAAAACAAAAAGTGAATATATTGCAGCTTACCAATTATTAGATGTGGTGGCTGCATTCTTTTTCATTTTTAGTTTTTTTTTCCCTTTATTATCATTGGATGAACCTGGAAAGTAACACACTCTGTCTTTGGGTGTCTCCACATTAGATGGAGCAACTGACAGCTTTGGTCAGCAGCAGGGGCGTTGCTAGGTCTACAAAAGATCTGGGGCTAGAGCCCATAGCAGCGTAGTAAAGAAAGTCATATGCTTGGGTGGGCATACACATGTATATACAGTAATATACGTGTGTGTATATCCCCAGGGAGCCCCCCACTTACATCAGGGTCCCCAGAGAGTCCCTTCCTTACATTAGGGTCCCCAGAGAGCCCCTTCTTACATCAGAGTCCCCAGAGAGCCCCCCTTGCATCAGGGTCCCCAGAGAGCCCCCCCCCCCACTTACATCAGGGTTCCCAGAGAGTCCCCCTTACATCAGGGTCCCCAGAGAGCCTCCCCCTTAAATCAGGGTCCCCAGAGAGCCTCCCCCCTTAAAATCAGGGTCCCCAGAGAGCATCCCCCTTCCATCAGGGTCCCCAGAGAGACCCCTACTTACATCAGGGTCCCCAGAGAGCCTCCCCTCCCCTTGGGGACCCCTGCAGAGACTCTGGGCTATGGGCCCCAGATTCGGGGGTATGGCCCCAAAAGCCACCCCCTAGAGGCGCCACTGGTCAGCAGCATTGTCAGTCTGGGAGGAGGGTAATGCTAGATGCACTAGCAGATATAGATGGATTTGACTAACAAATTAAAGTCAAACTCCAGCTAATACTTTATAAGCCATTACAGCAACATTTTTTTCCCATTTGGGATAAAGGTTTTACCATAAATAAAAGCTGACCATTCTAGGCATTACTGCTAGTGGTAAAGGGTTTTGTCCCAACCCTCAAACTACCACTTTTGCTGGACAGCTTGGCCTTTTAACGTAAGTTGAAAAACAACAGACTTACTGGCAGGATCACCAGGTGAAAAAAAAACAAAAACTAAAAAAGAAAACAAATGCAGCCACCAAATCTAAGAATTGATAACTGCAATATAATAACTTTATGAAATCATAGGGTTCCTCTAGGGGTTCCTGGAGCTGTGGCTGGTTGACCTCCCATCCGACGGTGACTGTATAGTTCCAGGTTAAACACTACTTGGCAGAACCAGCAACATCACACCAATGATATTTTTATTTCTCTGAAGGGTGGAATGCTGACCACCAATGTTGGAGACATTATTCTCACTAGACCCCCCACCGAATTGATTTTATCAGGGGTTCGCTGAGACCTGAAATTTATTTGAAGGATTCCTCTGGAATAAAACGATTTAGAAAGATTGGTAAGGAGAAACCAGAAGGGAGTCCAAAAACCTTTACCCGACCATGAAATAACTGGATATTCCAGTGGTGGTCTTCGACTAGCACAGAGGTCTTCAAATCTTTTAAACAAAGGGCCAGTTTACTGTTCTTCAGGCTCTATAGGGGCCAGATTGTTTCCAGTAGTCTGTAGGGTTCAATAGTGCCCCATCGTTGGTGTCAGTGGAAAGAATGGCGCTCCATCATTGATGTCACTGGGAAGAATGGTGCCCCATCATTGGTTTCAGTGGGAAGAATGGTGCCCCATCATTGGTGTGAGTGGGAAGAATAGTGCCCATCATTGGTGTCTGTGGAAGGAATAGTGCACCATCATTGGTGAGAGTGGGAAGAATAGTGCCATCACTGTTGTCTGTGGAAGGAATAGTGCCCCATCATTGGTGTCTGTAGAAGGAATGGTGTCCCATCATTGGTGTCTGTTGGAAGCATGGCGTCCCATCATTGGTGTCAGTGGGAAGAATGGAGCCCCATAATTGCTGTCAGTGGGAAGAATGGCACCCCATCATTGGTGTCAGAGCATGGAATGGTGCCCCAAAGGCCAGATAATGGCAAGCAAAAGGTCACATTCAGCCCATGGGCTGCAGTTTGGAGACCACTCTACCAGAGTCCTGGACAGATATAACCCCGAGAGGGATTTTATGTGTCAGTATTCATTAGTCAGTAATCATTAGTAAGCATTAGGTTTGGTGCAGATTTGTGAAAATAAAATGAAACTTGCTTAATTTAATTGAATGAAGTGGTGGAAAGATAACTGATATACAGTAACCAAGAGCTACCAATCAGCTTCCATTAGTTGAATTAGTCAGAACAATGACAGATGATTATTACCGGTGGCTAGCACTTGGCACATGGCTTACTGCCTGATTAAATGGGCTCATTAGTGCACTTCTAGAATTTGTTTGTTACAAATCTGTGTAGTAGGCTGTTTCAGTTGTGTCATCCAATTTTAACATTTGCAGGAATGGTAAGAGCTTAGAATCCTAATTAACAGACCATAATTCGTATGGAAATAGTTTTCCATGCTCAGCGAGCGCTGCCAGTATTGTCTGAGCATTGCAATGTGCTAAGATGTCTCATGAAAGAGATTGCTTCACGATTTACAATGGCAAATTTCAACTTCAGCAATGCAGTCTTTCCATGAGCCACAATTAATGGGATGGTGCCCTCTGATTAACCTCTTCCTAAGTTCACAATGGCGGCATAGATAGTGACCACCGCATTGTCAGGACAGCTGATACATTCAAAAAGTCACCAGATTCATCAAGAGTCCCTGCATTAATGAATGAAATCTATTACGATTGTCTCTTATCACATACACTATATTGGGAAAAGTATTGGGACGCCTGCCTTTACACGCACATTAACTTTAATGGCATCCCAGTCTTAGTCCGTAGGGTTCAATATTGAGTTGGCCCACCCTTTGCAGCTATAACAGCTTCAACTTTTCTGGGAAGGCTGTCCACAAGGTTTAGGAGTGTGTCTATGGGAATGTTTGACCATTCTTCCATGGGGACTAGAAGGCCTGGCTTGCAGTTTCCGCTCAAATTCATCCCAAAGGTGTTCTATCAGGTTGAGGTCAGGACTTTTTATGGACCGTGCTTTGTGCACTGATGCACATGTTGGAACAGGAAGGGGCCATCCTCAAACTGTTCCCACAAAGTGGGCAGCATTGTCCAAAATGTCTTGGTATGCTGATGCCTCTAAGAGTTCCCCTAACTGGAACCCCTGAAAAACAACCCCACACCAAAATCCCCTCTCCATCAAATGAGTTGGACCAGTGTACTAAGCAAGGTCCATAAAGAAATGGATGAGCGAGTTTGGGGTGGAGGAACTTGACTGGTCTCCACAGAGTGCTAACCTCAAACCCGACAGAACCTTGGATGAATTAGAGTGGAGACTGCGAGCTAGGCCTTCTCGTCCAACATCAGTGCCTGACCTCACAAATATGATGCTGGAAGAATGGTCAAACATACTCATAGACACACTGCTAAACCTTGTGGACAGCCTTCCCAGAAGAGTTGAAGCTGTTATAGCTGCAAAGGGTGGGCCAACTCAATATTGAACCCTACGGACTAAGACTGGGATACCATTAAAGTTCATGTGCGTGTAAAGGCAGGTGTCCCAATACTTTTGACAATATAGTGTATGTACTGCTGCTCTCTGACCGAGAGCTGTTGAGAAATATGACTCAGTACAAACTGGCAGCCTTAAAGTGTATGTGACCTCTAACAATGAACTTCTCTTATTTGTTCCCGTTTGGTCTGCTAAATATACCATTGAAAGTGTTCTGTTATATCTGTTTGATAAATGCAAAAAATAGTTCTTGAGTTTGTCACAAATTTTGTGAGCTGAGAACTTCCTGTGCACTTTGCTTTGGTACAAGGAGGGATTATAGAGAAGAGTGGGGGGGGGATATAGGAGGGGTTATGGATATGAGAAGGGAAAGGAGATAAGAAGGGGTTATAGAGATGAGAAGGGAGAGGTAGGGAAAGGTTATGGGGATGAGAAGGGTCTATGGATATGAGGGGGTTATGGAGATAAAGAGAGGGGGGGGGTACTATGGGGGGGATATAAGGATGGGTTGTGGCAGGGAGGAGATAAGGAGTGGTTTATGGAAATAAGACTGCTGGATAAACAGGGGTTATTGGGATGGGGAAGGGGGAGCCGATAAGGTCCCCCTTATATAGAAATGAAGAGGGAGAGACGATAAGGGGGGGTTATGAGAATGAAGAGGGGGATAAGATAAGGGGTTTTGGAGATTAGGAGGAGTAAGATAAGGGGGTTATGGTGACAAAGAGGCGATAAGGAGAGATTATAAAGATGAGGAGGTGGGAGATAAGGAAGGTAAAAGAGATGAGGAAGTGAAGGAAATAAGGAGGCGTTATGGAGATGAGGAGGGTAGGAGATAAGATGGAGGTATGGAGATGAGGGTAGGAGATAAGATGGAGGTAGGAGATAAGGTGGAGATAAGGAGGGGTTATGGAAATTAGTAGGGTACGGGATAATATGGTGGTATGGAGATGAGGAGGGTAGGAAATAGGATGGAGGTATGGAGATGAGAAGATAAGGAGGGGTTATGGAGATGTGTAGGGTAAGAGATAAGATGGAGGTATGGAGATAAGGAGGGGTTATGGAAATTAATAGGGTACGAGATAATATGGAGGTTTGGAGATGAGAAGGGTAGGAAATAGGATGGAGTTATGGAAATGAGAAGATAAGGAGGGGTTATGGAGATGAGTATGGTAGGAGATAAGATGGAGGTATGGAGATGAGGAAATAAAGAGGAGTTATAGAGATGAGGAGGGTAGGAGATAAGGAAGGGTTATGGAAATTAGTAGGGTACAGGATAATATGGCGGTATGGAGATGAGGAGGGTAGGAAATAGGATGGAGGTATGGAGATGAGAAGATAAGGAGGGGTTATGGAGATGTGTAGGGTAAGAGATAAGATGGCGGTATGGAGATAAGGAGGGGTTATGGAGATGAGTAGGGTAGGAGATAAGATGGAGGTATGGAGATGAGGAGTGTAGGAGATAGGATGAAGGTATAGAGATGGGAAGATAAGGAGGGGTTATGGAGATGAGTAGGGTAGGAGATAAGATGGAGATGAGGAAATAAAAAGGAGTTATGGAAATGAGGAGGGTAGGAGATAAGATGGAGGTATAGAGATGAGGAAATAAGGAGGGGTTATGGAGATCAAGAGGTGGGAGGGGATAAGAGGTTATGAAGATGAGGAGGGGGTGGGAAAAAAGGTGGGTAAAGGGATCAAGAGGGTGGAGGATATAAGGAGTGATTGTGGAGATTAGAAGAGGAAAGTGATAAAGGGGGTTATGAAGATGAGGAGGAGAAGGAGGAGATAGGGAGCAGTTATGAAGATGAGGAGTTATGGAGATGAGAATGGGGGGCGATAAGTAGGATGGTTGGAGATGAAGGAGGGGTTATGGGGATGAGAAGGTGAGGAGATAAGAAGGGGTTATGGAGATGAGGAAGGGAGGAGCTATGGCGATGTGAAGGGGGAGGAGATAAGGAGTGGTTCGATGCGGCTCCACACTCGCCCTCAGCCTATCTCCACTCGCCTAATATAAGCAGGCGAGTGGCAATTTTGAGGGCTGTTCTACAGCACCCGTGGATGTGATCGGGCAGCTTTATGCCCACCTGAATCACTTCTATAAGAGAGCCAACAGATGCCACTGCTGCCAAAGTAAGCCTTACGTAGCTGGCAGCAAACAGGCATTTAGTTTAGTTTGATTAAAGTTACAAAGAACTGTAACACAAGAACTACAGAAGTCACAAACTTTGAGCCTGCTGCCTGGGGGCTCACTTACAATATCTATTCAGATATGCAATATCTATGCATTAAACAACATTGAACCTTCCTTTGTTTAAAGTGAATATTATTATGTGGTTTCTTCTGCTTCCGGGGGGGCCTTCAGCAGGAATACATTATCTTTCCTATCTGATGAAGGAAATAGAATTTTCTTTCTGACTTTCTCCAGAGTCAAGCAGAGAATTATTGTATTCTTTGAGTGTTTAAAGAACAGAAACATATAGGTGCTCAATGCCGCTCTGCCTCTCCGAAATAAAAATTCTCTGCAGCTCACAAACCTAACAAAGCAATCCGATTCTTCTCCTGTCTATGAACACAGAAAAAGTAATAATTTGGCGTTCTTTGTAAGATTGCGTAAAAAGTGTAGATATTAAAAGTTACCTTCATGTTTCTCATGATAATAGGAATTCAAAAAAAAGGAAAACTTTACTGCTTTCTTGCTGGCGCTGAATTTATGAGCAAATTAAAATTATACCCTCACAATATTTTGACCTTTTGTTAGTTGGAATTTTATTTAAAAAGCAGCACACTGTCTCACCTACAGTTTTGTAGAAATTTATATCACATAAATCAGGGGCGTCAAACTCAATTTTATCGCGGGCCGCATGGGCATTATAGTTGTCCTCAAAGTATAGCTCCCAACAGTCCCCGATTTCGAAGGACTGTCCCTGATTTGGAACAAAGCCCCTCTGTCCTTCTTTCCTCCTCAATTGTTTACTGATTTATATAGTTGTATATAAAATGCACTACTTACATCAACATACTAACATCAAAAAGTGTTTCCCAGGGCTAAACCTTTCATCCAATTTCGAAATTGCTGCATTTATTAATTCCAAAAGCCAATAAAAAAGGAATAGTAGTTGTAAAAAAGCACTTTTGGGTTTAACCTATTTTTTTGTACAATTCCCCTGTAAGGGGCGCGGCAGGGGGTGTGTCCTATGCCTACATACCTTTGCTAATAGGTGTCCCTTGTTCCCATCTCAGAAAGTTGGGAGGTATGCTCAAAGGGCCAGTTTTATCTGTAAGACCAGATGTCCAGAGCACTCAACCCCCCCCCCCCCCTGTATATCAGATATCAAGAGCCCCCCCACCATTTAGAAGTCAAGAGTCCCCCACCCTTCCTTACATCACAGTGCACCTCCCTTACCTTGTGCTGCTGCCAGGAAGAAGCTAGAAAAGCAGAACGGGCAGGGTCTGGAGGAGGATCAGAGGAGGGCTGGAGTCTGCTAAATTCTGAGACCGGGGGAGACGGAGACAGGGGGTCCTGCAGCTGCACAAAGAGGTGCAGAACCTGTAGGAGGAGTTCTGTCCCCCTCTCGTCTCTGACAACTGCGAGATGGGGGGCAGAGACAAGCCTCTCTGTGGCTGCATGGAAATACGTGGGATCTGGCCGAGAAATTCTGTCCTCCTCTCTGCTTCTGAGAAAAGGTGAGGGTGGAGACGAGGGGGGTGTCACAGCTGCAGGTGAGGTGTGAGGGCCACATGAAATGGCCTGGCATGCTGCATTCAGCCTGTGGCTTTGTTTTCAACACATGTGACATAAATGAATAAGAACATTTGTAGGAAGCACCCCACTGTATTAAATTGTACAGTAAATGTGTGCTCAAAGCTGAATTCCAAGCCAATACAAAAATATCACAAATTAATATAGTTATCTGTGCATCAAAAATCATAAATAGTTTTTTTTTTTTTGCATAAAATTGTCATAAAAACATGATGCCAGAAAAAAGACCAAGTGGTTCATCGAGTCTGCCCCATATATTTAGATACACTGTATTACCAAAAGTATAGGGATGCCTGCCTTTACACGCACATGAACAGGGGCGTAACTAGGAATAGCAGGGCCCCATAGCAAAATGTTGTATGGGGCCCCCCTGCAAACAGCCCCCCCCCCACAGCTGCCCTAGTGTCAATGCAGCGTGACCTGTGCCACATACAGCGTGACCTGTGCCCAATGCAGCGTGACCTGTGCCCAATGCAGCGTGACCTGTGCCCAATGCAGCGTGACCTGTGCCACATACAGCGTGACCTGTGCCCAATGCAGCGTGACCTGTGCCCAATGCAGCGTGACCTGTGCCCAATACAGCGTGACCTGTGCCCCATACAGCGTGACCTGTGCCCCATACAGCGTGACCTGTGCCCCATACAGCGTGACCTGTGCCCAATACAGCCTGGTCTGCCTGTGCCCCATACAGCCTCACCTATGCAGAGGAAGAGGCAAGCCACCCGGATCAGCAGAGAGCGGGATTGCCCGCTGTAATAGCTTTCATTTGAATTTCCTGTCTTCCCGGGGCTCATTGTCACATAGCCCCACCTCTTGGCCCGACGCCTTTGATGACGTCACACGTCCCGCATTGGATCGGCATTCTGTCTATCAAAGGCACCGGGCCAAAAGGTGGAGCTATGTGACGTGAGCCCCGGGAACACTGGAAGTTCTAATGAAAGCTCTTACATTGGGCAATTCAGCTGTCTGCTGATACGGACAGCTCGCCTCTTCCTCTCCTCTCTCTTCCCCTGGCTGGGAGACTGTGTCGGCGGTGCTCTTATCCTCACTGGGCCCCACTCGGCTGCGGGCCCCATAGCGACCCATGCGGTAGTTACGCCCCTGCACATTAACTTTAATGGCATCCCAGTCTTAGACCCCTTGCACACTATTAGATTTTCAGCAGATTTTTGTCTTCAGATTTACCAAAACCATGTAGCGCAAGGGCCTGCCTGATTGCATACAAATAGAAACTCTTAAGGTTTTACTTCATATTATATGATTTTTGGTAAATCTGAAGACAAAAATCTGTGTTTGGGCCTTTAGTCTGTAGGGTTTAATATTGAATCGGCCCACCCTTTGCAGCTATAACAACTTCAACTCTTCTGGGAAGGAAGCCCACAAGGTTTAGGAGTGTGTCTATGGGGATGTTTGACCGTTCTCCCAGAAGCCCATTTGTGAAGTCAGGCAATGAATTAGAGCTGAGGCTGTGAGCCAGGCCTTCTCGTCCAACTTCAGTGCCTGACCTTTACAAATGCTCTTCTGGAAGAATGGTCAAACATTCCCATAGACACACTCCTAAACCTGGCGGACAGCTTTCCCAGAAGAGTTGAAGCTGTTATAGCTGTAAAGGGTGGGCCAACTCAATATTGAACCCTACAGACTAAGACTGGGATGCCATGCATGTGCGTGTAAAGGCAGGTGTCTCAATACTTTTGACAATATAGTGTATGAGCCATTATTGACCACGCTTTAGTTAGAGGGTCCTCTGTTTTTGGTAAGTTTACCTCTGTACCCTCATGGTAATGGTGTTTGCAAAAAGTGGGGGTGGTGGAGCCTTGATCACTTATTTTCATGTAGAACTTCTGGATAACTCCTAAGAGTTATACTGTGTGTATTCGTTTAGCGCAACACTTTATTCGCAATTGTACTGATGGGGGGGGTAAAGCTCACCATCCACTAATAACGGGTAATATTATCTTTCCAAAGGAACGTCTCTGAGGTCAACAGAAGTGATATTCTTATCTGTATACCTTCTTGTATCAGTCTGAATATTGTGTGCAAGATATGATAGAGTAATGTATGGAATAATTCTTGTCAATTGTCCTTTGCCTAATAAGTAAAAGCAAACAGGGTCACTTATCCAGCGCTCAAGATAAGAAGTAAATTACACTAAGCAGCTGCTATAATCAAATATAACATTAAGGAGAAAGCAAAAAAGTTCCAAAGAAATAGGTTCTTTGAGTGCTGCTTAAGCTGGAAAGAACCTATTTCTTTGGAACGTTTTTGCTTTCTCCTTAATTGTTTGCCGGTATATCATCCCTTGTTGCCTGTAAGAAGTTTCTGACATTAATAAACAATTAAAAAGAAAAAAAAAGAAAAGTCCAAATCACAGAGAGATTTTCCAGTTAGTTGAAAAATCTCCCCATGTCTTTATGGGTGCCTCAAACCAGCAGAAGCACTCGTTATTACTTTCAAGGAGATCTGAACTGACCTAACTATCAAAAGTAATGTTCAAAATCAGGAGTACTGTTATTAAATAAATACCGGTCATTTCTGGCCATCTTAAGCATCCTCCAAACATTCCACAGCTGATGTTTTAAATTATACATGGGCTGCTTGGTAAGAAAAAATAGGGATTGGGGCAACATGACATTAATGAAAACAGAGAAAGAGTTCTTCAACTGGCAAATAGCCTACAGCAATTTAAATTTTGAACGTCCCCGCAGCTGTACCAGGTTTATGTGGCCCCATAAACTTTCTATAGCTGTACGGAGAATAGTGAAAATCCCGGCAGTAGTAGAAGGAAACAGCTGCTGTTTGGTTACCATAGCATTGACTCACGATCCCTTTTCTGTAGCCCAAGTCCTTCCTGGCTCCTTGCTGGTCCCCGTACCTCGAAAAGAATTCAGTGCAAATTCTCCACTCTTATGGCTATTTGGCTAGTTATTTTTGGGCTATTGTACAGCTTGTTTGCCATACTGTGTGTCTCGTCCACCCTTGTGAGTTCCCTGTGTGCGCGCTTTTTTCAAAATGTGTGTGTCAGCTCCATCTTTTCACATGCTTTGCACTACCAAGTGAGAATTTTGCCAGTAGCAATAGGTGCCCCCATTGGAAGAGTCCCCCCCCCCACCTCCTGTTTCTAGAGACAACTCAAAAATGTTGGATTTCCCCTCTCTACACTGGAAACAGTGCTCACCAGGACAAAATAGATATAGTAGCTTTCCAGAGTAGTGACACAGACAGCAAAAAAAAAAAAAAAAAAACTCACCAGGTGGTACAAAACTCAACCCCCAGTTGTCATCCCTATGTTGGCAATGCCTAAAGATGGAGGGCACACTCCTACATATTTTCTTAGACTGCCTGGTGCTTACTACCTTCTAGTTGGAAGTCAAAACCTCAATTAAAAATCTGACCGGATGGTCCAAACGGATTCACCAGCCACCTATCGCTTGCATGATACGCAAAAGGGTAGAGTTGTATTGGGATCTTAGTGACTACCTATTACAGGAAGTTTGGACTTTACTTTGACTGTTGTGTTTGTTCCAAGTCCGTGGATCAAAGGATTTAAACCAGAGATAGCCAGATAAATAGGTAGAGTTGTGTTGGGATCTTAGTGGCTGCCTATTACAGGAAGTTTGGACCTTACTTTGTGTCAGGTCACCTGTATCCAGGTGACAGATGCACCCTGTTGGGGTCAGGAGTGCACCGCTATGATAGTGGACCATAAGGCTGACTGCTGCGGATGGAACTCAGGGTGGTTCAGGAAGGCAGGTCCCCTGGAGCACAAACACGGATCCCACAGTGAGTTAGAGCATAGATTCCCCAGGGCGCGGAGTCTAAGAGCCAGCAGGTGTTCACCAGAGCCTCTAGTGGTGAGGATGGACTGGGCTGCAACTGGCTCCAGGTCGCGGCCCCCAGGGTCTCCCAGCTCACGCTTACGGTAGGCTACGGGAGGATGGAGAGGAAACAGCAGCCCAGGACAGCAAGGGATAGTAAGGAGGTAGCCAAATGTCGGGGCGACTAGCAGACAAGGATAACAGAGAACACGCCAAAAGTCAGGGTCACAGGCAAACAGGGATAGTCGAGAACGCGCCAAAGGTCAGGGTCACAATTAGACAGGCATAGTCGGGAACACGCCAAGATCGGTAACAGAGACAAACTTAGAGCACACGGCAAACAGGAAGCCAAACGCACAATATTGCACTACAAGGCAGGCTTGGAGAATACGGTGTTAAAAAGTGGTTCCTGTTGAGGTTAGGGTGGAACCACACAGAGGGAAGATTACTTAAGCATACAGGTGTGAGAGTACAAGCCTCAAGGCTGATACACAGACCAGGTAAGAGACAAACAGGTCATGAATGTATTACTGTAAGGTCATGACACTTTGACTGTTGTGTTTGTTCCAAGTCTGTGGATCAAAGTATTTAAACCAGAGATAGCCAGATAGTTAGCATTTTTTTATGAGATCAGTAACGGCGGCCTTGTTATTTCCCCCAATACAGGTTTCCTTTAATAAATATAAATATACCAACACAATCAGTCCCCTTTTTGCTACTTCATATAGCACTTCAAATGAGTGTGAATACTATTTTCCCACATGTATATTTAACAAGACACTCAGCACTTATTCCCAAGAGTCACACAGCCAGTGAATTGAAAAACCCCTCTAAGCACTATTCGCATCAGAAGTGGCCACATAACCTCAATGCAGATTAAAATAAGTTTTTTTCCTTTGAAAAAAAACAACGCTTGTAGGTGTACTAATTAAAGGGAGACTTTAAAACAGAACTCTAGGCAAAGGGCTCTTAAGCTGGCCAAAGATGGATCGAAATTCGGCCAGTCCAGCAGGGACCAGCCAAATTTGAATCCATCCATGGTCATGGACCAACTTTTGTTGAACGGGACTGTTGGAAAGGTTTTGTCAATCAGCAGCTGCAACCCATTGGGCGCAGCTGATGATTAGTGTATTCTGAGAGTAGAGGAGCCCCACTATCAGAGTACAATGGCACAGTGGGAAGGATTCCTCCATCCACCTCGCTTGTGTGGGTGGGGGAATCCACTGTTTTTTGTTTTAAATAGCCCGCCGGCTGATTAAAAAATAAGATCCATGTGTGGCTAGCCTTAGTTAAAACTGTGAAGTAGGAAAAAAGTTACCTCTTACGAGATGTATCCAAAGACCAGGATCACTACCCATTCTTGTAAACTTTCATCGTCTCGGTATACTTCTGGGCCCCTGTGGTTATGATTGCTGTGGGTCTCATGCACGGGTGCCAGGTATCATTTATCTGCCCCTTATTTTCCCCTTGCCCATTCACAGAACTCATTGTAATATTGGCTGTAATCCAGGCAGGCAGAAAACACGATTTTTTAGCAAATAATTGAGTGTGTTATTACCCAGAGCAAGCATAATTACATGAACATTGCTTTGAAATTAGCCACTTGCTGTGTAGGGAACTACTCCTTACTACTTCCCTACTCCTGTGTAGGGAACTATTTGTTTTACCTAAAGCTGTCAGTCTAACATTGTGAACATGCTTACAGGAGGGGGAGGGCACAGCGGCCACGAGCTCTTTGTAGTGCTGCAGCACCCAAATTGTCCAATCCCAGGCTGGGGCAGGTCTTGGACCATTGGGGATGCCAAGCGGTTCCGTCACAGTAGAGAATCTGTTGAAAATAATCCACGTTTTGCAAGGCCTGCAACAAGCAGAACACCTGAGAATGTTGAACGTCTATGGGCTGCAATCAACAAATATAGGCGACGGACAGTGGGAGAAGTAGAAGCTGTTCTGTGGGTTCCTAAAACGACTGCCTCTGAGATTTTGATCCAGAATCTTGGCATGAAATGGGTTGTGGCAAAATTCTGTGGCTTTTGGTACCAGAGCGGAGGGAACATTGTGCTACAGTTACTAATGACTTGCTTCCAACTGCTACCAATGAACCAAATTTCCTCAAGAAGGTTACCGTATATACTCGAGTATAAGTTGTTCTGAGTATAAGTCGAGGCCCTAATTTACTACAAAAAAAATGGGAAAAACTTATTGACCCGAGTATAAGACGAGGGTGAGAAATGCACAGCTACTGTAAGTGGAAAAGAGGGTCAACAATGCCCATTTGCAGCATCACTGTGCCCATTTGCAGCCAAAGGTCCCCTGAACTTCAAACTCGGTAGTTAAGGGTTCCTAGATGCCCCCTAGCTGCAGCCAAAATTTGGGGTCTCTGAACCCAAAGGGTCCTGAAATGACATTGCTGCAGATGGACACAGTTGACTGAATTTGGGGCCCCGTATCTCGGGGCCACTTAGTGCTAGGAACCCCAGATTTGGTGTGCAACCCCAGTGGAACTAGCACCATAACATTTCCAAAGCTGGGGTTTCTAGCACCAAGTGGCCCCGAGATACTGGGTTTGCGCACCAAATTTGGGGTTCCTAGCACCAAGTGGCCCTGAGATACGGGGCCGTAAAAGTCGGTTCGGAAAATGAAATTTTTTGCTGCAGAAAAGTGCTTGACTCGAGTATAAGTCGAGGGGGGCACTTTCAGCACAAAAAAATGTGCTGAAAAATTTGACTTATACTCGAGTATATACGGTATATCTGAAGTTGGTCTGCGGCTATGATCTTTCCCAGGTGTCCCAATGGAAGTCGCCTGGTTCTCCACACCAGAAGAAGGCACGGCAAGGTCTCAGCAAGATAATAAATATAATAATAAATATATTCAATAGATGTCTCTAGTTTTCATATTACATGGCTGTATACTTTCTGGACAGACCATGTATATGTAGTTAGTCGTTTGCCTGGAGTTACCTATTACAGGTTTAAATGAGAGATTTAAACAGTTTGGCCATTAAAAACTGTAGAAGATGTTTTGCGCAGCTTAGAAATCTTTTTCAATAACTAAAAGAAAATCACAGAAAAAAAAAAAACACTAAAAGATTTTTCTGTTAATATATAAAAAAAAAAAAATTTGGTATAATTCAGCAAAAGGAGCAATCAAAGCTTTAAACTGGAACTCTGTAACTCGATTGACGTCAATGCGGTGTTAATCCAGAAGTAATCATACACTCAATGTAACCGTTGCTGGATTTCATTGAATGACTGCAGGCAGTGGCTAAACTACATTCACTTCACAGGGAAGGTAAGAGGTGCGTAAGATTTATAACTGCAAAGATGAAATTATGTTTTATTACAAAAAATAATAATTTGGCTAACAGTAAAGGCCTAGCTTATTAACGGCGTCATGAATTGAGTCTAGCGTACAAAGTCAATACAAAAATTCATGTAAAAAATTCCTAGCATAAGGCTTTACAGCTTAAAAAATCAGGGACATTTGTTACTTTGTTTTATGGTATGTGTGTGGTTATATACACTATATTACCAAAAGTATTGGGACACCTGTCTTTACACGAACGTGAACTTTAATGGCATCCCAGTCTTAGTCTGTAGGGTTCATTATTGAGTTGGCCCACCCTTTGCAGATATAACAGCTTCAACTCTTCTGGGAAGGCCGTCCACAAGGTTTAGGAGTGTGTCTATGGGAATGTTTGACCATTCTTCCTTTTGGACGAGAAGGCCTGGCTTTGATTGCATACAAATTGAAACTCTTATGCCCCGTACACACGGTCGGATTTTCCGATGGAAAATGTCTGATCGGATCGTGTTGTCGGAAATTCCGACCGTGTGTGGGCTTCATCGGACATTTTCCATCGGATTTTCCGACACACAAAGTTGGACAGCAGGAGATAAAATTTTCCGACAACAAAATTCGTTGTCGGAAATTCCGATCGTGTGTACACAAATCCGACGGACAAAGTGCCACGCATGCTCAGAATAAATAAAGAGATGAAAGCTATTGGCCACTGCCCCGTTTATAGTCCCGACGTACGTGTTTTACGTCATCGCGTTCAGAACGATCGGATTTTCCGACAACTTTGTGTGACCGTGTGTATGCAAGGCAAGTTTGAGCCAACATCCGTCGGAAAAAATCCTAGGATTTTGTTGTCGGAATGTCCGAACAAAGTCCGACCGTGTGTACGGGGCATAAAGGTTTTACCTCATATTATATGGTTTTGATAAATTTGAAGACAAAAATCTGCAGAAAATCTAAAAGTGTGTTTGGGCCTTTAGTCCGTAGGGTTCAATATTGAGTTGGCCCACCCTTTGCAGCTATAACAGCTTCAACTCTTCTGGGAAGGCCGTCCACAAGGTTTAGGAGTGTGTCTATGGGAATGTTTGATCATTTTTCCAGAAGCGCATTTGTAAAACCGTGCACAGATGTTGGGCGAGAAGTCCTGGCTCGCAGTCTCCGCTCTAATGCATCCCAAAGGTGTTCTTTCGGGTAGATGTCAGGACTCTGTACAGGCCAGTCAAGTTCCTCCATTCCAAGCTCGCTCATCCATGCCTTTATGGTCCTTGCTTTGTGCACTGGTACAAATCATTTGGTGGACAGGGGGGGGGGGGGTTTGGTGTGGGGTGGTTTTTCTGGGGTTGGGCTTGTCCCCTTACTTCCAATGAAGGGAACTCTTAAGGCATCAGCATACCAAGACATTTTGGACAATTTCATGCTCCCAACTTTGTGGAAACAGTTTGGGGATGGCCCCTTCCTGTTCCAACATGACTGCGCACAAGGGCACAAAGCAAGGTCCATAAAGACATGGATGAGCCAGTTTGGGGTGGAGGAACTTGACTTGCCTGACCTCAACCCGATAGAAGACCTTTGGGATGAATTTGAGTGGAGACTGTGAGCCAGGCCTTCTCATCCAACATCAGTGCCTGACCTCACAAACGCGCTTCTAGAAGAATGGTCAAACATTCCCATAGACACACTCCTAAACCTTGTGGACAACCTTCCTAGAAGAGTTGAAGCTGTTATAGCTACAAAGGTGGACCAACTCAATATTGAACCCTGTGGACTAAGACTGGGATGCCATTAAATTTAATGCGTGTAAAAGGCAGGTGTTCCAATTGTTTTTCCCCAAAATGTTTTTGTGGAATTTTATGTTTTTTGTTTATGTTCCTCATAATGCCGCTACATCATAGCTCTTTCTGAACTACAACTCCCGACATGCTTAGCAGCATCGCGCATGTGCCACTTTTTCCCTGCCTGCTTGATGGAGAACGAGCCTAGTCCTCGATAGGTAGCCCAGCCTTCTGTACACATACTCCTCCCAGTAGTCCCGCCCACTCCCGCCTCCCCAGCACACCCATCTTCTGCTGAGTAAAGGCGGAGCGAAGGCGGGGCTGCAGTACAGAGCTCCAGATTCCCATGCCAATCAAAGGACCTGAGAGACGGAGCTACCGCATCATCCTTGGCCGCAGCTCCCGTGCCTGCGAGTGCAGCCAGCGTCACCCCACAGGGATGTAGTCCCAGTGGTGGGAGCGCACGCGCATGGGCGCCCCCCTTAAAAACGGCGCTGCAGAGGGGGCACACATCTGGGAGAAGGACCAGAAGTGGGGAAAACGGACCCCAAAAAAATATACATTTACAAACAAAAACGAATAAAAAGGTTAGTGAATACATACTACACTATTATAAAGGAGCAGACTTTTGAAAGTATCACTTTAAAAGGGTTGTCAGTAGGGATGCACGATACCATTTTTACGAATACCGATACTTTTTTTTTAGTACTCGCCGATACCAATTACCAATAACTACTGCAACTGTTTTGTTTTCACTTCAGCTGTCAGCAATGGTTCAAAGCATTGAAAAGTTATTTACAAATAAAATAGATTTTTTTAAAATGTTGCGCTTTTTCAATGTGAAATGTGTAAATATATGTTAATATATATGTGTAAAAATGTTCACTAACAAAGCAAACAAAAAAAAGTTTTAATTGCTTATCGTTTATAAAATAGACGTGAAAAAAAAAAAAAAAAAAGCAGGAAAATAATTAAATGGAGGAGAATAGGGAGTCAATTAAGGCTGATTAGAGTAAATTAACCTCCCTGGCGGTATGATTATTTCAGATTTTTGATGCTGAAAGCGGTACAATTATTTTGCATGAAAATTTGGCGTTTTATATTGTAGGCCTGTAATTCATAGGAATAACTAATTAAATCTGTCCAAACAAGAGTCTAGTAGACATCCCGGGTGTGATAAAGTTTGAAACAGGAGGTCATAAATTATAATATAATAAATAACTATAAATAATTATAACAAATAATAATATAATAATAATTAAAAATATTTAATAATGTAATCAATTAAAAAACACTGAAATTTGCTCAGTTGCAGAATTGTCGCTGTCATTACTTTCAGTGTTTGATGACGGATTTCCCCCACAAATCGCTATCGCTCAATTCTGCGAGTGATTCTAATTTATTATCGCTGTTTTCTAGCTGGTCTAAAACCGCTTTTGATGTAAAGGGACGGTTTTGGTTGCTATGGACAATCTCCAGTTTCCAGGCAGAAAGAACGGTATATATAATATAAAACTGCATGCAGGGCACCGGACAAACCACTAGGGACAAAAGGGATGTGAAATAAATTGATACAGTCATGTAATCTGTAAGATTACAGTGTACCGAATCTGTATTGTGTTTTTTTACTTTTTGAATTTGGCGCCGTGCTCCGTCCCCGTGCGTCGCAACGCTCGCAGGGAACGGAGCCCGGCTCTGTGATACATCCGGCTGAGGACACGCGGCTCGCACACACAGCGGGGAGGACTTTGCAGGATCCTGGGGACAAGGTAAGTTTGCTGTACCTGGATCCGGCGATGCGATCCCGAGTGTGGTTTGGGGTTAGCGCTTTTTGTGCTGAAAATCCACCCCGAGCCACACTCGGGAATACCGTCAAGGAGGTTAAGGGTTTATAAGAGGTTAAACAGAGGAACATTTGTTCATCTGCAGATGATGAAACAGAAAGATCCAAAAAGAAACAATGTTTCTTTTTATTTTAGTGTTTCAGTGGCTGAGCAATGTTGTTAATAAACATTGCCGGCTGCTTTGTTTTTTTTTGACCGCTCCAATTACCGGACTTCTTTAACACTTCAGCTGTCAACAGGGGAGACCCGCTGACATCTCAAAGAACCGAGCCTGAAAGTATCGGTTTTAGGTGCCAGTGCATTTGCACGAATACTGATACTTGTGCAAATACTCGGTATCGGCACCGATACCGATACTAGTATCAGTGCAACCCTACTTGTCAGGATACCTTCAGGTGGAGACAAGGACATTATAAAGGGGTAAAGATGAAAATAGACACATAATGGGGGATTTCAAAACGACACATTGCTTTTGTAAAAATCTCTAAATCTCGTTCTGTCACTATTATTATTTGTTGCCTGATGGAGTGAATACAGATATGATCATCTCAAAGCATGTTTTGTCTGATGATCATCGGCTTTGTTGGAGTTTTCCTTCCCACAAACGGATTTCACACATGAAAACATCAAACCTGTGATTAGAGGAAATTGACTGATTAGGATTTATAGCTAGTTGAAGTTTTAATAGCTGGCTGGAGATAAAAAAAAAAAAAAAAAACTTTGTAGTTTAATTGTTGTAGTTTTGACATCCTTTTCAAAATAGTACACGTGGATATCAATAAATATGATATTGTGTATTATATACTTTTCTTGTATGTGAATTGGGAAGAGAGCCAAGAGGTAATATGTAACAAAAAAATAAGAAAAATGAGATGAGGTATGTTACTGCAAAAAGAGTCTAATGGGTATGTATATATATATATATATATATATATATATATATATATATATATATATATATATACATACAGTACCCCACATAAGTGAGGGCACCCTTTACATTTTTGTAAATAGGGGACAGTAAATTTACACTGTTATACAAGCTGTACACTCAATACTTTACATTGTAGCAAAGTGTCATTTCTTCAGTGTTGTCACATGAAAAGATATAATAAAATATTTACAAAAATGTGAGGGGTGTACTCACTTTTGTGAGATACTGTATATATATATATATATATATATTGTATATATATAGTTAAACTTTTATTGGTGAAGCGCAATTCCGTGGTCTAGAAATACATGATACAGTTTCCAAAATATATAGACACAGCCATATGTACATAGGCTGACATATTAATATAAATATACCAAATGGACATATAAATTACATACAATGATCGTACATGATTGTATATATATATATATATATATATATATATACACACACAAATAAAATACATGATGGATAAAGATTAAAAAGCCGAGCTGTCTTGGCAACCTATAATATCAGAACTATTGCAGAATACAGAGTAAAAATAAATAATATCAATAATCTGTTTTAAATTGTCATACAAATATATATATTTGAAATCAAATCTTTATTATTTTGTGGAAATAATATGGTGTGGGTGGATTTCTGCCAGTCGCAGGCTTCGTGTCGCCCCTCCAGCCTGTGCCTTTGAATAAGAGGGAGGTGAAGCCACCATTAATCTACATGTAATATCCCGCCTCCCCTGTAATTAGCTGGTTAGTGGGCATGGAGGAGGAGGAGGGAGTGGGCTGTCATTTACCACTGTGTATACTCCCCACATGTGTGACTCTATAGTCACGTGGGCTGCTCAGATGTGATATGGAGCTAAATAGAAACTCACAGAAAACTGAGCATGTGCAGAGTTGCCACCACAGCTGCAAAATCCTTAGCTGCATTGGTGACATGGACAGGAGGTGGAGATAGTGAGCATCAGGATCAACCAGGTTTGAGATCTGAAGATGCCTGTATGGGAACTAATCTGAAGCCTGAAGGTTCATGAGTTGGGGCTGTTTGGAGGTCAGAAGGTGCTTGAAATAGGGCTGATCTGAGATCTGAAGGAACATGTATGGGGGGCTGCTCTGAAGTCTTAAGGTTTGTGAATTAGGACTGATTTGAGGTCTGAAGGTGAATGTATGGAGGCTGATCTGAGGTCTGAAGGTTTGTGAATTGGAGCTGATCTGAGGTCTGAAGGTTCGTGAGTTGGGGCTGATTTGAGTTCTGAAGGTGAATGTATGGAGGCTGATCTGAAGTCTGAAGATTTGCGAATTGGAGCTGATCCGAGGTCTGAAGGTTCGTGAATAGAGGCTGATTTGAGGTCTGAAGGTGAATGTATGGAGGCTGATCTGAGGTCTGTAGATTTGTGAATTGGAGCTGATCTGAGGTCTGGGGGTTCGTGAATTGGGGCTGATTTGAGGTCTGAAGGTGAATGTATGGAGGATGATCTGAGGTCTGAAGGTTTGTGAATTGGAGCTGATCTGAGGTCTGAAGGTTCGTGAATTGGGGCTGATTTGAGGTCTGAAGATGAATGTATGGAGGCTGATCTGAGGTCTGAAGGTTCGTGAATTGGGGCTGATTTGAGGTCTGAAGGTAAATGTATGGAGGCTGATCTGAAGTCTGAAGGTTTGTGAATTGGAGCTGATCTGAGGTCTAAAGGTGAATGTATGGAGGCTGATCTGAGGTCTGAAGGTTCGTGAATTGGGGCTGATTTGAGGTCTAAAGGTGAATGTATGGAGGCTGATCTGAGGTCTGAAGGTTCGTAAATTGGGGCTGATATGAGGTCTAAAGTTGAATGTATGGAGGCTGATCTGAGGTCTGAAGGTTCGTGAATTGGGGCTGATTTGAGGTCTAAAGGTGAATGTATGGAGGCTGATCTGAGGTCTGAAGGTTCGTGAATTGGGGCTGATTTGAGGTCTGAAGGTGAATGTATGGAGGCTGATCTGAGGTCTGAAGGTTCGTGAATTGGGGCTGATTTGAGGTCTAAAGGTGAATGTATGGAGGCTGATCTGAGGTCTGAAGGTTCGTGAATTGGGGCTGATTTGAGGTCTAAAGGTGAATGTATGGAGGCTGATCTGAAGTCTAAAGGTTCATGAATTGGGGCTGTTTTGAGGTCTGAAGGTGAATGTATGGAAAGCTGATCTGAAGATTAGTGAATTGGAGCTGATCTGAGATGTGAAGCCACATGAATTGGGGCTGATCTGAGGTCTAAAGGTGCAAGAGTTGGGGCTGATTTGAGTTGTGAGGTGCATGAACTGGGGCTGACCTAAGGTCTGAAAGTGCAGAAATTTGGGATGGTCTATGAAAACCTGCATACAATTGATTGTCTTTTGCTTGTAATAGCAAACATACAGCCACTAGAAGTAGAATTGTTTCATGAAATGTCATGATGAAAATACGGCCCACCAAGCAAACCATGAAAATGGCTTTGTGGTAAACAAAATGACTTTCTGTTAATCTTCACAAAATATGTGCTCATCGCATATACCAAACTAGGCAAATAAGATAAAAAAAGAAGATAAAATGTATTTATATATTAATAATATGCAGAAACTACTTGAAAGTAAAACAGATCTTGCGGCACTTCAAGGCACATTAGTCACACCGAAGTAGAAACAGCTGAGGGTAGCCTAGGTCTGAGCATTCATTTATACAGATTGAATTGTTTATGGCAAAAAGAATTTTCATCCAAAAAAAAAAAAAAATCTACTTCAAATTAATAAATTAGGTTCACGCTCTCAAGATGTGGCGTGCTCCAATCTCCGTGCTTCTGCCTGCATGAGATAATGCGGAGCTTTGCCTTCTCATCCAGGACTACCGTACAAATGACTTTTATCATTTTATGAGCAGAAGCTTCAGTCACGGATGGTGGATTCTATTTACCATAAGCAAGAAGCACTTATACAATGCAACAATGTTTCAAACAGCATTTGTCCAATGGTCCATGTACTCTGTACTGCTCAATGATGCAGTGTGCAGAATTGGCGCTTCTTCAGCCGCGCTCTGTCCATTTGCCTATTTTGTTAAAAAGTTTTATATTAGTTTAAAAGGAACCCGTGAAGTTAGAAATATGGGAGCTGATTGACTGCTGACCAATGGCGTCCCTAGGGGGGAAGAGGGGGCCCTGACCCCCCCCCCCCCAACATTATGCTGTGCCCCACCATGTGCCCCCCCCCCCCATAAAATTTTTTTTTTTTTTACAAAAAATCAATGTCTAAGAGGGAGAGAGTCCCCAGTCAGCTCCTGCGGGTGATTCCTCCCCCCTCCCTCTGCTTGCTGACACTGCATAATGCGAGCGCTCACACAACCACGGGCCGCCCGATCTGCTCCTTCCCCTGCATCCTCATTGGCAGGGAGAAGAGCGAGTTGCAGGAAGGACTCCACCAGAACTCTCAGTTACTGAAAAAACAGACTGATTTCTCCCATCCTTAGGACAGGAGAACCAGCCTGTAAATTCCAAGAGATGCCAGACCAGCGCTGTCAATAGCAGGGGCAGGACAGCAAGAGGAGGCTGGGGAACCCCACAGTTGCAGAACACCAGGGCCCGGAGGCAAGACAACCTTTGCAACCCTGATAGTTCTCCCACTGCTTTGGATCCTTATATTTTCTTGGTATGCTGGTGACATATATCTCTTGTTTTCTGCCACCCTGGGGGGGGGGGGGGCAATACAGTAGGAAGGGAGCTCACTGCAGAACATGTGAAAGGGCCGTTGTGGGGTCGTAGTAAAGGGCCCCAGGATATATATATAATTGCATTTTATAGTTGCCCCCCTACTTTTGTCCCTGTCCCCCCATGTGCCCCCCTAAATATGAAAGCTGGAGACGCCACTGCTGCTGACTTGTTTTAGCAAGTGCATTGGTGGGAACCGTCATTCTCCCCTTGCTGTAGTGTTCAGCAGAAACAAGCCCTCAGCCAGAAAAGTAAAATTAAAACCATGCATACTGGTCTCTTTTCCATAATTAATCACTTCCAGCTCGGGCCAATTCTGACCTTTCTCTCACACATTTAAAAATCTGCATTTTTTGCTAGAAATTTACTTAGAACCCCCCAAACATTATATATTATATAAATATACATATATATACATATATATATATATATATATATATATATATATATATATATATATATATATATATATATATATATATATATATATATATAAAATCTTTTTTCTTTTTTTTCCTGTATGCAGAATCTGGAGAATAAAATGGTTGTTGCGATTTGCACATCGGTTTGTTAAATGCAGATCTTCAGGAAAAAATACACCTTAGTATTAGTGAACGCAAACACAATAAAGTGCCACATTTTTGGGTAAAGCATAAAAGATGATGTTACAATGAGTGAATAGATACCTAACATGTTAAAATTACGTAAACCCGTGGAAAGGCGCCAAACTACGGTCCCCAGAAAATCTCCATTTTAGAGTTACACAGGAGGTCTGGCACCAGAATTCTTGTTCTGCCCTGACGTTTGTGGCGATACCTATCTTATATGTGTGGTGCGATCGCCATTTACATATTCGTGTGGGACCTACGTGTGTGTGAGCACAGGAGGACAGGGAGCTCTACATTTTTTTTTAAATTTATCTTTTTTTTTTTTTTTTTTACGTTGCACCTTTCATTTTTTTGGATCAACTTTTGTTTCTATCGCAAGGGATGAAACATGCTTGTGATAGCATGAGCCATGACAGGTCCTCTTTATGGAGAGATCTGGGGTCCATTAGATCTCTCCTCTGACCTCCAAAGCATCTGATCAAAACTGAGATCGGTGAGAAAATCCTAATCGCTTCCGGTTTCTGATGTCACACAGTGGGAGGAGCAACATCAGTTCTTCTCACTGTGTCCAGGGAAGTCGATGCCGCCATTTTCATCCTTACTGGGCTCCCCAATTGGACGGGAGAGCCCGGTAAAGGCGGCGACGGGAGGGGGGACAAACCCCTCTCCACCACCTATAAATATGATCCAGTTGTATAGCCGCTCACTGTAACCTAAAAAAGGGAATCACCGGCTGAAAAGAACAATACCAGGACTGTAGCTGTAGCAGCGGCGGCCCGTCCATTGGGGGCGCCTGGGCACCGCCCCCTCTATTCACGGCTGCCCTCCTATTCATGCGTCAAGCCCCTTTCAGGACAGGAAGTGGTTAAATGAAGACTCTGATAAAGAAACGGCTCATTAAACTATATATCAGTAATAAAAAGGCTGCTTTTGCTGCAAATACCTGCAATCTAGAGCTTCCCCCCTGCAGTATTTTCTTCTTACCACTAGCTGTCCTCAGTCTTTTGGATTGAATGACCACCAGCATCATTCAACCCACTTCCTTGGACCTTCAGATCCCTTTCTCTGCAATGTGAAAATCTGAGTTTGCAATATGGCAATATGGCTGCTGGCACTTGCTGCTGATGGGGAATTTTTGCCCCCCCCCCCAAATGCCCCCCCTGGTACTGCCACTTAAAACAGCGCTGCAAAGCTTAGCATTCAGGAACCATATAGTTGATTTGACAGTTATTGTATCAATTATATAACCACTTGACCTCCAGAGGATCTCCCCCCCCCCCTCATGACCAGACCATTTGTTGCGATATGGCACTGCGTAATTGACAATTGCGCGGTCGTACGGCGCTGTACATACATTCTTTTTTTTTTTTTTGCGCTATAAACAAAAAGGCCGACAATTTTTTTTACATTCTGCTAGAAAACATATCCAATAAAAAAATGTAAAAAATCTAAATTTCTTCATCAATTTAGGCCAATATGTATTTTGCTACATGTTTTTGGTAAAAAAAAAAAAAAAAAAATCCCAATAAGCGTATATTGATTAGTTTGCGCAAATGTTATCGCGTCTACAAACTATGGGATATACACTGGTATTTGCCCCTCCGTGTGGATTGTATGCGTTGTTCTATTTAGTAAAGACATTTCTACATGCGAATGCAGCCAGCCTAGGGAGGCCACTCCTCCAGACTGACATTCACCAATCAAGGCGTCACTCCTCCCAAGAGCCAACCCACTGCTTGCATCGGGGCTGAGGGCTCTAGAGAGGAGCACTGAGCACTGTTTGTGCTAGTAGTGAATATTGGGGGGGAGGAGGGATTGGTTGGGGGGATTTGTGCTGAGAGGGGGGATTGGGATGCCGGGGGAGATAATGTGTACTCAAGAGGAAATTTTGTTTTTGGAGGGGGGGAGTGTTTGTGTTAGTGGGGATGATGGGGGGGGGGGGGTGGATCTGTACTAGGAGGGGGGATTGGTGGGGAGATTTGTGCTGAGAGGGGGGATTGGGAAGGTCGGGTTAAGAAGGTGTACTCAAGGGGAATTTTTTTTTGGGGGGGGTTGTGTTAGTAAGGATGATGGGGGAGGGGGGATTTGTACTAGGAGGGGGGATTTGTGCTGAGAGGGGGATTGGGAAGGCGGGGCTGAGAAGGTGTACTCAAGGGGAATTTTTTTTCTTTTTTGGGGGGGGGGGGTGTTTGTGTTAGTGGGGATGATGGGGGGGTGGATTTGTACTAGGAGGGGGGATTGGTGGGGAGATTTGTGCTGAGAGGGGGGATTGGGAAGGTCAGGTTGAGAAGGTGTACTCAAGGGGAATTTTTTTTTTTGGGGGGGGGTTGTGTTAGTAAGGATGATGGGGGGGGGGGGTTGTACTAGGAGGGGGTATTTGTGCTCAGAGAGGGGATTGGGAAAGTCGGGTTGAGAAGGTGTACTCAAGGGGAATTTTTTTCTTTTTTGGGGGGGGGGGTGTTTGTGTTAGTAGGGATGATGGGGGAGGGGGGATTTGTACTAGGAGGGGGGATTTGTGCTGAGAGGGGGGATTGGGAAGGCGGGGCTGAGAAGGTGTACTCAAGGGGATTTTTTTTTCTTTTTTGGGGGGGAGGGGTGTTTGTGTTAGTAGGGATGATGGAGGAGGGGGGATTTGTGGATTTGTACTAGGAGGGGGATTTGTGCTGAGAGGGGGGATTTTGGGGGGGGGCTGTGCTGTGGGGATTTGAGTAGAGAAAGGATTTGATCTGGGAGGGGGTACGGGGGGGGGGGCTTAGAGGTGTAAGCATGAGGGTTAGTGCTCAAATTTTTATTTAGGGGGGGTATTTGTGCTAGTAAGGATGATTCCGGGAGGGGGGATTTGTGCTAGGAGGGGGTATTGTGGGGGGGGGGGGGCTGTGCTGTGGGTATTTGAGGAGAGAGAGGATTTGAGCTGGAAAGGGGGGGTGGGGGGGCTTAGAGGGTAAGCATGAGGATTAATGCTCAATTTTTTTGGGGGGGGGGGATTTTTGCTGACACATAATGCTCATGTGGGGGGGCACAGTTTGGTATGTTTGCCCCGGGCTCTAGGTGACCTCGTTCCCGGCCCTGATTGTAATAAAACATTGATCATATAGTAAAAAAAAAATGCATAGATACAATGTTACTTTGAATACCGGGATGCGGATCCTACAGAATGAAATGTGCCGTGTCAGCAGGATTGGGGTTGTCACCGGTGAGATGAGTTATGTGTCACCCGGGAACAAAGCCAACCGCACATTAATGAAGTGTCCGCACCGACGGAGTGCTAATAAGAGCCGCCTGGGGAGCGGCAGAGTACGGTCTGCATGCTGCACTGCGAACACGCAGAGATGACTCCCAATCCTAATAAATACACATTATGGCCGGGAATCCGGGGCTCTATAGACTCCGGCATCACCGCTCCACCATGGAAAGGAGAGAAGAACGAACCCGCGTCAGCTGACAGTTTTCTAGTGCAAGTCAATGTGGACCACCAGTCATTCATTTAACCCACTGACCTCCGGAAGATTTACCCCCCCCTTTCCTGGCCAGGTCATTTCTTTTGCTATTTGGCACTGCGTTATTTTAACTGACAATCGCGCGGCCGTGTGACGCTGTACCCACATAAAATTAATAATTTTCCTCACAAATAGAGCTTTCTTTTGGTGGCATTTGATCACCTCTGCGTTTTTTTTATTTTTTGTGCTATAAACAAAAAAGAACATTTTGAAAAAAAACACAAAAAAAAACCCCCAATATTTTTTACTTTCTGCTAATAACCTCTTCAGCCCCGGAAGGTTTTACCCCCCTTCATGATCAGGCCATTTTTTGCTGTACGGCACTGCGTTACTTTAACTGACAATCGCGCGGCCGTACGACGCTGTACACAAATAAAATGTATTTTCTTTTTTCCCCACAAATAGAGCTTTCTTTTGGTGGTATTTGATCACCTCTGCTTTTTTTTATTTTTTGTGCTATAAACAAAAAAGAAAATTTTGAAAAAAACAAACCTAATATTGTTTATTTTCTGCTATTAAATTAAATTAAATTTTCTTGTGCTAGAAATAAGCAACTGGTAAAAGTCAACAAACCACAAGACACCATAAAGTGCAGGATGTGCGTACTCCAGTTACACCCCGCTGTGGTGCCAAGTTGACGCGTTTCGGGTGGCGCACCCCCTTACTCAGGTCTGGACTGACCAGTACATCAATGTTCAAGTGCTTAAATAAGGACACGCATACGTTCCCCCCCCCCAAAAAAGGGGGAGGGTAAAACCAATGATGTCAAGTGCATCTAGTGGCACATGCACCAGACATGATTGGTAGCAGATTTAGATACACTAACAAATTGAACCCAAACTGCAGCTCACACTTTAGCCGTTGGCTTCCGTTGCTGTCATTCAAAGTCAGTGAGCCAATAAGGAGAGAAAGAGGGGGCAGGGCGAGCCACTACTCTGTGTCTGAATGGACTCACAGTGGCTCGGGTGCCCCCCATAGCAAGCTGCTTGCTCGGCAGGAGGGAGGGGCCAGGAGCACCGGCGAGGGACCCGAGAAGAGGAGAATTGGGGCTGCTCTGTGCAAAACCATTACACAGAACAGGTAAGTATGACATGTTTGTTATTTTTAAACAAAAACAAAAAAAGAAGACTTTATTATCATTTTAAGTTAGCCAATGAAGGGTATCACTTAAACGGCAAACTGTCTGCATTAATCAATGGTTAACACAATAATGAAAATAACACAACCTGCACCAGGTGTGCAATGTAGGTAACACATAGGACTGAAATAGACGGCTCTGAAGATTAATTAAATGAACAAAGACAACGGAGAAGTAAAAAAAACATCGGCTCCATGTTTGATGGGAGATCACAAGTATTTGCACTGCTGAGTAATCACATATCCCTGATAATTAATCTGACATGTCATAATCCAATTATAGCGAGCAGGACGGTGTTATGGAGAGAGCTGCGATCTGCTAAAAGGTTTATGAGCCTTCCGCTTCCATTTGGCTAATTGCAGTGAAGTACTAAGCATGGTCATGTGACCAGAGATTAGATTTCAATAGAATCTGTTCAATAGAATCCAACTTTATTCCACGTGTGATTGGATGGAAGTGAGAGCTTGTAATTAAAGTGGAGTCTTCTAATAAAGTGGCGTCTTCTGTTAAATTAAATAAAAAATAAGATAGATAAATAGATAGATAGGTAATTTTTTTTTTCAATTAAAGTGGAAATTGGGAAATTGCATCTTCTGTTGTTCTGTAGAATGGAAAATAAGGATGTATAATATCCATAAAATGTATTGCATATTTATATTATATTTATACGTATGTACCTTTGTGTGTGTTTGTGTATATATATATATAGTTTTTATTATTATTATTATTACAGTATATATAGATATATATCCATATATCTATATATATATATATATATATATATTTATAGATATAGATATATCTATATATACTGTATATGGTTTTCTTATTTTTAATTCAGCAGAAAATGCAATTTCCACTTTAATGTAAAAAACAAAATATAATAATAATAAAAAAGAAATGATATATATATATAAACTTATTTGGTTCAGATGGTGTCAAGCGTGGTGGGAGTGTCATGGTCTGGGGCTGTATGAGTGCTGCCAGCACTGGGGAGCTACAGATCATTGAGGGAACCATGAATGCCAACATGTACTGTGACATACTGAAGCAGAGCATGATCCCCTCCCTTCAGAGACTGGGCTGCAGGGTAGTATTCCAACATGATAACGACCCCAAACACACCTCTAAGATGACCACTGCCTTGCTAAAGAAGCTGAGGGTAAAGGTGATGGACTGGCCAAGCATGTCTCCAGACCTAAACCCTATTGATCATCTGTGGGGCATCCTCAAACGGAAGGTGGAGGAGCGCAAGGTCTCTAACACCCACCAGCTCCGTGATGTTATCATGGAGGAGTAGAAGAGGACTCCAGTGGCAACCTGTGATGCCCAAGAGGGTTAAGGCAGTGTTGGAAAATAATGGTGGACACACAAAATATTGACACTTTCGACCCAATTTGGACATTTTCACTTAGGGGTGTACTCACGTTTGTTGCCAGCGGTTTAGACATTATTGGCTGTGTGTTGAGTTATTTCGAAGGGACAGAAAATTTACACTGTTATACAAGCTGTACACTCACTACTTTACATTGTAGCAAAGTGTCATTTCTTCAGTGTTGTCACATGAAAAGATAGAAGAAAAGATTTACAAAAATGTGAGGGGTGTACTCACTTTTGTGAGATACTGTATATACACTCACTGGCCACTTTATTAGGTACACCTGTTCAATTGCTTGGTAACACAAATTGCTAATCAGCCACTCACATGGCAGCAACTCAACGCATTTAGGCATCTTTACGTGGTGAAGACGACTTGCCGAAGTTCAAACCGAATGGGGAAGAAAGGGGATTTAAGTGACTTTGAACGTAACATGGTTGTTGGTGCAAGACGGGCGGCTCTGAGTATTTCAAAAACTGCTGATCTACTGGGATTTTCACAAACTATATATACAAAATATATATATACACACACACACACATATATATATATATATATATATATATATATATATATATATATATATATATATTTTTTTTTCCACCTAAATTGCAACCCCTCCCTTCTATCCAATCATATGTATTTCATTACACCCACAGATTTGTGGAACAATTCTATCATCGGCGGAGGACGTATCTATGTGCATCCTTGATTGCATACACATGGATGGAACTGGGGAATGTAAAGTTTATATTGGTCTCTTAGTAACAATGACACGTTTCCTCTTCTGTTTTGTTAAATGAGATTCCGATCTGCACATTTTTGAACTTGGAGAAGGGGCGGGGATTCCCAAAATCAATGTTACTCATGGATTATGCTAAATAATTTTCTTTGTATTACCGAAAAGGGGAAAAACCTTTAATTGCAGAGCAGATATCTGGTACCCCCATCCCGCTGTTTGCTTATCTATATAAAACAGGTGGAAAAAAGAGATGTTTCTGATGTGATCGCTTTAGATTTCCAAGGTGGACTTGGAACATTACAAAGGAAATGGGATTAGTTATGGAGGGCAGCATCTATCGCTCTCCCTCGTGTCCCAACACTTTATTGATTGGTGTTATTCATTCACAATCCAGTTAAAGCAAGTGATGGCTGAATCCTCAACGTATCCATGAAAACAAATTGACAGTGACATGTAATCCTCCTCATCCTATCTATAATAAACCGTCAGACGTCTGAATATTTATCTAGTGGATTTCAATTCTCAGCTTTCAGCGCTGTCGCATTTTGAATGACAATTGCGCGGTCATGCAACGCTGCACCCAAAATACATTTTTTATCTTTTTTTTCAGACAAATAGAGCTTTCTTTTGGTGGTATTTAATCACTGCTGTTTTTTTTTTGCTAAACAAATGAATAAAAATGAAAAAAAACCCCAACTTTTTCTTGATTTCTGTTATACATCATCGGCTCTTCACCCTCTCAGAGCTCTTTACAATGATCGGTGATCCGAGGGACACAGCTCATCACCGATCGCCGCACTGCAGGCCCCTCCCCCACCGTGGGAGCGCATGCACAGCAACAACAGCAGGACGTCATATGACATCCACCCAGAGGGACCAAAGGTCCGCCCGGCCGCCATTCTGCTATAGGCTGGGTGGGAACTACCACTTAAAAACTTGTTGACAAGTTAAAATCTTTTTTTTTTTGCTATAAAATGACTTAGAACCCCCAAACATATATATATATATTTTTTTTTTCTTTTTCAGACACCCTAGAGAATAAAATGGCGGTCAATGCAATACTTTAGGTCACACCGTATTTGCGCAGCGGTCTTACAAGCGCACTTTTGTTTGGAAAAAATACACTTTTTTGAATTAAAAAATAAGACAACAGTAAAGTTAAACATATATACACTATAATACACTATAATACACTTCTTCTAATAAAAAAAAAAATAAGACAACAGTAAAGTTAAACATATATACACTATAATACACTATAATACACTTCTTCTAATAAAAAAAAAAATAAGACAACAGTAAAGTTAGCCCAATTTTTTTCTATATTGTGAAAGATAAATGGAACGCCGAGGAAATTGATACCCAACATGTCACGCTTCAAAATTGCGCCCGCTCGTGGAATGGCGACAAACTTTGACCCTTAAAAATCTCCATAGGCGAAGTTTAAAAATGTCTAGGGGCAGGCCCGAACTGGGACAAAAAATAGGTCCGGGCATTTTAGGCTGAGCAGCCCTTTTTTTTTTTTTTTTTTTTTTTACAGATCAGGGAAGCATGACATGTTTGTTATATAACCATTTAATTAATTAATTCCTGTGTGAATTACATGCGGTGTCTCTGGGGAGTAAACATCCCTTGTATTAGAAAAAAAGCATGACAGGACCTCTTAAATGTGAGATCTGGGGGTCAAAAAGACCTCAGTTCTCATATTTGCACTTAAAAACAATTAAAAAAAAAAAGTATTTTTTTTTTATTTTTAATAAAAAAAAAAAAAATTCCCCTTTAAGACCATTGGGCGGAAGTGACGTGTGACGTCGCTTCCGTCATCCAATGGTATGGAGCCGAGTGGTGGGGGGCCATCTTTCCCTCACTCGACTCCATGTCTCTCAGAGGAAAGGACCTGATCGTCTCCGCCGCTACCGTAAGCGGCGGAGACCACCGGGGAGCGGCAAATCCCCGATAAAAGTGATCTTGCGGCGAATCGGCCGCAGAGACCACTTTTATCTGAAAGCGGTCCGGAAGTAGTTAAAGCGTATGTAAACCCAAGAAGAAAAAAAGTGGCCGGCTGGCCGCATTCGATTTTTAGGTTTTATTTTCTTTATATTTTCTTTATATTTGCATTGGCTACTGTGCAGAGCTGCAACAGATGTTGCACTCTCCAGTTTTAGTAAATCAGCTCCCATGGCTCATAAGGGGATAGTGAAACAAATATTTAATGATACATATATACACAACAAACTCCTAAAGCGTACTCCTTTCTATGTCTACTTTTTTTTTTTTTTTAAAAGGGCTCAAAAACATCAGGATGAAATAAATTGTAAATTGGGAGATTTATGTCTATGATTCGTTCGATTGAAGGTTTCAATTACATACACCATTAATGCCATTTTCGCAAGTGCTGAAAAAAAAAATGTGCTTAATGGAATATAAATAATGAGATATTTCAATGCATGGTGCAGACATTGTGTCTACATATGTAGCATTACGAATGTTCCTCAGACTGTATCCAATCTTCTACATACAGAAATATAAGATTACCTAATGAAGGATTATGCTGCTTCTTACACAGGCTTGATTTATTACCCTAAAAATCCCAACATGGCGTTTTGGCATAAGGACAACATGTTGCTCTTTATATTTATCTAAAATAAAGCATGTCTCATGGCATGATATATAAATTCTCACTGTATCATTCTACAGCAGCCAGGGTGGATAAAAATCAATGATTTTTTTTTTATTTAAAAAAAATCAGATTTTTTTTAATTTAAAAAAATCTGATTTTTTTTTATTTAAAAAAATCTGATTTTTTTTAATTTAAAAAAATCAGATTTTTTTTTTTATTTAAAAAAAATCAGATTTTTTTTTATTTAAATCGTATTTTTTAAATTTTATCAACTTTATTTTAATAAAATGCTTTTTGAGTAAAAATCTATCTAAAGATAGTTTTCTATTTAATTGCCCACCGGCTCCTGTACATATACATCAGCACTTTGAAGATGGATATCTCGGTAATGGCAGCTGCTGCCACAACCGAGGTATCCATCTTTACAGGAGCCGGTCTTGTTTCCGATAATGGTGGTCTCTGTGGCAGATTTGGCGCGAGATCACCGTTATCGGAGGCGGGAGAGGGCCCCCCCTCCCCGCCGATCTCCCGCGCCCTCCGCCGCTTACCGGAGCCATCGGCAGCGGCGGAGGCAATCGGGTCCTTGTCGTGGCTGGGTATGGAGACGAGTGAGGCTAAGATGAACCCCCACCCATCTCCATACCATAGCAGGGCGGAAGCGACGTCATAACGTCACTTCCGCCCATACGTCTTAAAGGCACATTTTTTTCAATGTCATTTTTTCAAATGACAATTTTTTTTTTTTTTAAATATGAGATCTGAGGACTTTTTGCCCCCCAGATCTCATATTTAAGAGGCCCTGTCATGCTTTTTTCTATTACAAGGGATGTTTACATTCCTTGTAAGAGGAATAAAAGTGAAACAATTTTTTTTTTTTTTAAAAACAGTGAAAAAATAAATAAAATCAAATTTTTATTTAAAGCGCCCCATCCCAACAAGCTCGCGCGCAGAAGCAAATGCATACGTGAGTAGCGCCCGCATATGAAAAAGGTGGTCAAACCACACATGTGAGGTATCGCCGCAATCGGTAGAGCGAGAGCAATAATTCTAGCCCTAGACCTCCTCTGTAACTCAAAACATGAAACCTGTAGAATTTTTTAAACGTCACCTATGGCGATTTTTAAGGGTAAAAGTTTGTCGCCATTCCACGAGCGGGCGCAATTTTGAAGCGTGACATGTTGGGTATCAATTTACTTGGCGTAACATTATCTTTCACAATATAAAAAAAAAAAAATTGAGCTAACTTTACTGTTGTCTTATTTTTTTTTTATTCAAAAAAGTGAATTATTTCCTAAAAAAGTGCACTTGTAAGACCGCTGCGCAAATACGGTGTAAAAAAAAGTATTGCAATGACCACCATTTTATTCTCTAGGGTGTTAGAAAAAAAAACAATATATAATGTTTAGGGGGTTCTAAGTAATTTTCTAGCAAAAAAACTGTTTTAAATTTGTAAACACCAAAATCTCAAAATGAGGCTGGTCTTTAAGTGGTTGAGATACATTAATCATTTACAGGCATACCCCACTTTTAAGTACACAATGGGGTTTATTTGCTAAAGCTGAAAATTGCAAAATCAGGCTCACTTCTGCATAGAAACCAATTCTAACTACCAGCAAGAATAAGTCCTTACAGTTAAAGAGCACCTGTCATTATAGATCCATCATGGCAGCACCTGTTAGCGGGAATCCACTCACCTGCTGCTGCCGCCACGTCCCTCACCTTGTTGCGTCACTGCCGCATCGCCAGCCGTCCCATTAAAGTGAATGGGACTGTCGGGGAGTCAACAGCAGGTCAGAGGAGGAGCCAACAGCAGGTCAGAGGAGGAGGAGCTGCGGGACAGAGATGACAGCTGCTCTTTAAAAATTATGATTTTAATCAAGTCTTTTTACTAGTGATTTCAATCGTGATTTAAGTTGACTGGATTTAAATGAAATCCACCCTGACAGCAGCCTTTCTCCATCTTTTTAATCCTGAGGAGCCCTTGAAATAATTTGCAGGTCTTGGGAAACCCCAACTAAATATGAATATTCCCACAGCTCATGGTACATTAGCGTGATCAATAAGCTTTAAATAAAAGAATAGGTAATATGGCGGTCTTAACACATTTGACACTCATGGCAGATAATTTTTATCACTCCTCCCTATAAATTTTTTACGTTAATAGAAATCCCCCTACCTCTTACGCATTTAGTTACTAAGACGTCATCAGAGGCCAAGTTTATCTGCTACTAATTTATCATATAATTAATTATACAGACATTGTTTGTCACATAGGGTGCTTAATGTAGATTTATTTTCACCCATCATTTATATAATTGTTATTTTATGTGCAATATGCTTATTTAATATTTTTTGCACATTTACACGTTTATGGTTTAGCAGACCCACTTTCTCCCATAACTCTTTAAATCTGACACCTACCTTCATTTTGATCACTCCTCCCTACAAATTTTACGTTAATAAAATTCCCCCTACATTAGGGTGCCCATCAGAGTCTCCCTCAAACGAGAATCCCCATTAAAGTTCACTTTACATAAAGGAGTCCTCCTTACAATATGGTCTCTATCAGAGTCCATCTTACATCACTGTCCCCATCAATGTCCTCTCTACATTAGGGACCCCCTTGAAAGTCCCCCCTTACGTCAAGAGTCCTCAATTACATGGGGGGAGGAGGGGTTAAAGCATAGACTGTAGGCAGCCTCTACTGATATGGGAGGAAGTGGGCCTGGCTCTGCTAAACCATAAACGTGTAAATGTGCAAAAAATAATAAATATTAAATAAGTATATTTACATCAATGAAGATACTGTCAAGCGTTTGTATTCTCAAAAACCAGGAAGTCCGGAGCTCCCTGCGCTCCACAAACTCAAACCGGATGTGACGTAATGACGCTCTAGCTCCGTCTTACACGTTTCGTCACAAAGACGTCATCAGAAGCCAAGTTTATCTGCTACCAATTTATCACATAATTTATTCATGCTAAATTAAATATACAGATGTTGTTTGTCACATAGGGTGCTTAATGTAAATTTATTTTCAGCCATCATTTATATAATTGTTATTTTATGTGCAATATGCTTATTTAATATCTATTATTTTTGCACATTTACACGTTTATGGTTTAGCATCACTTCCACCCATAACTCCTTAAATCTGACACCTACCTTACTGGTAGGTGGTTGTAGTGGGGGTAGCAGCTTTAGGGGCACGCCTTATTAATAAGTACAGCACGAGGTACAAAGCGCAGAATTATACCTTTCACCTGTGCACATTAACTCAGTATTTCTCAACTCCAGTCCTCAAGGCGCCCCAACAGGTCCCGTTTTCAGGCTTTCCATTATTTTGCACAGGTGATTTGATCAATTTTACTGCCTTAGTAATTACCACAGCTGTTTCATCTGAGGGAAATCCTGAAAACATGACCTGTTGGGGCGCCTCGAGGACTGGAGTTGAGAAACACTGGTTTAACCACTTGACCCCCAGAAGATTTACCCACCTCTTGACCAGGCCATTTTTTGCTATACGCCACATTACTTTAACTGACATTTGTGCGGTCATGCAACGCTGTACATAAATGAAATTTATGTCTATTTTTTTCCCCACAAATAGAATAATCTTTTGGTGGTATTTGATTACCTCTGCGTTTTTGTTTTTTTTTTCGCTATAAACAAAAAAAGGCCGACAATTTTTGAAGAAAAAAAAAAAATTTTTTACTTTCTGCTTTAAGACACATCCAATAAAAAAAAAAAGTAAAACATCTAATTTCTTCATCAATTTAGGTCAATATGTTTTCTGCTACAAATTTTTGGTAAAACAATAAGCGAATACTGATTGGTTTGCGCAAAAGTCAATCAGCGAATTATAGTGGGACTGCGATATTGCGGAAGACAACCTAACACTTTTGACACTTTGTGGGAACCAGTGACACCAATACAGTGGTAAGTCCTAAAAATATTCACTGTCACTGTACTAATGACACTGGCTGGGAGGGGGTTAAACATCTAGGGCGATCAAAGGGTTAAGTGTGTGTCTAACCAGTGTTGTTGTCTATGTGTGTACAGTGTGCTGCTTTCACTGAAGGAAACAAAATTCCTCACATCCCCACTAACAGGACGGAGCTCTGCCTTGTTTACAGAGGCAGAGCTCTGTCTAGTGTGTCTCATCGCCAATCAGCAAAGAAGCAAGGATTGAAGGAAGGAAGGATCAATCAATCTAAGGAAGAAAGGATTGACCGAATAAAGGATCAATCAATCAAAGAAAGGATTGATCGAAGGAAGGATTGTCAGTCAATCGCAGGAAGGATTGGTCAGTTGATTGCAGGAAGGATCAAAGTAAGGAAGGATTGGTCGTATGATCGTAAGAAGGATCGGTCGATCGATCGCCGGAAGGATTGGCCAATCAAAAGAAGGATCAACAAATCTAACAATGGAGGGAAGGATTGAAGGAATTGATGGATCGAAGGAAGGATTGGCCGATCGAAAGAAGGATCAATCAATTGAAGGAACCTAGCCTTGATAATCAAATGATCAATGTCACTGTATAGCAATAATAAAAAAAGTTATATAAAAAAAAAACTTTGCAGAAGTAATTTAGTATTTTGACATTTTAGTTGAATTAAATCTAATTCTTTAAATTGTTTTAAAAGATTGCCATGTTAAAGAAGGAAAACTGTCCTGTTAGCTGCTGCCTCCAAAGATAATAAACTCTGGGAGACACTGCAGCTTTAACAAAGAGGAGGGAAGGAATAGGAACTCAATCAAAGCAGAAGGAGAGGGGAGGGGCAGGGAGGAGGACAGGGAAGTGGAAGGGAGGAGGAGAAGGGAGAGGCAGGGAAAGGAGAGGGGTGGAGTAGAGGGACAGGGAGGAGGGGAGGGGCAGGGAGGAGGACAGGGAAGTGGAAGGGAAGAGGAGGGGGAGGAGAAGAGGGGCAGGGAGGAGGAGAGGGGAGTGGCAGGAAGTGGAGAGGGGAGGAGGAGAGGGGAGAGGCGGGGAGAGGAGAGGGGCAGGGAGGATGAGAGGGGAGGAGAAGAGGGGCAGGGAGGAGGGGATGGGCAGGCAGGAGGGGAGGGGCAGGGAGGAGGACAGGGGAGTGGAAAGGGAGGAGGAGAGGGAAAAGATGGGAAGAGGAGAGGGGCACGAAAAAGAAGAGGGGAGAGGCGGGGAGAGGAGAGGGGAAGGGAGGATGAGAGGGGAGGAGGAAAGGGGAGAGGCGGGGAGAGGAGGGGGCAGGGAGGAGGGGAGGGGCTGGTAGGAGAAGAGGGGAGAAGTGGGGAGAGTAGAGGGGAGGTGAAGGGAGGAGAAGGGGGGCAGGGAGGAGGGGAGGGGCTGGTAGGAGAAGAGGGGAGAAGCGGGGAGAGTAGAGGGGAGGTGAAGGGAGGAGAAGGGGGGCAGGGAGGAGGGGAGGGGCTGGTAGGAGAAGAGGGGAGAAGCGGGGAGAGTAGAGGGGAGGTGAAGGGAGGAGGAGAGGGGAAGGGCAGGGAGGAGGAGAGGGGAGAGGCTGGTAGGAGGAGAGGGGAGAAGCGTGGAGAGTAGAGGGAACGGGCAGGGAGGAGATCGGGTTCTCACACAGACTACAGAAATTGCAGAAAGAGAGGAGTGGGGGAGATTAGGAGATGCTTAGGAGATAGCTGGATGATGGAGGTACATAAACTGACCACACTATGATAGATCAGCAGCCATGATAAACGTTGTCAGTTTAAACAGGGGAAGACAGGACCAGGCAGGATTAACCAGGTATTGTATAACATAAAAAGGGACAATTGACATAGCAAAAGCACTATATATATTGTGCCTTAAAGGGGACAGGAGCGTGTTTTTTGTTTTGTTTTTTTAGGGTTATAACCACTTTAAGGCACTAAAACCTAGCCACATTGCAAATGACACATAGTACTAACATAACGGGACAGATTATGTTATTTGTAAATAAAAAACATAATAGATTTTCTGCACCGTGCACATTTTACAAAGCTTTGAAATCAAAGGCTATTCATAGTATGGTTCATTCACATTTCAATGAGTTTTGTATTAATCACATCATTAACTGTGGAGATTGCAAGCACTTTTTTGCTAATGAGAAAGGAAAGAAGACACCACAATTACTTACTGCTAACTGGCAGAGAATCACTGTATTGACTTAATCAACAAACACCGATGCCAAAGGCACTTCACTAAGACCTACCTAAGTGGTCACTAGATTTAGAAAGCATGAAATTCAAAGATGAATTAAAAATTCAACTGGCAAATGTAACCAGACCTGCCAGCGGAAGTACTGCCCCGTGAAATTAGATAACGTGCCTGATTACACAAGCTTTAGCAGGAAGCAGTAAAGGCAACTGGCTTGATTTACTAATGGCAAATGGGCTGTTCAATTTGCAAAGGAATTTCCCCTTAGTGAAGTTCTGCTTAATTCCATCATTCAATCATTTTTTTTTTTTTTGTTTCTTGTTTTTTTTGTTTTAATTTACTTTGCACATGATTGGGTATTCTTTACAAAGTGAATTTCCCCACATTCACTAAGGTAAGGGAAAGTTCTCTTGCAAAGTTAACAGCCTATTTGCATTCAATCAATCAATCAGTTTCCTTAAAGTGTAATGCTGCCTAAGTACTTCAGGAATAACAATCTACATTCATTTTATAAGTTTAATTGTTTCATTTTTTCATCTTAATATTTTCTGTGCCCTCTCTGGAAATATTCTTGTCAGTTGGTATGTAGTCTTTAGTTTTGGAATTGCCTGCAGATTTATCTAGTCTCTACTTCTGTTATCCATACTCCTTCCCCTATCTGTTTGGTAAGAACAAATAATTACGGTAAATAAGCAGGAAATAATTTACCTGCCAAAGTGATCTGTATTTCTATCCATCCAGTCCTGAGATTTACAAAGCTCTACCAACGTCACACAGCGCTGTCTGACAAGGGAGGGGATCTGCATTTTATCTTCTGTAGCGCAATAGTAATGATTAGAGATGAGCTTATGTTCAGCTCTGGGTTCGCTCAGGACCCATGTCAGTGCCAAGCCAACGACCTGGGGGATTCCCATTACGTATCTGTACATACACAATGGGGTGGGATTGCCTGTAACATCATTGACCTAATCTGGCCATTTGGCCATTATAGGTCAATGTCATTGACCTAATACAGCCACATGGCCATAAAAGGTTAAATTAATTGAGCTACTTTGGCCACATGGCCATAATATGTCAATGTCATTGACCTAATACCACCACAAGGCCATAATAGGTCAATGCCATTGACCTTATACCACCACATTCCCATAATAGGTCAATGTTATTGACCTAATACAGCCACATGGCCATAATGGGTCAATATCATTGACCTAATACCACCACATGGCCATAATAGGTCAATGTAATTGACCTAATACAGCCACATGGCCATAAAAAGTTAGTCATTGACCTACTTTGGCCACATGGCCATAATATGTCAATGTCATTGACCTAATACCACCACATGGCCATAATAGGTCAATGCCATTGAACTAATACCACCACATGGCCATAATAAGTCAATGCCATTGACCTAATACAGCCACATGGCCATAATAGGTCAATATCATTGACCTAATACCACCACATGGCCATAATAGGTCAGTGTCATTACCTAATACTGCCATATGGCCATAATAGGTCAATGTCGTTGACCTAATACGACCATATGGCCATAATAGGTCAATGTCATTGTCCTAATACCACCACATGGCCATAATAGGTCAATGTCATTGACCTAATACCACCATTTGGCCATAATAGGTCATTGTCATTGACCTAATATCACCATTTGGCCATAATAGGTCAGTGTCATTGACCTAATACCAGCACATGGCCATAATAGGTCAATGTCCCTGACCTAATATGGCCATGTGACCATATTAGGTCAATGATGTTACGAGCATACCACCCACCCATTTGTGTATGTGGACCTGCGTAATGGGAATTCCCCATCCACAGTTCATTGGCATGGTGATGACAGCGGACTTTGGGTTCAGCCGAACATGTATTCAGACAAAACCGAGAGCTGAATCAAATCTTACTTCTGTAATGACAGCCTACTTTTGGGTTCAGTTGAAACCAAGTTCGGACTGAACCCAGAATTAATCACTAATAGTAATCTCTGGCATTCTCATGTAAGGTGTCTCCAGTCGACTGTCTCCTGAAGCATGTCTCAAGTCTCCAACAACTTCTATATCATGTTCTCAGTCTCTGACCATCTCCTGTAGCATGCCCATCATCTCTCCTGTAGCATGCCTGCAGTCTCTGACCATCTCCTGTTGCATGTCCATAGTCTCTGACCATCTTCTGTTTCATATCTGCAGTCTATGACAGTTTTCTATAACAATACAGTCACTCGATATTATGCGTGGCCCTTTGGTAATGTCAGGGGCTGCATTTGAGACCCACTACATCAAGAAAGTTGACCACTACTGCTATAGATCATATAGAAACTCCATCCTATAAAGTGTATCAGAGCTTCTGATTTTAACTGCTTTTCAGCGAACTTGAAAGATCTACCAACAAACAAAAAAAATAAATGTAATCTTCAGGCGCCTTCTGGATTCTATGTAGTAGCTGAGATTGTTTCAGGATGCATGGATAAAGAGATATATTCTGAACCTCCCTAAGGGAGTCATTACCATGACAAACTGCAAATGATTAGCACAAAAGGCAGGGAGGATGCAATGTCAATGAAGAGGTGTCAGGCTCAAGCCGGCGTAAATCTACAGGTCAAGCAGATCGTTTCTGCAATTAAATGGTCAGGTAAAAGAAGAATGAGCCATCTGTTTAAAGGGAATCTGTAACAAGTGAAGCGAATGCACAGCACCACTGAAGAAAGACACAAATCATTTTTTTAAGTAAACCTGTCAGGTCTTAATTTTTTTTTTCATACTAGAACAAATCATTGCAGGTGTAATGCTACCCTTTGCTAGGGCCGTCGTTTAGAATCCCAGGTTCTATTCCTGCTAGTGCAGCAGCCAGGCAAACAGCAACTTCACACTCTGATTCCAGAAATTACAGTATATAAGGGTTGACTTTTTAAAGTTTATTGCAGTAATAACCTGGATAGGGTTCAAGGAGCTGTGGGATACTCCACATTACAAGGACGCACTTCCTTGTAGTAGCTCTGATGATCAGTCCCTTTAAGCAGTGAGACATTAAGTGGACATCACTGGAGCACCGGTAGCAATGACCCAGGCCAGGCAAGCCTTGTACTTTGTGCAGCAAACAGTCACTGAAACTCTTCCCCCTTAGGGTCAGTACTCTCAAGTGTCTTTCCAGCTTGGAATGTTACCCTCTGGTTCCGGGAAAACAGGATCCCCCTGTGAACTCCCAAGGCAGGTATTCAGTGGCTGTTTAGTCCCTGAAAGGGTTATGTGGCTTAGCAGGCCCTCTCAGCATGGCTGGGACCCTGATGAGCAGGCTGGAACTTCAGCAGGACAACCAAGGAGGAGGCAGGCTGCCCTCTCTGGCTCAGAATTCCTCCTCCTGAACAAGAACCCAGACCTCTGGGCTCCAGATTATTGATACACTCCCCAACCACCATCTGAACATGCCTCTCCAGGGATTGGCTGAGGCTTTATAAATATTCAGGCTGCCAATCTGCCTCTACCACCCACTATATTCTGGAAAGCTCCAGAAAACAGTGGGAAGTAGTCAGACCTGCAGCCTTTAGAACCCAGAAAAGCCTAAAGCAATCAATCTGCTCTGCTGATTACACGAGAGCCAACAACTACATTTGCCTTAACAAAAGAAAACCTAGCAACCAATCAGGAGGGGGCTACACCGGTAAGACCAAATCATCCCTAACAAATACATTCAGTAATCACAAAGCCCATTTGGTGTAGTTGGGCAGTTGTCCCATCCCAGGCACTTGCTGTACTGAGGACTTAATTTCAAGTCGAACCTGGAGATCTACCATGCTTCCCACCATCCACAATCCAATATATGAGTACCCTTGAAAGCTGCTAAGGGCTGATTCCTTACAGGTAAGACCAAATCATCCATGCAAATACCTTCACCAATCACAAAAACTCTTTGGTGTAGTTAGGGAACTATCCCATCTCAGGGACTTGCTGTACCGAGGTCCGAAGTCCAACTTGGAGAACCCCCATGCTTCTCACAATCCACAATAAAAAAAAAAGATCATGCTTAACAGCCAGACACCTAAAGTTAATAGATATTTTGGGGTTGGTTTATTAAAGACAAATATGCTGTTCACTTAGCAAAGTAAAATTTCCCATTCCAAGGACATTTGCAGGTTAGTGAATGAGGAGAACCTCTGCTGACTTCCATCATCTAAGTCAGGGATCCTCAAACTACGGCCCTCCAGCTGTTGCGGAACTACACATACCATGAGGCATTGTAAAACTCTGACATTCACAGACATGACTAGGCATGATGGGAATTGTAGTTCCTGAATAATTGGAGGGCTATAGTTTGAAGACCCCTGATCTAAGTCATGAATGCTCAACCTGTGGCCCTCCAGCAGAATTATATGTCTCATCATGCCTCAGACTTTGGGAGTGATGCTTGTAACTGTCAGCCTTGCAATGCCTCATGGGTCTTGTTCTGCAACAGCTGGAGGGCAATTCTAAGTGCAAGCAAAGATAATGTTTTTTTTTTGGGGGGGAGGGGGGGGGTTCTTCCATGTAATTGTGTTATCTTTGCCGAGTGAATTTTCATTATATTCACTATGCTAAGGAAAAATTCCCTTTACAAATCAAACATGCTCTATTCCTTTAGTGAATCAACCACATTAAGTGCATATAGAAATTATATAATTCTCCAGTGGCGGTGCATCCATTAAGGGCGCACTGGTGCCGCCCCCTCTCTCCAGCCACCCCCCTCTATGACTAATGGATAGATGCATGCGTGGCATGAATCTATCCATGGCTGCTGCCGCCACCCCCTATTAAGGCATCCGGCCCCTTTTTGGATGCCGGGCCCCTGTATTACAGCAGCAGAGGTGTATTTTTGAAGCACCCGATTAGAGCCCATTAGAGGTTCTAATAGACTTCAAAAAAGGTGAACTCGGAGCGCAAAGCATTGCGCTCGCAGTCCACCCAGGTGTGTTAGAAAAGCGAATGAATATTCTAATATTTCTCACACTGAACCACCTCTCCACCAATCAGGTAGCACAGGTTTGGCTGAAAAGATAGGCACTGCGATTGGACGCCTATCAGGAGGAGGGGAGGAGACGCATGGAGGACAAAGCTCGCCGCCGTCACCCACTGCCTGACCCGCCAACAAGATTGGGTAAGTGCCAGGCAGACGGCGAGTGGGTGGGTGGTCACAGTGGTGGCATTTGATGGCACAGTGGCTACGTTTGATGAGCACAGCGAGGCTGCAATTGAAGGGTTTTTTTTCAGAATTTTTCAGTTTGTGAGCACCAGCCGCCACTGTAATTCTCCATTGCTTTACAGTGTGAGCAACAGCATAGTACAATACTGCTGCTGACAGACATATTCATGCTGGTTGTAACATTATTCCAAGCACTGATATTTAAACTACACTTGTCATTAAACACAAATTTAAAGTACAGTTCCTTGTATTTGTCAGGTAAGCACCTTTCAAAAAAATAAATAAATAAATATTTCAACAAAAAAAAAATGAGAGTCATGACTAGTGCTCATCAGCATATCTAGACCATTTTATTAAAGCGGGGGTCCACCTATCTATCGTTTTTTTTTTTTTTTTGGAGTTCATTCACAAACTTTTCTTCTCATGATTATCTACTCACATGTTCTGTGTAATAAGTCCGCCTGTGTCCGATTTCGTTGTAAAGAATAACTTATAAAATTCACTGAAGGCGGTTTCCATCTTCATTGTGGGCATTTGAAGCCCACAAGCATGTATTTCCTGGATGCGGTGAATGCTGTGCCCCCAGCATTCACCGAGATGTTGTGATGATGCTGTTGCACAATGCATGCTGGGAAGCCTGAGACTAGCTCCCAGGGGACTGTGGGAGGTCTGGGAGAGGCTAGAATCACGCCTACTCCCATGGGAGGAAAACCAGGAAGTGCTAAGAAGATTAGAAAAAAAAGGTAATTACGGCGATTTAAATTTTTTTACACAGCATGTCAGCATCTAGGCAAGGAAGAGAATGCATAGAGATAATGTTCAAAATTTGGGTGGAACTCCGCTTTAACAGTTCAGTGGATGAGGTACTTGCAGGTCTCCTATTGAAGCAACATAAACATATTTATTGGTTGAGTTTTCAACAAGGCACTGCTTGATTTTCTCAGGACACAAGCAGTGCCTTTTCGAAACACCGACCAAAAAAATGGGTTTATGTTGCTTCAATTCAAGACCGGCGAGGGCCAACTTCCAATGGTCCATTTGTATCTGCTTGCCTTGAGCGCACATAGGCAGTCTTTGCTCCTATCTGAGTGTGGTGCCCACCATTGGACTTTCTAGAGCATCTTATCATGTTTTTATACGTAATGTCAACTATGTTAGGCATTGTGCAGCTTCTCTTCATGTTTCATTGTTCTTCATTTGTTATACAAAAACACGGTAAAGTGAAAATAAAAATATTTTTCATTAATATTCTAGGGTTTCTCAACCACCGTTCCATGGAACCCTTGGTTTCCTCCAGAGGTTCCTCGAACAATGACTAATTTCTGCCTCCCAGATACGTTCCCACTGACACCATTGACCTTTTTTAGCGATCTGTAAAGCCACGTACACACGAGCGGACTTCTCGTCGTACTGAACTCTGAAGGACTTTTCAACGGAGTTCCGACAAAACAGACTTGCCTACACACGATCACACCAAAGTCCGATCGTTCCCAACGTGATGACGTACGACCGGAGTAGAAAAGGAAGTTCAGTAGCCAATAGCTGCCCCTGCGTCGTTTTTGGTCCGTTGGACTAGCATACAGATGAACGGTTTGTTCGATAGGTATTAAGTCCGTCGGAAAGATGGTAAACTTGTTCTATTTCTAAAGTCCGTCAGATTTTTAGACAGAAAAGGTCTGATGAAGCCCACGCACGATCGAATTGTCCGATGGATTTGTTCCGTCGGACCTTTAATAAAGTCCGGTCGTGTGTAAGTGGCATAAGTAGGAAATTCTTCCCAATGTCAAGTGTAAGGAGCATTCTTCCCACTGACCATCACACTAATGTAATATGAGTTGTAGATATAGTCATTTTTTTAGAAGGGGTTCCCTGAGACCAGACAGTTATTTCAAGGGTTCCTCTGTGTTGAAAAGGTTAAGAAACTTCTGCAAAAGCATATCTGTGGTGAAAACAACTTATTAGAAAAAGCATATCAAATTCAGTATTTATTTCTGTTCCCCCAGGGCCCATCAGAGTTTTCCCTTGGTTCTCTAACCTGAACTAGATTTATGGCAGCCGGAATCTGATTGGTTGCTGTGGGCAAGAGAGAAACGTTTCTTCTAAATACATTCATAAAAGCGTATTCATCAAAGGCAGATTCACTGAACTTAATTTCACGTCCTCTGAATTTCAGAACGAACAATTAGAAATCTACAAGCCTTTGTGACATTTAATGAACAACTTCACTTAATAGAGAACTATTGTTTTACATATTTATAAGCAGTTCCTGCAGAGTCAAATATAAAGTTACACAATGGAAGCATACAAGTATTTATCGTTATGTAAATGTATAATTTTATTAACATTGAACCCTAGACATTCAGGGAAAAATACATATTTATACAAAACACAATACAGACAAATGATTTACATTTCTCTCCATCCAGGCCTGACATTTACACAGCTCTACCAGCAACCCGGTGACCTGATTTTATTTTCTACTGGAGTTAAGCCACACAGCCTGGTCAACTCCCACCCTTAATGCCTATGACTGGACAGTGAAGGAGTAGAAGTGGGCTTATGAGGTCATCTCTCTTCTCTCTCATTCTGTTACCAGGTTCCTTTGCAGATGATGTGAATGCAGCATAACTGACTGGCCCTTTCCCAGTGTATACAGGGAAGAGCACTTCACATTTATGTATTAACGCTAGGTGAATGTTATACGTTTATTATATATATATATATATATATATATATATATATATATATATATATATATACGTTCCAGCTTTCAAGTGGTTTACTGGGATTATGGCTGAAGATATCAGCCATAACCCCGGCAGTGGCGGCCTGTGCATTAAGGGTGCACGGGCGCCGCCCCCTCTCTCCTGCCACCCCCCTCTGTGCACTATGGATAGATTCGTGCACTACATGAATCTACCCATGGCTGCCGCTGCCACCCCCCATTCAGGCGTGCGGCCCCTTTTCGGGCACCAGGCGCCTGAATTACAGTGGTGGTGGGGGGGGTGTTTTTGAAGCACCTGATTAGAGCCATAGGCAATAACGGTGACCTGCGAGTGCCATGCTTGGCGCTCGCAGTTCACTCAGCTGTGTTAGGAAATCGAATGAATCTTCGCTTTCCTAACACTGAACCGCCTCTCCACCAATCAGGTGCTCGGGTCTGTTACCTGTCACCCGATTGGCTGAAACGACTGGCGCCGCTATTGGACGCTATCAGGAGGAGAGGACAGGAGTCGGGAGATGAGGATGGCAGGAGACGCTGGCTTGAAGGACCCCGCTCATCGCCATCACCCGCTGCCCCACCAAGACAGGGTAAGTACCGGGCAGACGGCGAGTGGGCGGGGAAGGTCACACTGGCGGCATTCGATGGCACACTGGCAGCATTTAATGGGCACACTGGCAGCATTTGATGGGAACACTGGCAGCATTTAATGGGCACACTGGCAGCATTTGATTTCACAGTGGCAGCAATTGATGGATGGTCACACTGGCAGCATTTAATGGGCACACTGGCATTGTTTGATGGCACACTGGCAGCATTTATTGGGCACACTGGCAGCATTTGATGGCACACTGGCAGCATTTAATGGGCACACTGGCATCGTTTGATGGCACACTGGCAGCATTTAATGGGCACACTGGCAGCATTTGATTTCACAGTGGCAGCAATTGATGGGCACACTGGCAGCATTTAATGGGCACACTGGCATTGTTTGATGGCACACTGGCAGCATTTATTGGGCACACTGGCAGCATTTGATGGCACAGTGGCTGCGTTTGATGGGCACAGTGGCTGCAATTGATGTTTTTTTTCGGAATGTTTCAGTTTGTTTGCGCCCCCCCCCAAAATTTTGAGCACCAGCCGCCACTGAACCCCGGTATCATTTTTTACAACCTGCGGCTGGCTTTCTCATGAAAGTGCTCCAAGTGGCTAATGACCTGCTGCAATGCTTTCAGAAACGTCCCCTCCCGCCGCTCGCCGTTGTCTCTCGGGCTCTTGGGCCCCCTGAGAAATGATCCGACAGTATGGCCGGCTACTACCACAGGCGATCAAAGAGTATCTACTTATCTACATCTCTAAAAAAAATTTTTTTTTTTTTGCTTTAAAAAATAAATATTTACTTTCAGCCTGGACCGCAAGTGACGTCATGACATCGCTACTGTCCTCCAAGGCCATAGAGGCAATCAAAGAGTATCTCTTTGATCGCCTCTAATTTTTTTTTTTTTTTAAAGCAAAAGTTTAAAAAAAACAGTATGTACTCTTTGATCGCCTCCATGGCCTTGGAGGACTGGAGCGACGTCACTTACGGGCCAGGCTGCAAGTAAATAATTTTTTTTTTTAAAGCAAAAGATCAAAAAATTTTTTTTTTTAATTTATCTTTTGCTTTTAAAGGTAAAGAAAAGTGTTGGGGTATTTTTAACCCCAGATCTCTCCACAAAGAGGACCTGTCATCCTTATTTCTATTACAGGGGATGTTTACATTCCTTGTAAAAGGAATAAAAGTGATAAAAAAAAACAAAAAAAATTAAAGGGACAGTGTAAAAGTAAAAAATAAAAAGCTTTGCATATGGAGACTATTAAAGCGGTTGTAAAAAAAACAAACAAGACAATGGCATGATGTGCTAGTATGCATCGCATACTAGCACATTATGAAATACTCACCTCGGAATGAAGCCCTCCAGCGCTGCGCTGTCACCGCTGAGAGGGCTGACACCTTCTCATGCGTGACACGTTAGGTATCTATTTACATGGCGGACCATCATCTTTCACAGTCTACAAAAAATGGGGGTACGTATTGTGTTTTTTTTTTTTTTACAGTCATTAAAATGTATTTTTGGCAGCAAAATTGCATTTGCAAAACCACCGCACAAATACCGTGTGACATAAAAATTGGACTGATCGCCATTTTATTCCCTAGGGTCTCTTCTAAAAAAAAAATGCATAATGTTTGGGGGGTTCTAAGTAATTCTCTAGCAGAAAATACTGATTTAAACTTTACACAAGATGTGCCAGAAAAAGCCTGGTCTTTAAGTGGTTAATAAATGCATAATATCATTCATTGTTTTTTGTTTTTTGTTTTTTTGTTTTTTTATACATCTGCCTGGAGTTCAGTTTTAAATTCAATAATTCTTTATTTATCAGCAGAATGATGGTTTTACAGCCTGCAGTCTATGCAAGGAGGCCAACATACTGACATACTGGAGGATTAAAGATGTGGTTGTATGTGGTCCATATAATTACATGTAAATGCCTCTCATATGATGAGTTAAAGCTGAATTCCAGGATTTCAGTAGCTTTGCAAAAAGTACAGGAACACTATGAGTTAAAATGGTTATAAACCCGCAGGAAAAAAAAAAAAAAAGACCTGCAAGACAAAGTTATAATGAGCTAGTATGCATAGCATACTAGCTCATTATGTAATAATCACCTGAGAACGAAACCCCCGCCGTACAAAGCACCGGCCGGTGACATTTCTCCCCGGAGTTACTTCCGAGTATCGCGGCTCCAGCGCTGTGATTGGCGGGAGCCGCGATGACGTCACTCCCATTCATGCGCGCGGGAACCGCCGGTAACGGCACACTCACTGAAGCATGACGTTTGCACATGCAGGGACAGGGGATATCTCCTAAACCGTGCAGGTTTAGGAGATATCCAGGGTAGCTACAGGTAAGCCTTAATTATAGGCTTACCTGTAGCAAAAAAGTGGATTGTAAGCCCCGGTTCACACAGGGGCGACTTGTCAGGTGACCTAGTCGCCTGACAAGTCGCCTCCCGTTCTGTGCTACGGAACCGTTCTAATAGGAGCGACGCAAGTTGCTCCGACTTAGAAAAAGGTTCCTGTACTACTTTGGGGGAGACTTGCATAGACTTCTATGCAGAAGTCGTTTTGCAAGTCGCCTCAGAAGTAGTTTGCAGGTCGCCTCGCTGAGGCGACCTGCAAGTCGTGCCGCCCCTGTGTGAACCGGGGCTAAGGGTTAACAACAAGTCCAATTAGGTGTATGTCACCTCTGGGGCTTATCTCTAATACTTATATGTGACCATTTATTGCAATCACCGGAGGATACACTCTGGCTATAAAAAGAAAAGAAGCACACACAGCAGCTATGCCCATCCCTTCCCTCTTCTGCCCATTCACAGAAGCCTTTGTATTTTGTGAATCACATAATAATCACATAATACAAAGGCTTCTGTGAATTAGCAGAAGAAGGGGAGCGGTGAGCATAACAATTCCAGCGACTCTGCTCCTGAAGGAACAAGCGAGCAGTGTCAGAGCTCCGAAAGTTATCTTCTTGGAGCACAAAAAAAACTGTCATGTGAATATTAGAGATAAGTCTAGGAGGCTCCAGGCACCCCGTTAGACTTAACTCATGGTATGTTTTTTCAAAGTAGCTGAATTCCTGGAATTCAGCTTTAAAATGCATGCATAGGAATTTTCAGCATTGATAGGGAAATTACATATTTCATATTCCTTTTAAAGTTGGCCTTGCAAATATCTAATAAAGCCTCTAACATCCTGGTTGTTCTGGTTACCTTGAGTGACTCATCTTATAGTAATGTGTAATAGTAAACAGACCAAGTCTTTGAGGGGTCATATTGCGAAGGGAGTTGGCTTGGGGGTTGTCTATCCCTTATACACAATTCTAAATACCATAATCCAAACTGGAATAGTCAGTCTCACATCAGAGCTTGCAATCCATGCATGTGTCTGAACCTGGTCGGCCATGCTCCATGCACAGATGGGACTCCATGGCCAAACAGCATCTTTAGTTAAGTATTCCTTGTCATATTTTCTTTATCTGTATAGGTCATTATTTTCAATAAATATTATATTTTTAAGTATTTGTGTGTTCTCTCTCTGCACATATCGAACACAACCCCAAAAACGTGACAAAACAAGCACGTGCATCGTATACCCGTATCGGTCACATCTGGTGGTGGCCGTGCATGGTGTCCGCTCTACATTGTATGGACAGCTTTTAAAATTCTGTCACCGTGTGCTTAGTGGCTCTGGATGTGTTCCAGCGCAGTTCAGCAAATTTTGTAGTGAACTTTGCCAAATGCGCTTTTACTAATTTGCTTAGAATTTACAGGCGATGTCTGGTCTTGGAGTCTTTCCTACATAAAGAACTGGAAGATCCCGTTTTTCTGCCTACTTATAAAACTAATTGGATCATCAGTCCTTCTCAATCACCGGCACCGAGCCAACTAAGAGTGGTCACGCTTACTGCCGCAGTAACAAAGTAAAACATAAAGTTACATACTCCATGGTGAATGAAAAACGACTCCCATATACCGTTTTTGAAAATCTGGCAACCTTGGGTGACCTAATGTGGCCCTCAGGATTTTGATGTACAACTGGTAAACCTCCTGCCCATTCTTAACGTTATTTGAATGATGGATCTTGCACCCAGGGGTTCCAGAACCTTCCTTCCTCCTATTTTCTTCCTTTTTTCTTTCATTTCTTCAACCCCCCCCCCCCACACCTTGTTTTCCTACCCACATAATCTACTCTATTCTTGTTCCTGTCACCCCTTCATCAAAGCCTGGTCTGAAAACTGCTAACGGTGTACCAGTGCTGTCCATTTTATGTCCCAGTGGAGAACTGTGTTAAAGTGATTGTAAACGATCAAACAACTGTAAAACAACCCATTCAGTTTAAAATTGAAATGAAAGGCAAAACATTTGTGTGTAGATATAAAAAAAAACAAAAAAAAAACATTATTAACCACTTGCCAACCGGCTCACACTGATATACGTCGGAAAAGTGGCACGTTCCAGCAAAACCACGTATGGGTACGTCGTCCCCTTTAAGAGCCACCGGAGGCGCGCGTGCTCGCTGCATGGCGGGGGACCCAATGCGCGTGGCCAGCGGGCACGAGAGCCAGAACAGGGATTTGTGTGTGTAAGGGGGAGGGGAGAGGAGACAGATCATTTGTTCCTAGTAAGTAGGAACAGCGTTATGTCTCCTCCTCCAGTCAGTTCCATCCCCCCCACAGTAAGAAACACTCGCGAGGGAACACATTTAACCCTTTGATCGCCCCCTAGTGTTAATCCCTTAAAGTGGATGTAAACCTGATTTTTTTTTTTTTTTATGTCATATTGTAGAGTATAAGATTTCCTATCATTTGAGCCCAGTCTTGCCACAAAGAGTTAATCCATCTCTGAGCAATCCTCTTTTATTGTTCAGTGAGATAAAACTTGACAAACAGAGAAAAACTTTGTCAAATCCTCCCCCTTGCTGTGAGTGACAGGTGATTTACATATCTCGTGCACTAGCCTAAGACATGCATTATTTTTTAATTCCCTCCCCCCACTCTTTTCTTCAGCAGCTCTGCAAGGATTGGCTGTTCCACACCTCAGCATGATTTGGCATGCTGAAGTCATATGGTTACTTTCCTGTCTTTTCACTGGATGTTAGAGATCATAGCAGAAGTTCAGTGTAAGAAATACACAGGAGAAAATGCATATTGACAAGGGGAGTGTAGAGGTGGGCGGGGAGTGTAGAGGTAGGCGGGGAGTGTAGAGGTGGGCGGGGAGTGTTGAGGTGGGCGGGGAGTCTACTTACATCACTACTCCACCCACCGAGCTCCAGACAACAGACCCGCCCACAGAATCTGCAGTTTTTCGGGTCTCATAACAGACAGAGGGGAGACATTTGACAGGTAAAGATACATGCAGAAGGCGTGTATATCCTTATAGATAACCCCTATGGCAGTAGTTTAGAAAGGATGACATTGGGTTTACATCCACTTTAATGGCTAGGAACCACGATCTGTCATCTCCTATAGTCAGTCCCCTCCCCCTACAGTTAGAACACACAGTCAGGGAACACAGTTAAGCCCCCTAGTGTTAACCCCTTCTCTGCCAGTGACATTTACACAGTAATCAGTGCATTTTTATAGCTCTGATCGCTGTATAAATGTCAATGGACCCAAAAATGTGTCAAAAGTGCCCAATCTGTCCGCCGCAATGTCGCAGTACCACTAAAAATCGCAGCTCACCGCCATTATTAGTAAAAAAAAAAAAAATAAATAAAAAGGCCATAAAAATGCCATAAATCTTTCCCATAGTTTGTAAAAGAATAAGAGTAACATGTGATACGTTCATTATATTCATTTGTTTAAGGATTTTTGTATATGGTTTTTATACCACAATAATTGCCTCTTTCTAGTAACTATTACTGAGCACTTTTTGCACTTTATTCAATATATTTGCACATCATTCTATTTACAGCGCAGCACTATCTTGATTTTATATAATGTCAAAGTACCGACGTGTAACGTCCGTTTAGCAGCAGCAGTGTACATGAGGCCTAAAAAAACTTATATTTTAATCGTTCTGGCTGTTAAAAGAGAAAAAATGAAATAAAGTGAGAAAAAAGTGAGAAATGAAGGAGAAAAAAAAAAGATGTGAAAAAATTTGAGTGATAGTGATAAAAATAAAAATAAGAATAAAAAAGAAAAAAAAAAAAGGAATGAAAAATAAAATAAGATGAGAAATAAATGGTGATAATAAATGATGAAAAATGAATAAAAAAGTAAAAAAAAATAAAAAATGGAAATAGGTGAGTGATGTGGAAGGTGAATGGTGAGGGATGGGGGGGGGAAGAACAAAAAATGAATGGTGAATGAATAGAAAATGAAAAAAATAAAGTAAATAAAAAATGTTGGTGTGTAGCCCGGCTGCTTTTGTACTCGCGGGAAGAGAACCTGGGAGACAAAACTAGCGGCCCCATTATCGGATTATAGCTACATTATTATTTTTTTTGTGTACTTTACTTCTGACGGTGTTGTGGGATAAATTTTAATTAATTATCCTCTGTAAAAAAAAAAAGGAGCCAAAATGTCTATTATGTGTGTGATGATCATTTTGTTTGACATTTTGTATTTGGTTACTAGGTTGGAGCACTTATTTTTTTTTTTTTTTGAAGGTCTACCAAAAAGTGATAATAAATCTGCAAAGTGTTTGGAAAAAGACAAGTTTTCCTGTTTTGTGTCAGTGTTTATACTTGAGTGCGATTCGAATCCCCATTCTGTCATCATTTCTGACCCGATACCCTCTACCATGAAAACATCTCATGGAAGGAAGTGTGTCATTGTGTCAACAGTAAAAAACAATCCATGGAATTCAGGGAACTTTAATACAATGTTACCAATGTTCTTCCTTCACGAAAGTCATTTTATAAATCTGTTGTTTAGAATAGACATGTTTTTTTTTTATATAAAAATGTAAAGAATGTGTTGCGATGTCACATACATAAACTATACTACCACACAACAAACACAAATGCCGCGTACACACACGGTCGGAATTTCCGACAACAAATGTTCGATGGGAGCTTGTTGTCGAAAACTCCGACCGTGTGTAGGCTCCATCGGACATTTGTTGTCGGAATTTCCGACAACAAAAATTTGAGAGCCGGATCTCAAATTTTCCGACAACAGAATCCGTTGTCGTAAATTCCGATCGTGTGTGCGCAATTCTGACGCACAAAATTCCACGCATGCTCGGAATCAAGCAGAAGAGCCGCACTGGCTATTGAACTTCATTTTTCCCGGCTCGTTGTACGTGTTGTACGTCACCGCGTTCTTGCCAATCGGAATTTCCGACAACATTTGTTGCGACCGTGTGTATGCAAGACAAGTTTGAGCCAACATCCGTCGGAAATAAATCCTAGGATTTTGTTGTCGGAATGTCCGATCAATGTCCGATCAATGTCCGATCGAGTGTACGCGGCAAAACATTACTACCAATGGACATCGTAGTTTAACATTTAAGAGATGGTCCTCATCAGGGTTAGAACCTGGGACAATTCTGCAAGGTCCGGTAAAGGTCTGTGCCACAAATATATGACTTTACACATTGACCATTGATACACTTTAACTTATAATGCCGCGTACACACGGTCTGATTTTCCAACGTAAAATGTGCGATCGGAGCTTGTTGTCGGAAATTCCGATCGTGTGTAGGCTCCATCGGACAGTTTCCATCGGAACTTCCGTCGCACAAAATTTGAGATCTGGTTCTCAAATTTTCCGACAACAAAATCCGTTCGCGCAAAATTCCGATCGCGTGTACACAATTCCGTCGCACAAAGTTCCACACATGCTCGGAATCAAGCAGAAGAGCCGCACTGGCTATTGAGCTTCACTTTTCTCGGCTCGTTGTACGTGTTGTACTTCACCGCGTTCTTGGCGTTCGGAAATTCCGACAACATTTGTTGCGACCGTGTGTGTGCAAGTTTGAGCCAACATCCGTCGGAAATAAATCCATGGATTTTGTTGTCGGAATGTCCGATCGTGTGTACGGGGCATTACTGTTTAGAACATATCATTGTCCCTTGAGTTGATTCGGTTCAAATGCAGAGAATTCATGGTGCTGGTATCACGGAGTAAGCTGTGCAGACATGGAGCCTGTAAATGATGTCATCTGTCACTGTGACTCGGGAAAAGAAAACTTTCTCTGTAACCAAAAACAGGTTCTTTTTGTTGGGAAGGGAACTTCCTCATTCTTCACATTCTCCAGAGGAGTCATAACACATTCTGTGACTGTTTATTTTACCTGGAAAATGTTTAGTACAAGTAATGAGATCAAACAAAATATAAAAAAACTCGTTTTTGGATTTATACCCATCTACTAGCTAGAAACCAAGCCAGCATAAAATATATAATAATTACTGTATGTTAACCACTTGCTTACAAGAGCACTTAAACCCCCCTCCTGCCCAGGCCAATTTTCACCTGTCAGCGCTGTCACAGTTTGAATGACAATTGCGCAGTCACACAACACTGTACCCAAATGACATGTTTTATCATTTTTTTCACACAAATAGAGCTTTCTTTTAGGGGTTTTTAATCACTGCTGGATTTTTTAATTTTTGCTAAAAAAATTAAAAGACCAAAAATTTTGACCCCCCCCCCCAAAAAAACAAAACAGTTTTATAGTTTGTTATAAAATTTTGAAAACAGGTAATTTTTCTTCATTGATGTGGACTGATGAGGCTGCACTGATAGGTGGCACTGATGGGCACTGAGAGGTGGCACTGATGATCACAGATGGGTGGCATTATTGGGTGGCACTGAAGGGCACTGATAGGTGGCACTAATAGGTGCCATTGATTGGCACTGAGAGGTGGCACTTAAGGGTGGCACTTATAGGCACTGATGGTTGGCACTTTTGGGTGGCACTGAAGGGCACCGATGATCACAGATGGGTGGCACTATTGGATGACACTGAAGGGCACTGATAGGTGGCACTAATAGGTGCCATTGATGGGCACTGAGAGGTGGCACTTAAGGGTGGCACTTATAGGCACTGATGTTTGGCACTATTGGGTGGCACTGAAGGGCACCGATGATCACAGATGGGTGGCACTATTGGGTGGCACTGAAGGGCACTGATAGGTGGCACTAATAGGTGCCATTGATGGGCACTGAGAGGTGGCACTTAAGGGTGGCACTTATGGGCACTGATGGTTGGCACTATTGGGTGGCACTGAAGGGCACCGATGATCACAGATGGGTGGCACTATTGGGTGGCACTGAAGGGCACTGATAGGTGGCAATAATAGGTGCCATTGATGGGCACTGAGAGATGGCACTTAAGGGTGGCACTTATGGGCACTGATAGTTGGAACTATTGGGTGGCACTGAAGGCCACTGATAGTTGGCACTGATAGGTGCCACTGATGGGCACTGAAAGGTGGCACTGGTGGGTAGCACTTATGGGTGGCACTTATGGGCACTGATGGTTGGCACTATTGGGTGGCACTGAAGGCCACTGATAGGTGGCACAGATGATCACTGATGGGTGGCACTATTGGGTGGCACTGAAGGGCACTGATAGGTGGCACTGATAGGTGCCATTGATGGGCACTGATGGGTGGCACTAATGGGCACTGGTAACCGCAGTTACCCTAGCGCCAGTTGCAGTTTACATATGCGGGTATTTACTATCGCTATTTGCGCTTCAATGTGCGCCGGTTCGCACGTTCAATTAATGACTTTACTGGCGCACCAATTAACGTATAAACTGGCGCAGCGCCTTCTTCTTAGTAAATCACCCCCCACTGAGTCTGAAAAATAGGCTCAGTTCTTAAAGCGGAGTTCCAACTGTGACTTTTTTTTTTTTTTTTTTTTGGATGAATATCTTAATTTTAAAACACTTATTACTAGTACTCACGTTTCTCTTTTTAATTGCTGCTCGATTGCTGATTTGATTGAGCCGGATATGTTTTATTCCTTGTTCTTGGATGTTTCCATCTTGCTTGTGGGCATGTGAAGCTCTGGTGCAGCTGAGCGACCAGCATGCATTGCCCGTTCTCGCGCATGCGCCGTGCACTTCTGACGTTGCCATCACAACGGGGTGGCATCGTCGGAAGTGCCCGCCCCCCGTTGTGATGGCAACGGAGCCCTCGGCGCTGCCCACTGACTCCTAGGAAACGATGACACACATCTCCCAGGAGCAGTAGCGAGCGGAGGCGCCGAGGGAAGTGACGTGAGGAGCCGAGGCGAGGACGGGGAAGATTTGAAGGGACCGCATAGCAACAGGCATGAAAAGGTAAGTAAAAAAAAAATATTTCTCCAAATGTCATTTATTATATTATTTGCTGCACAGTAATGACATTTTTTTTTTTAGGGGTGGAACTCCACTTTAAGTGGTTAACAAAGCCTGTCCCAAGCCTTGCTTTTTGAAGCAACTGCAAACTAGCCGTTAATGTGTGTTGAAGCCGAAGCAAGGGTAAATGAGCCCCGGACCATTTGGCTGGCCAAAGACCAGAGCACTTTTTGCGATTCGCTTTAACTGACAATTGCGTGGTCGTGCGACGTGGCTCCCAAACAAAATTGACGTCCTTTTTTCCCCACAAATAGAGCTTTCTTTTGGTGGTATTTGATCACCTCTGCAGTTTTTATTTTTTGCGCTATAAACAAGAAAAGAGCGACAATTTTGAAAAAAAAAAAAAACGCTTTATTTTTTAATTTTGCTATAATAAATACCAAAAAATGTATAAAAAAACATTTTTTTTTCCTCAGTTTAGGCCGATACGTATTTTTCTACATATTTTTTGTAAAAAAAAAAAAAAAAAAATCGCAATAAGCGTTTATGGATTGGTTTGCGCAAAAGTTATAGCGTCTACCAAATAGGGGCCAGTTTTATGGCATTTTTTAAAAAACTTTTTTTTTGTTACCAGTAATGGCGGCGATCAGTGTTAGAATATTATTACAAATTCATAATTCGGTACTTATAGGTGTTATATTATATTCATGGCAAGCTTGCAAAACATATTTGGTTTTATGATTAATCATAAAATCAGCGATTTTTATCGTGACTGCGACGTCATGGCGGACAGATCGGACACTTTTGGCGCTATTTTGGGACCATTCACATTTATAAAGCGATCAGTGCGATTAAAAAATGCATTGATTACTGTGTAAATGTGACTGGCAGTGAAGAGGTTAACCGGGGGGGGGGGGGCTGACGGGGTCAAGTGTGTCCTAGGGATGTGTTCTAACTGTGGGGGGGGGGAGGGGCTACGTGTGACACGACACTGATCACCGTTCCCGATGACAGGGAGCTGTGATCAGTGTCCTGTCATTAGGCAGAACAGGCAGATGCCTTGTTTACATCAGCATTTCCCGGTTCTTCCTCTCCGTGAGACGATTGCGGGTATCCCCGCGGACATCGAGTCCGCGGGACCCGCGGTCACACTCACTGAGCTCGCGGGCAGGGTCGCGCGTGCGCAAGCGACCACGCGGCTGCAAATTTAAAGGGACGTACGTACCTGTACGCCCATTTGCTTGTCTGTGCCATTCTGCCTGACGTATATTGTACATGTGGTTAATTTTAGCAATAAGAATAACCTAATAAAAAAAAATATAAGTAACAGAAATAATAAAAACGATAATAAAGAATAAAACATTCATCAATGGAAACCATTTTAAAAATCCATAGTGCCCCAGGGCAGTCGTATTTGTACAGCAAAAGAGCGTTCCCAGGAGGCAGGACATGATTGATGAGATCGGTTATGTCTATTCACTAAATCATAAGCAACGCACGGCTAGTGCCAGGAGAAAAAAAAAAAAAAACTCCTCGCGTGTCACCATCATCATATGGAAAGGTTAAAGCAATTTAGCGGGTAACAAACACGAGTGGCGGATTAGCCGGGGCTAGGCGATAATTTCAAGTGTATTTTTTTTTTTTTTTTTCGAAAAAACGCCCTGGAGCACAGAGCCGCGTTCCGAGTACAAACACAGCCCTGTTTGCAGAGAGGGCAATGAAAACACGGCGGGGGCACTTCTTCTTTTTTTTTTCGGTGTGGAGTGGAAGCAGAAGCAGCGACTGGCTTTCTATGCAGGCTCAGAGCCGGCCGGTTTATTCAGGAAAAATTGTATTTATTTTAGTCGGGTTCCTCTGCAAATCTATTTTAAGAGTAAATAGACCATAATTCCCCAAATAATCCAGACTTGCCAGGACCAACATCCAGCCAGAGATATATTATTCCAACGATATTCCGGACTTGTGTTATTATTCTTAAAGGGCTCTATCAACACAAGTGCACCGGCGCACTCCGAAACCGGAGCGGAACTAAACCCAATCACAAAAATCTCATATTGGCTTTAAGCCATAGCTCCCAACTGTCCCTGATTTGGAGGGACTGTCCCTGATTTGGAGGGACTGTCCCTGATATGTAGGGACTATCCCTGATCTCGAGGGACTGTCCTTGATCTTGAGGGACTGTGCCTGATTTGGAGGGACTATGCCTGATTTGGAGGGACTGTCCCTGATTTGGAGGGACTATGCCTGATTTGGAGGGACTGTCCCTGATTTGGAGGGACTGTGCCTGATTTCGAGGGACTGTGCCTGATTTGGAGGGACTGTCCCTGATTTGGAGGGACTGTGCCTGATTTCGGGGGACTGTGCCTGATTTTGAGGGACTGTCCCTGATTTCGAGGGACTGTGCCTGATTTTGAGGGGACTGTCCCTGATTTCGAGGGACTGTCACTGATTTGGAGAGACTGTGCCTGATTTTGAGGGACTGTGCCTGATTTCGAGGGACTGTCTCTGATTTCGAGGGACTGTCCCTGATTTGGAGCAATGTCCCTCTGTCCCTCATTCCCCCTCATTTGTCCCTCATTTTGGTCTGATCTGTAAAGATGTATATAAAATGCACTTTATATTTATCAAAAAGTGTTTTTTCTGAGCTAAACCTTTCATATAATTTCTAAATTGCTGCATTTTGTAAATTCCAAAAGCCAATATAAAGGAATATTAGTGGTAAAAAAAAGCACTTGTGGGTTTAACCAATCTTTTTTTTTTGTACAATTCTCCTTTAAGGGGGCGTGGCAGGGGTGTGTGTCCTACGCCTACATACTTTTGCTGATAGGTGTCCCTTATTCCCATCTCAAAAAGTTGGGAGGTGTGGCTTTAGCACAAGTCATAGAAAATCGATTTCAATCTACAATCTATTTCACTTGCTTTCCACAGGCTCAGGGGCGGACTGACCATTCGGGCACTCGGGCACTGCCCGGGGGGCCCCATGCCACTAAGGGGCCCCATCAGGGTTGCCAGGCTCAATAAAACCAGGCACAGTGTGTAAAAATCTGTGTTTTTTTAAAAAATCCCAAGAATATAGCTGCCCCACCTCTCCAGTACCTTTTCAGTGTGTGTATGTGTATTCTGTGTGTGTATATTGTGTGTCTGTGTGTATACTGTGTGGACACATAATCTATTGCCTGGGGCCCCATAATCTCCTATTGCCCAGGGGCCCCATAATCTTCTCCTATTGCCCGGGGGCCCCATAATCCCCTATTGCCGGGGGGCCCCATGAGTTGTCAGTCCGCCCCTGCACAGGCTGTTTATAAATGGTCTGGACTTTGAGTGGTTAAAGTGTTACTAAACCCAGGAGTCTGCAGTCACTATATCTGGTCTCCCACAGTACACAGAACATGGAAATGCATTTATTTTAGTAAATATAAACTGCTAAATACCTTTTCTCATCAGCAGTATATAGCAGTCTTGTAACTTCTATCTGTGTCTGGTCAAAGCTTGTAGGAGGAGTTTTCATTCTCCCCTGAGTGTCTTATGAGGCTGAACTCTTGTCTGGACAGTGCTGATTGGCCCTGTGCTGATCACATGCACCCTCCCAAGAAAAAAAAAAAATCTCTCTAGCCCGGGGGTCTCAAACGTGTGGCCCTCCAGCTGTTGCAAAAACTACAAGTCCCATCATGCCTCTGCTTGTGGGAGTCATCCTTGTAACTGTCAGCCTTGCAATGCCTCATGGGACTTGTAGTTTCGCAACAGCTGTTTGAGACCCCCTGCTCTAGCCACTTCAGCACCGGAAGATCTGGCTGCTCGATGACCGGGCCAATTTTTGTGATATGGCACTGCGTCGCTTTAACTGACAATTGCGCGACCGTGCGACGCTGCACCCAAACAACATTTACAGCCTTTTTTCCCCACAAATAGAGCTTTCTTTTATTGGTATTTGATCACCTCTGCGGTTTTTATTTTATTGCGATATAAAGAAAAAAAGAGCGACAATTTAACAAAACACAATATTTTGTACTTTTTGTTACAATAAATATCTCCATTTTTTTTTTTTTTTAAAAGCAATTTTTTTTTCTCAGTTTAGGCCGATGTGTATTCTTTTACATATTTTTGGTAATAAAAATTGCAGCGTATATTGATTGGTTTGCGCAAAAGTTAGAGCGTCTACAAAATAGGGGATAGATTTATGGCATTCTTCTTTTTCTTCTTTTTTTTTTTTATTAGTAATGGCCAAAATGTGGTCCCTGAGCTTCTTTTGGGAAACAAATGAGCATAGGGCAGCCCATTCAAATATGCGCAACACGTGGAATCGCTTTAAAAATTTCAAGTCGGAAGCCACGTTCCCGCTACGCGATAAGTGAACGGGGCCTAACAGACCACTGATATCTCCATAGAGAGAACCTGTCACCTGCCCATCACATAGGGGACACAGGTAAATAAAAAAACAAAAACAAAAAGTATTTAACCGCTTCAGCCCCGGAAGTTTTTACCCCCTTCCTGACCAGAGCACTTTTTGCGATTCGGCACTGCGTCGTTTTAACTGACAATTGCGCGGTCGTGCGACGTTGCACCCAAACAAAATTGAAGTCCTTTTTTTTCCCACAAATAGAGCTTTCTTTTGGTGGTATTTGATCACCTCTGCCGTTTTTATTTTTTGCACTATAAACAAAAAAAGAGCGACAATTTTGAAAAAAAAAAAAACACAATATTTTGTACTTTTTGTTACAATAAATATCCCCATTTTGTTTTTTAAAGAGCGATTTTTTTCTCAGTTTAGCCTGATACGTATTCTTCTACATATTTTTGGTAATAAAAATCGCAATAAGCGTATTGATTGGTTTGCGCAAAAATTTGTAGCATCTACAAAATAGGGGATAGATTTATAGCATTATTATTATAATTTTTTTTTTTTTTTTACTAGTAATGGCGGCAATCTGCGATTTTTATTATGACTGCGACATTGCGGTGGACACATCGGACAATTTTGACACATTTTTTTGGGACCATTGTCATTTATACAGCGATCAGTGCTATAAAAATGCACTGATTGTTGTAAAAATGTCACTGGCAGTGAAGGGGTTAACACTAGGGGGGCGATCAAGAGGTTAACTGTGTTCCCTAGTGTGTGTTCTAACTGAAGGGGGGAGGGGACTGACCTAGGGGAGAATGACAGATCGCTGTTCATACTTTATATGAACAGACGCACGCAAAAGAAACGCCCGCAAACGCAAGCACACGGCGGAGTGAGAGCAATAATTATAGAGTCATAATTCACAGTTCACTCCAAATTGATCATTAAAAAATATTTGTAAAGTGTTGCCTATGGAGAATTTCGGGTTGTCATTCCTCAGGTGCAGACAGTTCTTAGGACTTTACATGCACACTGGTATCTATTTACTCAAAGCAACTCCATCTTTTATATTTTACCATTCCTGTGATTGTGTATTTATTCATCGTGTGTCTGAATGTATACCAGTCAGTGTATAGAATATCTGTGATCTATATATAACATGCACACCTCCCAACTTTTGAGATGGGAATGAGGGACACCTATTAGCAAAAGTATGCAGGCATAGGACACCCCCCCCCTTGCCACGCCCCCTTAAAGGAGAATTGTACAAAAAAAAAACAAGATTGGTTTAACCCACAAGTGCTTTTTTACCACTACTATTCCTTTATATTGGCTTTTAGAATTTTAGAATTTACAAATGCAGCAATTTAGAAATCGGATGAAAGGTTTAGCGCTGGGAAACACTTTTTGATAGATAAAAAGTGCATTTTATATACAACTATACAGATCAGACCAAAATGAGGGACAAATGAGGGGGAATGAGGGACAGAGGGACATTGCTCCAAATCAGGGACAGTCCCTCGAAATCAGGGATAGTTGGGAGCTATGTATAATGTGGTGACAAAAAGTTTCACAAGTCTCTGCTTACTGTTATATAATATTATATTGTTTTTCCTTTCCAGAATCATATTAGGATGTTTTTCTTAGGTATATATTTAACCAACACCCACTAATCTGTAATTCATTTTCATCCATGCTCATCCATGTCTTTATGGACCTTGCTTTGTGCACTGGTCCAAATCATTTGGTGGAGGGGGGATTATGGTGTGGGGTTGTTTTTCAGGGGTTGGGCTTGGCCCCTTAGTTCCAGTGAAGGGAACTCTTAAGGCGTCAGCATACCAAGACATTTTGGACAATTTCATGCTCCCAACTTTGTGGGAACAGTTTGGCGGATGGCCCCTTCCTGTTCTAACATGACTGCCCACCAGTGCACAAAGCAAGGTCCATAAAGACATGGAGGAGCGAGTTTGGGGTGGAAGAACTTGACTGGCCTGACCTCAACCCGATAGAACACCTTTGGGATGAATTAGAGCGGAGACTGCGAGCCAGACCTTCTCATCCAACATCAGTGCCTGACCTCACAAATGCACTTCTAGTAGAATGGTCAAACATTCCCATAGACACATTCCTAAACCTTGTGGACGGCCTTCCCAGAAGAGTTGAAGCTGTTATAGCTGCAAAGGATGGGCCAACTCAATATTGAACCCTACGGACTAAGACTAGGGATCCATTAAAGTTCATATGTGTGTAAAGGCAGGTGTCCCAATACTTTTGATAATATAGTGTAAGTTCCAGGAGGGAACTAAGGGGCCAAGCCTGACCCCTGAAAAACATCCCCCACACCATAACCCCATCTAAATGATTTAGACCAGTGCATAAAGCAAGGTCCATAAAAACATGGATAAGCGAGTTTGGGGTGGAGCTTTCCCAGAAGAGTTGAAGGTGTTATAGCTGCAAAGGGTGGACCAACTCAATATTGAACCCTACGGACTAAGACTGGGATGCCATTAAAGTTCATGTGCGTGTAAAGGCAGGTGTCCCAATACTTTTGGTAATATAGTGTGTGTGATGAAAAAAAAAAAAAGTAAAACTTTTTTTTTTTCATTGTGAAAATTTAAAGTTACACCCGAGCACATAAAATCCCCCCACCCCGACATATACGCACGTACCAACGTAAACGCACGCGTTAGGGCGCCTGTGCCTGAAAACATTGATTGCGATACATGTTACATATGGCCACGCACGCCGGAAGGAGAGCAATAATTCTAGCACCAGACTAACTTTTTTAAGGCTAAATAAAGCCTTGTTAAAAAAAACCTTAAAAAAAAAACCTGGCTCCTAACTTTTTAACCGCAAAGCACATTTGTCAAGCCCTGACATAAATTACGAGTTGTCTTTTCCAAAACAGTATGATGAATTTCGATGTAAAATTTCTGAAGCTTCTCAGTGCATAGAGTATAATGTATTTTCTATACAATGGAGGTAACAATGGTTTAGGAAGACTTGGAATTTACTGACATACAGCTAATACCCGCACAGTAATCCCAGAGAAATACTATAGTACTTTTCCAGCTCATGTAATCACTAATACCAGCATATTACAATAGGTCCTTCTGCAAAGTGGCATATAAATCAAATCTCTAATTTTCTCCCCAGGTATGTATACTTACACATTCATCATTTTTTGTCTGACGTTTTTTTTTTTGGTTCTTTAGAATAAATATATTAAGGATATTAGAAATGTAAAGCAGTGGCGGCTGGTGTTTGTTTGTTTTGGGGGGCGGCAAACAAAACCCCGCAGGCACCTCAAACCCCCTCACCCCCCCCCCCACCCTCGTCTGCCAGTCCACTGGCAATTACCTTATCTAAGCGGCGGGCAGATCGGGGCATCAACACACATCAGACTGCAGCGGGGATTGGCATCGCTGGGCACATTGGGCATTAGCGGGCACATTGGGCAGCAGCGGGGATCGGGGCACCGACGCACATCAGGCTGCAGTGGGGATTGGCATCGCTGGGCACATTGGCAATTAACGGGCACATTGGGCAGCAGCGGGGATCGGGGCACCGATGCACATCAGGCTGCAGTGGGGATTGGGCATCTGTGGGCACATCAGGCACCGGTGGGGATAGGGAATTAGCGGGCACATCGGGCAGTGGCAGGGGATTGGGCATGGGTGGACATCAGGCGGCGGGCATCGGCTCCTGTGTCTTCTCCTCCTCGCTTCCGCCGTGCATCTCCTCCCCTCCTCCTAGGCGTCCAATAGGATTTCCTGTCCTTTCAGCCAATCAGGTGACGGGTATCAGACTCGCTGTTGCAACACAACTAGGTGGGCTCCAGACGCAATGCTCTGCGCCCCAAACACACTTCTCTATTTCACAGCATCTCCAACTATCATTTCCTTCATGCCCCTGAACAAGGGATTTATCTTGAATCTCCCGAAACGCGTCGGGCCATAGGAGAAGTGCTCTTTTCTTATATATTGTATATGGATATTATGGATCATTTTGTGTATGGTTGCTATCCTTGACTGTTACACTGTTTTTTTGAAATAATACATTTTTCTACATTTTGAAAATACTGTGTCTTCAAAAGTTCGCCCTAAAGTCCCTTAGTACCGGGGGGGGGGGGGGTACTCATTTTCCATACATACATACAATATATTTGGGATGGTGGCAATAATAAATGGAGTTTTTCCTCCATTATGGTTCTTCTCAGATAATTCACCCTAATTTGAAGCCTATTAGAGCCTCTGGCTCTAATCAGGTGCTTCAAAAAAACCAAAACACACCCCCCACCGTAGGAATTCATGCGCTCGGCGTCCTGAAAGGGGCCGGGCGCTTATACAGGGCTAATATTTGTACTCTGACAGAGACAGAATACAAATAAATAAAAACATTTAAAATGTCTATTAGTAATGGGTAAGTCTGCACTATTATGACATTTGTCCATATAAGGGCTCTGATGTCACCAGTATCCCACCCCTTTGTTTACGTGTGTTGCGGGGAAGGAAATGACCACAGCTCAATGGATTATAAAATAATGTGAAGCCCTATATTCAAATAGCTGAGAAAGACATCTCTTATGGGACTTTGTTGCAGCAATAGAAATCACACAATTTAGAATGTATTTTTATAAAAAAAATATATAGTCTTTATTTGTAGAATAAGTAAAAACAAGAAAAGCTGGTCTACACAATACCTGTTCTAATAAAATATCACCTGCTGACCTCACAGGGGGCAGCATACATCTCTATATGAAAAAAGGCGAGAAATGATTGCATATCCACCAACTTTACCCAACGCGTTTCAACTGTACATAGTCTTCTTCAGGAGGAGGGTGGGAATCGTCAGTAATGGACATGACCAAATTTTCAGACCAGCAAAGGCAGCTAATGTTGCATGCTAATGGTGTCCCAGCCCAAAGTGTCCTTCAAGTCCCACAGGGGATCCGTGGGCATCAAACGGAGGCACCTGCGGCAGGCTTCATCATATTAGCTGTTCAAAAGGGACATAAAGGATCAACTTGATGGTCCATAATAAAGGGGGGAAAGAAAGACTCCCTATGAAGCCATGGCGCATGGACTGCAAGGGTCCTAGACGAACAGACCATGCTTCATAGGGGGTCTTTGTTTTCCCCTTTATTCTCCTGGACCATCTAGTTGATCGTTTATGTGGCTGTCCTTTTTGAGCAGCTAATATGATGAAGCCTCCATTTGATGCCCACTGATCCCCTGTGGGACTTGAAGCCCACTTTGGGCTGGGACCCCATTAGCATGCAACATTATCTACCTTTGCTGGTCTGAACATTTGGTCATGTCCATTACTGACGATTCCCACCCGCCTCCTGAAGAAGACTATGTACAGTTGAAACGCGTTGGGTAAAGTTGGTGGATATGCAATAATTTTTCGCCTTTTTTCATATAAAGATGTATCCCTGCCCCCCCCCCCTCTGTGAGGTCAGCAAGTGATGTTTTAATAGAACAGGACGTGTATTGTATAGACCAGCTTTTCTTGTTTTTACTTATTCTACAAATAAAGACTATATATTTTTTATAAAAATACATTCTAAACTGTGTGATTTCTATTGCTGCAACAAAGTCCCATGGGAGATGTCTTTCTCAGCAGTGTAATAGGGATAGAGCAGCTATTTTACCCATGATACAATTGCTACATCCTTCTTGCTTATATTTAAATAGTACCCACTGCTCAGTCTAATGCCGCGTACACACGGTCAGATTTTCCAACGGAAAATGTTCGATAGGAGCTTGTTGTCAGAAATTCCGACCGTGTGTAGGCTCCATCAGATATTTCCTGCTACATGGTGACATCTGAAGCTGAGAGACGAGAGAGACAAGCTCCTTTCCTGGCCAGTACTCCCAGCAGTTGGAATCGGATGAGGACCCTCTAATGAAGAACCTGAGCGGCATCTATACTTTCCATCTAGTTAACACTTTAAAATTCATTACTCCTGATCATTTTTATTTATTTTTTTAAAATTCTTTATTTTATTTTTTCAACAATTTTTATACATATAAACAAACACATTTTAGTTACAGCAGAAAAAAAAATAAAAAAAACACTAATAATAATAATAATAACAATTATAAAAAAATAAATAAAAAAAATAAATAAATTACATTCTCTCCTTCTCTTCCCCCTTAAAGTCCCCCTGATAATTTTTGGCCACTCATGTTGACACCCCACATATAGGAGCTGATTTACTAAAGGCAAATAAACTGCAGTTGCACTCGATAAAGAATTAAAAAGTGATCAGTTCCCTAAAGTTTTTCCTTGTCAAAAGAAGTTTATTGAGTATACAATATTATAAAGATACATAAAGTAAGTTTACAAGGATCTATAAAGTAAGCTCATTGTTTTATCCCTAAAGTTTTTCAATTAGCACCAACATCCCTTTGTATATATAGAGAAAAAGAGCCCCTAGTCGGGGAATGGATGGGACTTTATGGGTGCTATTTATATAGTAATCAACAACAGTTTGTAAGTAGAAAAATATATTTTTATTTAAACAACTAATACAAAAAAGAAGTAAGGTATACAGTATATGGATACATTTCTTCTACACAAAAGAATACCACACTGTTTTGTTCTACATGTTTCGCCGTGCGGCTTCTTCAGGAACATGCGTGAGTATTCAAGTCTAGTAAGTGAAAATATAAATATTACAAATACACTTTTTACAAGTTTTAATGTTCATACAGCAAAACATTTTCAATAAGAATTTTCTGCAAATTTAATTGATCACATAGACCAGGGGTGTCAAACTCAATTTCATCGTGGGCCGCATCAGCATTATGATTGTCCTCAAAGGGGCCGGTTGTAGCTGTAAGATTAGATGTCCAGCGCATCCCCTCCCCTTACTTTAGATGTCAAGAGCCACCCCACCATCAGAAGCTGAGTCCCCTACTCTCCCTAACATCACAGTGCACACCCTCCTTCCTTATGCTGCTGCTGGGAAGAAGCTGGATGCTTGGCTTGAAAGCAGAAAGTAGGGGTCTGGAAGGAGGACCAGAGGAGGGCTGGAGCTCTCCTGCAGCTGCAGGAGAGGTGCGAGGGCCACATGAAATGGCCTGGAGGGCCAGATTCAGCCCGCGGGCCTTGTGTTTGACACCTGTGACATAGACAGTACCTGGATATATGAGGGGACCTTGCAAATGAAGTCTCTGAATTCACTTGTGAAGTGGTCAGAGTGTATTCTGAGAAAGTGATGTGAGAGCAATTTGTAGGGCACGAAAACGCTGACCCCCCCAAAAAAAAGTTGCCCTCGCTTTCCCCAGAGCTTAGAGCCCTTGCACACTGGGGCGGGGGCGGCGTCAGCGGTAAAACGCCGCTATTACTAGCGGCGTTTTACCGTCGGTATTCGGCCGCTAGCGGGGCGGTTTTACCCCCCGCTAGCGGCCGAGAAAGGGTTAAATACCACCGCAAAGCGCCTCTGCAGAGGCGCTTTGCCGGCGGTATAGCCGCGCCGTCCCATTGATTTCAATGGGCAGGAGCGGTAAAGGAGCGGTATACACTCCACTCCTTCACCGCTTCGAAGATGCTGCTGGCAGGACTTTTTTTACCGTCCTGCCAGCGCACCGCTCCAGTGGGAAAGCCCTCGGGGCTTTCCCACTGGATACACAGCAGCGGCACTTTCAGGTCGGTTTGCAGGCGCTATTATTAGCGCAATAGCGCCTGCAAACCGCCCCAGTGTGCAAGGGCTCTTAGTGCAAGCAAAAGTGCAGTATTTTTTTTCCTTGCACCTGATTGGGTATTCTTTACAATGTTACACTTCACCACATTCAGTAAGCTCTGCCGAAGATGAGTGCAACTGCACAGTCTATTTGCCCTTAGTAAATCAACCCCATAATACTTGCTTTTTTTTTAAACCCCTTTCAAAACAAAACCTTGCTGAATATTTTTTTTTAATTTTGGTGGTAAGATGAATTCTTCTCTCTTCTAGTGTCAACTTTGCCTGTTACTACTTAAAAAAAAAAAAAAAAATCATAACCGCGTTTCACAGCCAAACTAATTTTAGCCTTTGTATTCTGCATATATAAGCACAATTCATCGCATCCTCAACACACCGGCGCACATTCTATTTTAGAATTCTCCCTTCTTAGTGTTGATATGACTCATCTCAGGATTACAGAACAGAGTCGGAACGGGGAAGAAGAATAACAAGCATTGTTGCAAAATGATTTCACGGACACGGAGGAAGAGATTGAAAGAAGCCCAGTTGTGGCCGTATCTTACTGACAGCAATTTTTGTTCAAAAAAGAAGGACAAGCAGTAAGTGCTTTTTCAAGAAAAAGAAATTTCATATAATAGAGCGATATCAGCCGAAGACTTGCTTTAAACTATAAATTGAACATTTACTTAAAGCAGAAGTCAACTCGAAACTCTTTATGTTCCTTTAGATATTCATTAGAATCTCTCTCTAAGGTCGGATATTTGGCAGGTGAAGCACATGGTATTCCAAAATGGTATAGGGGTTAGTTGGGTGCGCTTGGTTATTTAAGTTTGTTTTTTACTTTTTATAATGTGAGTGCTTTATATGAAGATATTTCATTGTGCTTTGTTGCAATGGCAATAAAGTAATTATCTTGTCTTATCTTATCCTCTTAGACCCATGATAATTTAACAACAAAAATATGGAAGAACAGCCTTGTAAAAGTCAGAAATCGCTGTTATCTTGTGCCCTCTATTGGTAACATCTCTTTGCTTGAATTCCAGGGTCTACACACCCAATGCACCATATATATATATATATATATATATATATATATATATATATATATATATATATATATATATATATATATATATATAATATATATATAATATATATATTCAGTATCTCACAAAAGTGAGCACACCTCACATTTTTGTAAATATTTTTATATTTTATTCTATCTTTTCATGTGACAACACTGACGAAATTGAAACTTTGCTACAATGTAAAGTAGTGAGTGTACAGCTTGTATAACAGTGTAAATTTGCTGCCCCCCCCAAATAACTCAACACACAGCCATTAATTTCTAAACCGCTGGCAGCAAAAGTGAGTACACCCCTAAGTGAAAATGTCCAAATTGGAACCAATTAGCCATTTTCCCTCCCCGATGTCATGTGACTCGTTAGTGTTACAAGGTCTCAGGTGTGAATGGGAAGAAGGTGTGTTACATTTGGTGTTATCGCTCTCACTCTCCCATACTGGTCACTGGAAGATCAGCATGGCACCTCATGGCAAAGAACTCTCTGAGGATCTGACAAAAAGATTTGTTGCTCTACATAAAGATGGCCTAGGCTATAAGAAGATTGCCAAGACCCTGAAACTGAGCTGCAGCACAGCTCAAGTCAGTTTCTGAGTGGAACAGGATAGGCTCCACTCAGAACAGGCCTCGCCATGATGGACCAAAGAAGTTGAGTGCACATGCTCAGCGTCATATCCAGAGGTTGTATTTGGGAAAATAAACGTATGAGTGCTGCCAGCATTGCTGCAGAGGTTGAAGGGGTGGGCGGTAAGCCTGTCAGTGCTCAGACCATACGCCACACACTGCATCAAATTGGTCTGCATGGCTGTCATCCTAGAAAGAAGCCTCTTCTAAAGATGATGCACAAGAAAGCCTGCAAACAGTATGCTGAAGACAAACAGACTAAGGACATGGATTACTGGAACCATGTCCTGTGGTCTGATGAGACCAAGATAAACATATTTGGTTCAGAGGAGTACAAAGAGAAGTGTGTCTTGCCTGCAGTCAAGCATAGTGGTGGGGGTGTCATGGTCTGGGGCTGCATGAGTGCTGCCGGCACTGGGGAGCTGCAGTTCATTGAGGGAACCATGAATGCCAAAATGTACTGTGACATACTGAAGCAGAGCATGATCCCCTCCCTTCAGAGTCTGGGCCGCAGGGCAGTATTCCAACATAATGACCCCAAACACACCTCTAAAATGACCACTGTCTTGCTAAATAAGCTGAGGGTAAAGCTGATGGACTGGCCAAGCATGTCTCCACTCTACAGACCTAAACCCTATTAAGCATCTGTGGGGTGCCCTCAAACGGAAGGTGGAGGAGTGCAAGGTCTCTAACATCCACCAGCTCTGTGATGTCGTCATGGAGGAGGGGAAGAGGACTCCAGTGGCAACCTGTGAAGCTCTGGTGAACTCCATGCCCAAGAGGGTTAAGGCAGTGCTGGAAAATAATGGTGGCCACACAAAATATTGACACTTTGGGCCCACTTTGGCCATATTCACTTAGGGGTGTACTCACTTTTGTTGCCAGCGGTTTAGACATTAATGGCTGTGTGTTGAGTTATTTTGAGGGGACAGCAAATTTACACTGTTATACAAGCTGAACACTCACTACTTTACATTGTAGCAAAGTGTCATTTCTTCAGTGTTGTCACATGAAAAGATAGAAGAAAAGATTTACAAAAATGTGAGGGGTGTACTTACTTTTGTGAGATACTGTATATATATATAATTGGGCATCGCTGGTAGATCTCATCACTGGAGGAGTGATAACAATGCAGCCCATGCGCTACCTAAAATAACACAGGTGCTGGATGCTTCTCTACAAAATGGTTTCTGAGTTTTAACATTCTTTGGACTCTTAACGTACTTTGTTCAAAGATAAATCATTTTTGTAATTTTTGCAATTTCTCAAACTGAGTGGGAATTTGTGTGTCTGTCTCATTATCGCCTGATCAGCCTCCATTCCTTTAGACATGGAAGAGCCTTACCAAGCATTGCAATAAAACCAAAGCTTCTGTTGAAGGGGGTGCCTTAAATCTAACAGCAACCTTTGTGCAAACTTGTGGAAACAGCAGTGCAAATGAGATTTCTGAGGAACTTCTACATGCAAACTATCACTTTTCAGTAGACTTACTCTTTAAGAACTGATATTTTTTATAAGAGCAGTGCACTGACTACATCTGTCAGCAACAAGACAACCTCCTAGTTTTGCAAAAATTGCACAGCACAGTTAGGCTTCCTGGCTTATAATGCTTTTTTATCAAGCAAAAAAATGTTAAACAGATTTCAGAGTAAAACATAAACTCATTTGAAGACCAAATTACCATTTCTCGTCTGCATGTCTGCAATAAAACAGCACAGTGCTTAAAATAGATTTTGCACTAAAAAAGTAAAAAATTGTCCTAGTAAAATCTGACATTAGCAAATTATTATATCTTTCTGCATGCCAGCGAGCAAATATTTACACTGCACAATATGCCAATATGTATGCGATGTTACTTAATAAGGAGAATTAATAAAAGATTACTTTTAGCTCTGAGCATGACAAAAAAAAGTGTTATCTCAAAGACTATTCACTGAAGAAAACATGACTTTATTAATAAAAGCAGCGGTGCTGGATAAATTCCTAAACCCGAGGTATCCTAGATTTGAGGATAATGAGGTTCAAAGAAATTTTTGGCAGGCACTCAACAGACAGTGCCATATTTAAACTTTATACATGATGCCCTCCTCCTGTGCCCCCTCCTCAAGATTCTATGCAGGACCCAGCTTTTTGAAAGGTGGTATTTGCATAAGACTAGGCATGCCCATTTCCATGCTGGCCATGCATCAATGTGAGAGCTAGGTCATGGGTTGCTGAAACACTGATCACAGCATTGTGGGTTACAGGAGAAACATGCACACTTGACCCATACCTTCAGTTTTACTTCAAATGGACCTAAACTCAAAACTGAAGATTTAGAGTTGCTATGATACAGGGCAGTGGTTTTCAACGACTGTGCCATAGCCCACTGCCGGGCTACAGCTACCTGCCTACTGGGCCTCCAGCCAGCTGCAGATCTTGTAACTTCCCACAGTCCCTTCTAGCTCCCATAGTACCCCCAAATTTCCATATTGGACTGCAAGTGTCCCTCATGCACTACAATGTCCCCAACTGCCCTCATTGTTATCCAACCTTGCCTAGTGCCATCAAAGCCCATGCAGTGACCCCCCAGCCTACTGCCAAGCCTCAAGCCCTCCATAGTGCCCCCAACCTCCCGCAGTGCCCTCAGTCCCTGCAGCACCCTCCACTCTCCCACTGTCCCCCCGCAAAGTGCGCAGGCTCCAAGAGAGACCCCAAGCCTCCTTCACAAACCCTACCCCCCAGATTTTCCCCCAACCCTCTCCAAAATCCTTATCCCCCACAGGGCCACCAAGTCTGCTGCAGAGTCCACTACCCCCTGCACAGCTCCAACCCCACTACCCAGCCCCATCCAGAGCCTTCCAGCATTTCAATACATATTTTGTATTCCTATAATTACTGTATATTGTGTAAGTATATAACTTTATTTAAATGTTGGAGCAAGGAAGGTTTTGGAAGAAATTACACGGGGCCCTGGTCTCAATAGTGTTGAAAACATCTGTTATAAGGAATATCTAGAAATGTTCATTGTGCCTAAGCAGGATTTTGAAAAATGTACCTTTTGTCCGGAATTTCTCCTGAAAAAAGCAATGCGCTTCCTGTGCCAAGGCACTTTTGTACCTTGAATCTCATATCAGTAAATTTGCAGTGTGAGATCTAAGAAACTGACTGCTGATCTCACCAGATTTGGAGTGGGATTTCATTATATCACTACTGTTCTGTATTGTTCTCCTTGCTGGAAAGGAAGCTGCACCTGGGAATCTGCAATGTAAGAATCTCTCTGCTTCTCCTTCATCTATTCTGTGGACCTGCGCTTTCTCAACCTCTTCTAATTCTTGAGTATTATCTTAACAGTCATCAGAGGGCAGCTCTGACATGAGGAAACAAAGCCCTTTCTGTACCAAGATGGTGGCCTCCACATGGTGCAGTAAAGGGTATAGTAAGTCAATAATGGTGAAAAGATGAGCTGCAAGAAGACCTCTGCTTGCCATTTTTTTGGGGTTTAGATTCCACAGTTCAGTTCCAGTTCAGTTCCACTTTAAGAAGTCCAGAGTTCTTAGGAGGCTGTAGTAGCACAACCAAGTGGATAGCAAGTTCTTCCTGCTTTTCCCTCATTATATAAAAAGTTTGAAATGGAAAATTGATATTTGATTAATTGCTAAGATCAAAATTTCGTACACCAGTCTGTTCCCATTGTGAACGAAACCCATGACTGCTACATTTTAATCTTTTACTGACAGACTGTCTATTGTTTTCTAACACAGCAAAAAAGTTTTAGAAAAAAGCTGGCTCTGTTTGAATCAAGAGCCCTTCAAACAATAGACATTTCCGTCGGAACATGTAATTGTATAAGCACAACGGGAATCTATTGAAAATCTCACCTCTCAAATACTGAAATGGTATTTGTACTTCTGTGGAGAATTGTCACATTAATGTGAACATGACCTAATGGTTAAATATAAGGCATATACACCTATAATTTATCAAGTGCATAAGCTAACAATGTTTATATGCAAATTTCAAGTATCATGAGCTTACAACAAGGCTGTATCTTAAACAAAAAATAAACAATAAAGCTGTTATGTATCACAAACCCGTAGGCAGGTGTGATCACCTCAACTTAAAGCCCAACGCCAGGATGTTAGCAACCCTCCTTTCCCACTTTAGCTATCCACTGGTATGAAAAAAAAAACGATCCAAATTCCCATTTTACTTACCTGAAGCCACAGTCACGCGGTGATCCTTCTTTCTTATTCTGTGTACTTACCGGGGTCCTTCTTTGGGTGTTCACATCATTGTTTGTGAGATGTGCCTACCTCCTATTGTTGGAGGAGGCACTTCCAGTGGCTGTATCCTCTCTCATAGGCCCATGAGGTAGAAGAACCTATGTGGGTGGTGAAGAGACCAGTGCCCAAGAAGATAATGAGCTCGGAAAAATGTCTGGTCCCCAGGCAGGATATTAGCTTTGCTTATATAGGCAACTGTGACTTTGATCCATTACACTGCAGGGTGGCTTAGGAAGAGGTTATTTGAATCAAGACCGAGGAGTAGGGTAATTGATGCACACTGCACAATTTAAATTTAATCTTTTCCTGGAGTTGGGCTTTACAGTGTGTGGACTGCTCATGAGTATCCTGGCCCTGTTCCTTAATAAGGTAGGAGAAGGAGCTGTTTTGGGTCCATGTGCAGAGAGAACAGAAGGATATGAATAGAGTGGAAGCACTTTGCCCATTGGGCAAGTGGGCTCCATGAGGCCTAAGACCTGGAAAGGACATAACCAAGGATTAGGTAAGTGAGCACCACCACACCACATAACCAAGGATTAGGTAAGTGAGCACCACCACCTCCACCTCCACCACCACCTCCTGAAAAGCGTTAGCAGGACTTTTATACCTTTTCCTATCCATAAGTAATGGTCTAGACCTGGGTTTCTCAACCAGGGTTCCACCAGAGGTTGCTAAGAGTGCCTTGAGCAATGAACCATTTTTGCCTCTCAGATACAGTACAGTAAATTCCCACTGCCCCCGTTGATGTTATTAGCTATCTGCAATGTATCATGTGCTGTAGATATAGTAATTTTTTGGCAGGGGTTCTCTGAGACAGGAAAGCTATTTCAATGGTTCCTCTGTGTTGAGAAAGGTTGGTCTAGTGTCTGGGACTGTTACTGGCACATGTTTTAGGACCGTAATACCAATTACATGGTTCCCTTTACCAAGACTTACCAATATGTTGGTAAAGCATTTCAGAATGTACAGTAAAGTTATGAAAAGTCACTGCAATGACTCATTATTGCCACACATGCAAGAGAAGTCAAGTAAAGGGAATCACAATTGATAGCTGAGAAAAATGTGAGAAAGTTGCAGAGATTAGGAAATACTTTGAGCAATAAAGCTTAAGCCTGATAAGCCTAGTAGCTGGAGGTTGGTACCCTGTTTCCCCGAAAATAAGACCTAGTGTGATTGTCGGTGATGGCTGCAATATAAGCCCTACCCCCCAAATAAGCCCTAGTTAAAGTCCTTGTAGGTCTTATTTTCAGGCTAGGGCTTATTTTCGGGGAAACAGAGTAGGGCTTATTTGGGGGGGTAGGGCTTATATTGCAGCCATCACTGACAATCACGCTAGGTCTTATTTTCGGGGAATCAGGGTAGAAGAGGTCACCCTCTTGGTGGTGCCAGAAGAATTTCCCCACCAGGTGTCTTGGACACCTATGTCCCATGGGCCACAGGTTTTCAGCCAGATTCTATATCGCCCTAACCTGCAACCATGATAAATCACAGGACCCTGTGTAAGAGTGTGCACCAGGCATGTGGGGAGTTGGAAGTGGATCAGGGGAGGAGTAAAAAAGGATCTAGAACCAGCCATCATGTACATCTGTGGCAGACATAGCAGTCTGGGCTGAAAACCAGGACTGGGAACTGGTCCATATTTAATTTCCAAAGCTTACTTGGGGGCCCCAGCTGTGAGAGTTTGGCCTTGTAGTGGAAGCTTGGGGATGCCTACAAACCTATGCTGGTATTTTATAAAGGTATTTTATAAGGACTGTTGGGCCTGCCACTGACCCTGAATACGTAGATAGTTACATCTGGTCATCATAATAAGAGGGCCATATTGGAACATTGTTTGGTGATCAGCTAATTTTTTAACCTAGTTACAAAAATAGGGCAATATTGCGGGTAATTACGGTAGCTTTTTGGGGTATTAAAACTGTATTTAAAAAAAAAAAAAAAAGAATTGTTCATTATACACAGTGATTTAGAAAACTAAATTAAATCAGAGTTTACATCTACAATAACAACTACACTGATTACTTGCATACATCAAGCCATAGACTGTATGCTCACCTAAGTGTCCCAGACAATGTATTTTTCATTGTGTTCAATCCTACTGTGTTTTGATAATAAGCAATAATTAAATCTGGAAACGATGCACCAGATGAATCTCAATCCGTTCCAGCTTAGTGGCCTATGAAGCCCATTGGAAAACGAAGCCATCAGAGACAATTCACAGTCCTCCCTCCACATGTTAACCTTCAGAGTCACTGTGCAATGGAAAGACAATATTGCCATTTCAGTGTTTGGATTGTTTGCTGAGGTGTGAAGATTACAAATGCTTATTCGTAATTGAACCCTGCATGCAAATTAATAATGATGGATAACGCTTGCCGAGTGTCATTACCATGTTTGCTGTAAGTCATTATCAGTGAAATACATGAATTGATAAGTTCGAGAGCGGCCTAATTTATTCCTAATATGATTCTGAAAACAGACAGAAGTCTTGGCACCATCTATGGGGTTCCCAAGCAATTACATAAAAAAAAATTATTATCGTCTATAGGATCTGGGATACAAGCATTCATGACGAAGACCACAGATGCTTTATTGGTCGGTTGCTTCTGTCAAGGCTGACTACGCAAGGTTAAAGCAAAACTCCAGCTTCCCCCTTCCCTACATAATTCCCCAACCATAAAGCCCCCCCCCCAGATGTTTTTTTTTAACTATATACATATTTATTCCTGCAGTCTTCAGGCCCGGTCCAGGGAAGACTGCAGGAAATATTGAAGACCGATTTTCCTGTTTTGTTTGTTGTAGGTGGTAGGTGCTCTTTCCTCCTGGACTGAACAGTGTTCATGTAATGAAGATTGAGCATCCCTCAGTCCCATAGTACTGTGTAAGTCCAGGCTGCATGATGACACGACACCAAGAGGGAGGTTGTTGACAGCTGGGCTCACAGGAAATGGGTTGGGTGATGAGCAGTGGCTGGAAAAGGTAAGCCCATGGGGGGGACAACACCAGAGAGAAGCTGCTATTCTGTTTATTTCCACAGATGTTGGACAGTTGCTTTTAATTAAACACTCAAGCTGCCCACTCAGGTGTAAACACTCTTCTCTTTCCATTCTTCATATCCTCTCTTGCCTACAAATATCATGGGCTACAATAATGTTTTTGGTATTCTGTCAAGAATTGGATTCCTGACTCTTGCCTACTAGGCTAACGGCAATCAGGTGACTGTTTGTACATGAGAATAAAAGAACTGGAAAAGTCCGAAAAAAGGGACAAAATGACAGCTGTAGTTGTCCACTAGAGCAGTGGTCCCCAAACTGCAGCAGTGGGCCAGATGTGGCCATTTGCTTGCCTTTGTCCAGCCCTTGGGCCACTTTTTTTCCCAATGACACCAAAAATGAGGTACCACCCCTTCCAACATTGGGGCACCATTCTTACCATTGACACCAAAGATGACATACTTCCTCCCACTGATATAAACAATAGAACAATATTACCACTAACACAAAAGGTGAGGCATTTTCCCTCCCACTGATTCCATCTATAGGAAACTATTCCTTCCACTGATACAATAATGAGGCACTATTCCTTCTTCTGACACCAATTATGGGTTCCCTATTCCTTTCACTGACACCAAGATGGGGCATTAATCCTTTCACCAACAATGGATTACTATCCCTTATGATCGGGTACTACTCTTTCCACCGACACCAACAATGGGGAACTATTTCTCCCACTGACACCAATGATTGGGAACTATTCCTTCCACCAACACCAATGATTGGGCACTATTCCTTCCACTGACACTAATGATTGGGCACTATTCCTTCCACCAACACCAATGATTGGGCACTATTCCTTCTACTGACACCAATGATAGGGCACTATTCCTTCCACCGACACCAACGATGGGGAACTATTCCTCCCACTGACACCAATGATTGGGCACTATTCCTTCCACTGACACCAATGATTGGGCACTATTCCTTCCACTGACACCAATGATTGGGCACTATTCCTTCCACTGACACCAATAATTGGGCACTATTCCTTCCACCGACACCAACGATGGGACACTATTCCTCCCACTGAAAACTAATGATCGTACTACTCTTTTCACTGACACTAACGATGGGTCATTATGTTTTCCACTAACACCAACCATTGAGCACCAATGATGGGACACTATTTCTTCCACTGACACCATCGATGGGGCACTATCCCAGATAGCAAGCAAGTGAGCTGCAAGTTTGAAAATGACTTGCTAAGCTATTACTAGACTTGCCAGGCTTCATTATTTTGTTGCACAATTTTGGTAAGTCTGTATTGCATGACTCCACTTCCGGATCGCCCGCTATATATATATATACGGCGACCCGGCATCCGATAAAAGTGGCCCCAGTGGCGGATTGGCCACGGGATGGCTTTTATAGGCAGCGGGAGAGGTGCCCCTCCGCCGCTTTCCAGTCGTTTACCCGATTACCGGTTTACTATCGGTAAAGGGGGAAACGATCCGATCCCCTGTTGCGATGGGCAGGAAGTCGAGTGAGGGCAAGATATCCCCCACTCAACTCTATGCCCTTGGAGGACGTCAAATGTCACTTCCGCCCTCCAGCCTTAAAGGGCCCATTTTTCTTTTTTTGTGTGTGTAAAAGTAAAATTACATTTTAAGTGTAAATGTGAGATCTAAGATCTGTTTTTGGTTCTAGTGGTCTAGTCTAGTACAGCCGGTCCTCCTCCTCCTTTTATAGCCCTGAAATACCTCCATTCATTTGTGGCAGATTTCTCTCTTTTTTTTAACCGCTCAAGCCGGATTGGAAGAGAAGGAAATGTTCTTGTACATAATCGTGTTTTCTTTTTCAAGCAATGAATGCCAGAAATGTGTTTTCCAAATGGTTTTGTCGGGCGCTGCCAGCAGGGTGGATTTGATTTAAATCACTAGTAAAATAGCTTGATTTAAATCAACTCGATTTAAATCATAATTTTTAAAGAGCAGCTGTCATCTCCGTCCCGGAGCTCCTCCTCCTCTGACCCGCTGTTGACTCACCGACAGTCCCATTCACTTTAATGGGACGGCTGGCGATGCAGCAGTGACACCACAAGGTGAGGGAAGTGGCGGCAGCAGGTGAGTGGATGCCTAAAATGATTAGTGAAACCCACAAGTGCTTATTTTTACCACTACTATTCCTTTATATTGGCCTTTTTACAAATGCAGCAATTTAGAATTTAGATGGAAGGTTTAGCACTGGGAAACACTTTTTGAAAGATAAAAAGTGCATTTTATATACAACTATTAGGGACACATGAGGAGGAATGAGGGACAGAGGGACTTTTTTTCCGAATCTGGGACAGTCCCTCGAAATCCAGGACAGTTGGGAGCTATGCTATGGCACAACATAACTGAACCAGAACTTGCAGCAGACTTGAAGAATGTCTGCAAAAAAAAGTTAACCACTTAAAGAGGAACTGCAGTCTGTTTACTTAATTTGTAATAAAAACATCTTTGCCATTCTAAAGCTTCCCTCCAACCGCTTTTGTATATTGATTTTAAATTGTCGTTGATGACGAAACGCGTCAGAGTGTGGCTTTACGACGACCATCAGTGACGTCAGCACGCCGCTCGGAGACACAGCGTTCGCTACCGCTGGAAAGGACAGCTGAATGTGGTAGGAGACACCACGCTATCCCCGTATGGTCGGGTTATGATGCGACCTGGTTTAATGTTATGCCTGTTTGCAATATTGTTTTTGTAAGTGCAAGTCTTAAGAGGGGGGGAATTGTGGAAATTAATAAATCGTTTTTTTGTTTTTTCTTTGGATTACACTATGGGATTTCCTTTCTTTTCATTTTTTATTTGAATTGAATGTACCATTGTGTGATCCAACCTTCTGGCGCAGCTTTTCCTGGGAGATTGGAGACAGAGAGATCAAACCTTTATGTGTTTTGCCTGTAATCTAGCTGTTTTCGGTGAGAGTTTATTTTGAAGGGATGTGATTACCCTCGCTGCTTCTGCACATGTGGAGGTGTTGGTGATAGCTTATCATCTTGCAAGCAGAAACTGAACTTCTTTCTGGACAATCTCACGGAATCAATATAAAGTTTAGCTGCAATATAATACGGGCTTTCTCTCTTCTCTCTCTTCTCTCTCTCTCTCTCTCTCTCTTCTCTCTCTCTCTCTCACCCCTCTCTCTCTCTCTCTCTCTTCTCTCTCTCTTCTCTCTCTCTTCTCTCTCTCTTCTCTCTCTCTCTCTCTCTCTCTCTCTCTCTCTCTCTCTCTCTCTCTCTCTTGTCTCTCTCTCTTCTCTCTCTCTCTCTCTCTCTCTCTCTCTCTCTCTCTTGTCTCTCTCTCTTCTCTCTCTCTCTCTCTCTTCTCTCTCTCACCTCTCTCTCTCTCTTCTCTCTCTCACCTCTCTCTCTCTCTTCTCTCTCTCACCTCTCTCTCTCTCTTCCTCTCTCACCTCTCTCTCTCTCTTCTCTCTCTCACCTCTCTCTCTCTCTTCCTCTCTCACCTCTCTCTCTCTCTCTCTCTCTCTCTCTCTCTCTCTCTCCCTCTCTCTCCACTGCATAATAGCTTTTATATATTTAATAATATTTGTATTTGCACTATATTTTTTGAGTTTATAGCCCTGCCTGTGTTTGTGTATCAATATACAAAAGCGGTTGGAGGGAAGCTTTAGAATGGCAAAGATGTTTTTATTACAAATTAAGTAAACAGACTGCAGTTCCTCTTTAAGTGGTTAACTTTTTTTTGCAGACATTCTTCAAGTCTGCTGCAAGTTCTGGTTCAGTTATGTTGTGCCATAGCATAGCTCCCAACTGTCCCGGATTTCGAGGGACTGTCCCAGATTCGGAAAAAAAGTCCCTCTGTCCCTCATTCCTCCTCATGTGTCCCTAATAGTTGTATATAAAATGCACTTTTTATCTTTCAAAAAGTGTTTCCCAGTGCTAAACCTTCCATCTAAATTCTAAATTGCTGCATTTGTAAAAAAGCCAATATAAAGGAATAGTAGTGGTAAAAATAAGCACTTGTGGGTTTCACTAATCATTTTAGGCATCCAACTCACCTGCTGCCGCCACTTCCCTCACCTTGTGGTGTCACTGCTGCATCGCCAGCTGTCCCATTAAAGTGAATTGGACTGTCGGGGAGCCAACAGCGGGTCAGAGGAGGAGGAGCTCCGGGACGGAGATGACAGCTGCTCTTTAAAAATTATGTTTTAAATTGAGTTGATCTAAATCAAGCTATTTTACTAGTGATTTAAATCAAATCCACCCTGCTGGCAGCGCCCGACAAAACCATTTGGAAAACACATTTCTGGCATTCATTGCTTGAAAAAGAAAACACGATTATGTACAAGAACATTTCCTTCTCTTCCAATCCGGCTTGAGCGGTTTAAAAAAAAGAGAGAAATCTGCCACAAATGAATGGAGGTATTTCAGGGCTATAAAAGGAGGAGGAGGACCGGCTGTACTAGACTAGACCACTAGAACCAAAAACAGAGTCCGCTCACTAATATAGAAGTAAGAACAGATGCATCAAATAAACAGACGTAAGACATATTAAAACATGTTTTTGTTGCTGCATTTAGGATTCTTAGTTTAGTCTATCTCAGGGGCCCGTCCATTAAGGGCACACGGCCGCCGCCCCCTCTAGCTAGGCCATCCCCCTATATGGTAATGGATAGATTCATGCATAACATGAATCTATCCAGGGCTGCCGCGACCACCCCCCTATACATGCATCTGGCCACTTTCGGGACGCCGGACGCATGAATTACAGCAGAGGGGGTGTATTTTTGAAGCACCTGATTAGACCCAGAGGCTCTAATAGGCTTCAAAATAGAGTGGCCCCAGAGAGCAGAGCATTGCGCTCGGAGCCCACCCAGGTGTGTTAGAAAAGCAAATAAATATTCGCTTTTCTAACACTGAATCGCCTCTCTGCCAATCAGGATATGCGGGTCTAATACCCGTTTCCCGATTCGCTGAAAGGTCAGGCGATCCTATTGGACGCCTAGGAGGAGGAGGAGGGGATGCACGGCAGAAGGCGCCGTGATCAGCACCACAGGAGAAGGAAGAAAGCCGTCCGACGCGCTGCCCGCTCGCTTCCTAGACGGGGTAAGTGCAGGGCTTTGATGTCCCGGCTGTCCTCCCAGGGGGGTTGCCGCCGCCGATTGACCGACCCGGGGGGTAGCTGTTTGTCGCCCCCTCCCCAAAAGAAAAAAACACCAGCCACCACTGGTCTAACTACAGCCAAAATCACAGCAATGGTTGAATTCAGACTGGCTTTAGAAGTAACTTTAATCACTTGCTGACCGCCCTATAGCAGTTTTAATGCTACGGGGTGGCCGCTGCGTGCAGGATCACATATACATACGTGATCCTGCACTTCCGAGTAGTGGGCGCGAATGCGAGCCGCCGACTTTTGGGCCCCACCCCAAAGCACATTGTCACTATGTTGATGGGGACAAGGGCCTCTTCCTGACAACCCTGGGCTGTGGTTGTGGGGGTCTGCAAGCAGGGGGGTTATCGGAATCTTGAAGCCCCTTTTAACAAGGGGGCGTTGAGATCCTGCCCCCCCCCCCCCTCCCTCTGAATAAATTGTACCCCTATTCATTCACCAAAAATAAATAAAGACAGAAGGCAGTTTTGACAATTCCTTTATTAAAAAAATTTTAAAAAAAACAATGTCCCCCAATGTAGATCCATCGTAAATCATGACGCCTGCCGCACCCCCGAACCCGGAAAAAAAAAAAGGAAAAAAAGGCTCCACCCGTGACGAAGGCTAACCGCCAAATGCCTGCTCTGCCATTTGACAGTTCCTAAATCTGTAACGTGGTGACGTCACCTGGTGGCACTGCCCCCTTGTGACATCACTGACCGAACATCTCGCCCTGCAGCAGCCATTGGCTCCCGCTGCTGTCAATCAAATCCAATGACGCGGCCGCCGGGGGGCGGGGCCGAGTCCTGCATTCGGCGTCTATGGACATCCAATGCTGGACTCAGGAGCGTGCCCGCAAGGTAACCCCCCCCCGGGGAAGCGCTTCTCCCAGGGAGTCATTTGCTGTGGGGAGGAGCTGCGAGAGCCGCCGAGCTGCACAGTGGAGGTAAGTATGACATGTTTGTTATTATTATTTTTTTTTTTTTTTTTAAACCTGAACCTTTAGTGTCACTTTAAGCCATTTCAACATGCAGAATGGTAGATACAGGATTTTATCATCTATTGTTATGCTTGAAAGCATATGTGATAGAAGACAGGTGGAATACATTTTCTTTTAGTGTAACGCCTCTGGGAAACTGTATGAAAAGTGGTGTGCAGGGAAATCACATTCTGACATTTGCTTTATTTTTTTCTAAATTGCATTTGAAAACTGACATCCTGATTGGCTGATTTGGAAATGTGCTCCCTCCACCATTCCGGACTCCATAGTTGGTTCCAATCTCACTTCTTAGAAGTCATTAGACTGCACATGATACATGGTAATATACTGCATGGTAACATAGGGGGCTGATTTACCGAAGGCAAATAGACTCTGCACTTTGCAAAGCACGGTTCCACTCTGCAAGTGAAGTGGCTCCAGAGGTCAGGGCCGGGACAAGGGGTGGGCAGGAGGGGCGTCTGCCCTGAGCACTGTGGTATCATCTGAGGTGTGTGTGTGTGTGTGGGGTGGCGCAAGGAAATTTGTGTTAGGAGAGGGGAACTGGGGCAGGGGGGTGACAAGCAGTAAGATTTGTGCTTGGATAAGCAATTCTAGAAGCAGTGATTTGGGGTGTATTTGTGTTGGGATGGGGGAAGAGGAGTTGTGCTAGAAGAGCTGATATGGTAGATGAGGGAGGAAATTTGTGCTAGGAGGAGAGGGGACTTTTTTTTGGGGGGGGGGGGGTATTTGTGCTAGGAGGGGGAAATTTGAAGGGGGAGGATTTGTGCTAGGAGGGGGGATGGGGACGGGAGATTTTCCTGGGAGGGAGGGGATTTGGAGTGAGGTGGAGAATTTGTGCTTGGAGGGGGGGGAAATTTGAGGGGTAGAGGATTTGTGCTAGAAGTAAAAGGGGTGATATTTTTTTGGGGGGGAGGGATTTGCGGAAAGAGGGGATTTGAGCTGGGAGGGGAATGGGGGGCAAAGACTTGTGTTGGAAGGAGGGATTTCAGCAGGGGGCAGATTTTTACTGAAACGAGGGGGGATTTTAGGGGTAAGCATGGCCGACACATAATGCTCATACATCTTGGGGGGACAGTTTGGTATGTTCATCCTGGGATCTAGATAACCATGTCCCACCACTGCCAGAGCTTAGTAAATGTCTTTGCAAAGATTATCCAATCACGTGACAGGAAATAAAAAAAAAACATTTTTGCTTGCACGTGATTGGATGATGGAAGTCAGCAAAGCTTCTGCTTATTTAGTAAGCTCTGGAGCAACTGTACTTTGCAAAGTGCACAGTCTATTTGCCTTTAATAAATCAACCCCATAGTTGGCCTCTTGGAGGGCCCATGCTGCTGGACTACTGGCTCAAATTTGCTTACCTAATTGCTTTTAATATATGAAAAGGAATAGCAAAAAGGAAATGGAAAGTTATAAAATTGAGATACAAGGACATAACCAGAGAGAAAACCTCCCAAGGATGAATGCTTAAAGACAAGGACATCTGGCAAACACAAACAATCGTATTTTTATTATCAAAGGATACTCAGCCCTTCATCCTTTGGCCATTAATGTCATAACGAGAGCAGCAAAACCTTATTCGACTGCAGAAAAAAGCACGCTTCCACTTTACTGTTTTTTGTTAATTATTTTGTTTTGAATGATGCTCAGTGTCACTGAACCCTAATTCTGTGAACCTGGAGTGTCATAGACACACCCCCTGGGGGAGGAGTCATCACATTGATTCCCAGCATTCCCCTTAAATTAGGGTTCCCAAAGACCCCTTACATCAGAGTTCACAGATGCATCTCTTACACCTGACTCCCTCTTACCTTGTTTTCACTGGCTCGGAGGCAGGAGAGAGAAGAGGGGGGGTCTAAACTAGCCTAGTCCCAGATTTATACTTACCAAGATCTGGCAGCAGCGGATTAAGCTGTTTATTTACATCCTGAGCTGAAAGTCTCCTGGAAGCTGGTTGCACCCACACAGTGGGCTCTCATTGGCTTCTTTTAGACCAATTCTTGAGGCTGGAGACACTAGATAGCCTCCTAGCTACTCCCTTCTATGGGTTACCTGGTCTGACCACATGTCCACCAGCTCTGGAATTGTTGGGAATCCTCTCTGCTCCTTCCAGTGCTTACTGGCTGACGCTCTGTACTTTCCTTGTCTTCCTTGTCAGCTGTTGGGTAATGAATTTGGCCACGTGTCCACCAGCTCCACCAGCTCTGAAATTGGTGCATGGCACATAGAGGTCACTATTTAAAGTGAAACTTCACCCAAAAGGGAAGCTCCACTTTTTTGCCCCCCCCTTAAACATTTGGCATTTTTTGGGGGGAGGTAGTGGTTTTTCACAGGTACCCGGTCCCACTGATTGCCTAGGCCAGGGGTCTTCAAACTGTGGCCCTTGGGCTGGATGTGACACTTTGCTTGCCTTTATCCGGCTCTTGGGCCAGTATTGCTCCCACTGACAGCATAGATGGGGAACTAATTCCCCCACTGACACCAATGATGGGGCACTACTTCTCCCTCTGACACCACTTTTTTTTTTGCTCTTGACCACCAAACCTATGGCACTGTTTACTCCCACCGATGTCAGGGCATTTTATACTCCCACTGGCCCCCTTAAAGTTTAAAGGGCAGTTAGCTGGCCCTTTGCTCTGAAAGTTTGGAGACCCCTGGCCTAGGTGATCCGAGCGGACATTCACCCCCCCCCCTTCACCCACAGCCTTCTGGGACACATCACAGGTCCCAGAAGACTGCAGGATCAATCACAAAGTGCAGTGTGGCTTGCACATTCTCAGTGAAAATCCAGCTGTAAAGCCGCAAGGCTTCACAGCCGGTTTCCCTTGGTTCAGATACTGGCGCCTGGACCCAAAGCCCATTGAAGAATCGGCTCGGGTGAGGACAGGACTGGATCCCTGGACAGGTGAGTGTTCTCAGACAGCACTTCTGTGCTTGTGATAGTGTTTATCTATTGATCATGTGGGTCTGTATTCACGTTCCACTTTTTCTACCCTTTGCTACCTTTAATGAATACTTCTATCTGCTGCCCAC